>SRMA01026727.1:86995-222031 GCA_007224835.1 Danionella cerebrum | reverse complement strand
GTTTTGATTCTAGTTTCTTGCTTCATTTTGGTTGGCTTTTTGTTTTGTGTGTTGCTTTGCTTCCAGCTTCATTTTGCTATGCTTTTATATCTAGTGTTTTGTTTTCTTTATTTTGCTTCTAGTTTCTTGCTTCATTTTGTTTTGTGTCGCTTTGCTTCCGGTTCTATTTTACTTTGCTTTTTTGTTTTGTGTTTTGCTTTGTGTTGTTTGTTTTGTTTTGCTTGAGTAATTTTGCTCTTTCCTTTACTTTTTGTTTTTCTTTCACTGTGCTGCCCTTTATTCAGTTGTCCTTCTTTTATTTCTTTACAAATATTCCTTTTGTTACATATTCTCATAATGTTTGTATAGTTGCAAAAAAAATTGCATCAACTTGATTAAAATTTTGGAGTTTATTGTTAAATCAAAACAAGTTTCCTGGGTCACACTTCTAACCTTCATTCTTGTTCATGTGTAACAGCGCTGATGCACGCATTGGTCTTCGGTAACGTGACGGCCATCATCCAGCGCATGTATTCACGCTGGTCATCTTACCACACCCGCACCAAAGACTTAAAAGACTTCATCCGTGTACACCACTTGCCCCAGACTCTAAAACAGCGAATGCTGGAGTACTTCCAGACCACTTGGTCTGTCAACAATGGCATCGACTCTAACGAGGTGAACAGGCATGCCTCCACATACTCTTGTGGTCAAGTCTTTAATCCTTAAATCGTATTTATTTGTGAGAAATGTGAATAGAATAATGACTAACGTGCACAACAGTTCCCCCTAACCAGTATCTCCAGTATTCCAGTAAAACCTTAGTTTCCTGATTTATGATTCTGGTTAATCAAGTTCTGGTCATTTCTCTTGATAAATGATAACATAAACTCTACAAACAAAGCCCTAGTGTACACAGGCAAACACCGATGCTATTATTAACCCCTTAATTCCATATTGAGAAGAAATATTAGTCTGCTGGTGTAAATATAAAGCATTCTACTGTAAAAGATGTTATCAGTGTCCCGAGGTAAGATCAAGGGCGTGAGTTTCCTCCTTCAGCAGAGACTTTATACAGTCTAGATTCTGAGGAGGAATAAAGAAGATGCAATCTGAGCACCTCGCTGAATGCTAGATCTATGAATAATAGATGGCACAGTTGATGGCGGAGGGTACTGTGACAGATGCCAGTCAGTCAGGCTGAAGGATGCCAGCAGATCTGGATGG
The DNA here is from genome assembly GCA_007224835.1 of Danionella cerebrum. Taxonomy (NCBI): domain Eukaryota; kingdom Metazoa; phylum Chordata; class Actinopteri; order Cypriniformes; family Danionidae; genus Danionella; species Danionella cerebrum. Next base: position 220,825 of record SRMA01026727.1, on the reverse strand, counting down.
ATGAGCAGAGCAGATGAAGGAGCGAGGGATGCCCACTATACAGAATACCTCGGAAATGTAGTGCTACTTCATTTAGTGCCGTTATGTAAGGTCACATGGACAACTCAAAATGTTTGCGTAATATTCATACTCGTAAGATTCATTTACCTGACATTTCTTTTATTTTTCGTGTTTAGTTTTCTCTTCACTCTTTTTTTCGATCTGAAAAAAAGTTTTCTTCTTCAGGTTTTCGCCCGTGTTTTCTTCTATAAAATCTACCCTTTACGTTTTTATTTCAAGTCCTTTTCACGATAGCATCTTCTCTTTTGGACGATTTTTCTTTTCTCTGGCTTTTTTGCTTTTTAAAAATATGTTGGTTTCATTGAAATAATCCCATACTTTTCATTTCCACTAAATTATTTTGTTCACTATTTTCATTCTGGTGCATCCTTGATTCCTGTTTATGTTGTTTCCTAATTAAAACTTTAACTTCTTCTCCATTTATCCTCGTTTCTCCTTAGCTTCTTAAAGACTTTCCAGATGAGTTGCGTTCAGACATTGCAATGCACCTAAACAAGGAGATCCTGGAGCTCTCCGTGTTTTCATCTCTGAGTCGTGGCTGCCTGCGCTCCCTTTCCCTGCACATAAAGACTTCTTTCTGTGCTCCGGGCGAGTATCTGCTACGCCAGGGTGATGCTCTGCAGGCACTCTTCTTCGTCTGCTCTGGTTCCATGGAGGTGCTGAAGGACAGCATGGTGCTCGCCATCCTCGGTCAGTGTTCCATCTTTTGAAGGTCTGTCCTTCAATGCATTGTTATAACAAAAATAGAGTGATAATCCATTATTAAGCAGACGCTGGAACTAATATTTAAGAAGCTGTAATAGAAAAACAGCTTTAAAACACCTAGGATTCGGGGTAAAAGACTATTTTTAACCAACTATATTTACAAGCCATCATTGGAAAAAAAATGTAAAGGCTATGAGACTAGGGTCTAGTTTGATTTGTATGAGAGCATTTGATACCATCCATCCACTAGGGGGCAGTGTTAATGTTGCATTAAGTGATCCTTTTTACTCTGAGGGATGGTGGATAGATAGATTTATAACTGTTCTGGTTTAAAATGTGAGTAAAGGATTATTGTCTCCTAGTAAATTTTACAGGAAACAAGAAGAAGTTTCAGAAGTGACTAGAATCACAATCACTCCAAGAAGCATATACATGATATCTCCCAGTAGCTCCACGGTACAATTTTGTATTACGATATATTGTCACACCCTTACTTAGAATGTTAATGAGCTAACAAACCATACAGCGTTGAGAACGAAGAAGGAAGACGTGGGGGTGGGGGGGGAGATAGTCCGAACAGTGAAGCATCTCTTTCACAAACGTCACTTAACCTCAGACTAAACATCCCCGTATGCTAACACTTGAACAGTTTTGTTCCAAAATGTTATTATGTGCATTTTAATATATTATTCTGTTTTTATTTTGTGATTTTTTTTGCACTTCTCAGCCACCGTATTAAAAAAAACAAACAACTGTTACGTAAAAAAAAATTGCTTTTGCCCCATCTGCTCTCAACGGGCCCTAATTTTTACAAAAAAAAAAAAACATTAAATAAATAACCAAAAGCCATGTGTTCCAGAGGCAAAAAAAGGCTTTTTGTGATTGGTTGCCTTCTCTGTGAGGCTTCTCACACACAGCATGGTCATAGGTGAGAGGAACTAAGGTGTGAAAAAATATAATCCCCATCATCCTGTTCAGTCCTACATGTGTGTGTGTGTGTGTGTGTGCGTGTGTGCGTGTGTGCGTGTGTGTGTGTGTGTATGTGTCTGTGTTAATATCACCTTATGAGTTCCGACAGGAAGAACACACCATCTTTCTCTCTCCCCCGCTGACTAAAGAAGGTCTCTCTGACATTGAGTTCTCCTGACTTTTGCTTGTATCCGTACGTTTAAATGTGACTCGTTTCATTTTTATATTGTTTAACGGATCATAAAGTGTGTTCTTTATTTTTCTACTGTTCCCTTGGATTCAACTATAGATGCTTTTACTCCAGTTTTACATGAAACAAGGATTTGTCAGCCTGATGAGCAAAGTCAAGGCCAAGTGTGACAGAACCCTGGCATCCAGATCTCTAATGAGTAAAAAAAGATTTTGGTGCCTCAGTCCATGACCCCTTTAACAGTGCTAATAGAGCTGTTGTGGTCCCGCAGTCTTAAAATGTTAAACACATTTGCATTTCCAAGGCAGTGTCCTTTGGGAGAGTCTAATGAGGTCTAAGAATAGCAGTTTTCAATTGAACGGTAATTAAAGTGTTATTTCTCGTAGAGATGACGATTCTGTCATTAATCACTCACCTTCCTATTGTCACAGACATCTGAGACTCTTGTTTATTGTCAGAAAACAACCCGTTTAACCTCAAACCTGAGAGGATTTACTGCAAAAGGTTTTAAGGTAACCTCATTGAAAGGAAAAATTCAGCCTTTTTTACAATTATTTTTGCATTCTTTGCAGCTCAGTTTAACGAAATAGAGAAAACTTTTCCACTTTTTTCCCCAGATAACAACATAGACATTTGAGTTGGCCTTGAAAACCATTGCAGCTTGCCTTGAAACATTGAGTGTGTGCAACTGTTTGTTAAGAGAGGGTTATTCAGGTCCTTGGTTAAAGATTGTTTATTATTTTTGTGAATACATCAAATACAAGCAACCTTGATATTGGGAATAAAGATATTGTTAGACAGAGAAATAGACGACCTCAACACAACCACAAATCAAACATTGAAGTGTGTCAGATACTTATGATGTCCAGTATTTAGTGTAATAAAAGTGTCACAAAACAAGCATTTACGAAGAAAATAATTCATAATTCCAATATTTAAGAAGCAAGCTTAAAGTGTTTAAAAAGCAAAATAAAATTCACAAATAAAGCATTTAAAAGCAAGATAAAGGTCGTAAATCCAGTATTTAAGAAACAAAAGGAAAGTATTACAAATCAAGCATTTAAAAAGCAAAATAAAATTCAGAAATAAAGCATTTAAAAGCAAAATAAAGGTCATAAATCCAGTTTTTAAGAAACAAAAGGAAAGTATTACAAATCAAGCGTTAAAAAGCAAAATAAAATTCACAAATAAAGCATTTAAAAGCAAAATAAAGGTCATAAATCCAGTATTGAAGAAACAACAGGAAAGTATTACAAATCAAGCGTTTAAAAAGCAAAATAAAATTCAGAAATAAAGCATTTAAAAGCAAAATAAAGGTCATAAATCCAGTTTTTAAGAAACAAAAGGAAAGTATTACAAATTAAGCGTTAAAAAGCAAAATAAAATTCACAAATAAAGCATTTAAAAGCAAAATAAAGGTCATAAATCCAGTATTTAAGAAACAAAAGGAAAATATTACAAATCAAGCGTTAAAAAGCAAAATAAAATTCACAAATAAAGCATTTAAAAGCAAAATAAAGCAATAAACTACTTAAGAAATCCAACAGGAGTATTTTCATAACCTACATTTAAAAGCAAAATAAAATTCACAAATAAAGATTTAAAAGCAAAATAAAGGTCATAACCCAGTACTGAAGAAACAACAGGAAAGCATTACAAACTGCCGCTTAAAAGCAAAATAAAATCCAGAAACATGATCGAAAAGCAAAATAGCTATCATAACCAGTTTTAAGAAACAAAAAGGAGCATTACAAATTAAGCCGCTAAAAGCAAAATAAAATTCACAAATAAAGCATTTAAAAGCAAAATAAAGGTCATAAATCCAGTATTGAAGAAACAACAGGAAAGTATTACAAATCAAGCGTTTAAAAAGCAAAATAAACGTCACAAATAAAGCATTTAAAAGCAAAATAAAGGTCATAAATCTAGTATTTAAGAAACAACAGGAAAGTATTACAAATCAAGCGTTTAAAAAGCAAAATAAAATTCACAAATAAAGCACTTAAGAAGCAAAATAAAAGTCATAAATCCAGTTTTTAAGAAACAAAAGGAAATTATTACAAACCAAGCATTTATGAAGCAAAATAAAAGTCACAAATAAAGCATTTAAAAAGCTACATTTTAAAAATCCAGAATTTAAGAAGCAAAATAATAGTCAGAAACCTAGCATTTAAGATGCAAAATAAAAGTGACTCTAAATAATGAATTGAATAAATCCTTGAATTAATCCTTGAAGAATGTTCCGGTTGGAAACTGATTTATTGTGAGTGCTAAACATTAAAACAAACCAGAAAACCAAATATATTCAATATTAAATGCTTTAGAGTTCAACACACATTTCAAATTGTGTGAAAGACTTATTTTCCCTGTGATGATGTTTCTCTCTCTCTGTTCATTATTTGATTCAGGTAAAGGGGATCTTATCGGTGCAAACATGTCAGTTGGTGACCGTGTCATCAAGACGAATGCTGACGTGAAGGCGCTGACATACTGTGACCTACAGTGCATTAACCTGAGGGGTCTCTACGAAGTGCTTGATCTGTATCCAGAATACTCCCACCGGTTTGTGCAGGACATCACGCACGACCTCACCTACAACCTGAGAGAGGGTCAAGAGTGCCATGTAAGACCACAAACTCGCCGGGGCTTGATATTGCAAGTGCACCAGAGCACTTTAATGTGTGGAAGTGAACAGAAACTCATCCTAATGGGAAGCAAACAAAGGATTTTTTCTCTCTTGACACATTTTCCTTTCCCTCGACTTTCGTACTCTTAAAAATCTGAGGCATGAGTCTGTGGAAAACTGCGGAACAACATTTCATACTGTGACCTTAAAACAAATCCAATGCTAATTCAGAATAGACATGACACAACAAAAGTTTGTGCGTACAGTTTGTTTACATTTCGTCAAGCACATGTTTTGTTTTCTAGGTAATTTCCAGGATGACCAGCAAGTCCATGGACGCACAGGTGTGTCTTGTCGGCTGTCAATCATTCTTTTCTCCTTCACTAACAGTACTGTGTTGACTATAATAGCTCGGGGCTCATTTCCCTAACAACGATCTACCTCCCGCCTCATTTGCCTAACGAGAGAAGCTAAGAACACTAGAGCTCTGAAACAGCAGGGAGAGGGGAGGAAAAATGGATGATGATGATACTTATGATCATCTTCCCTATTCCCTCTCCTTCCATGCCTGAAGCAGTAATCAGAGAGGGTGTGGGGAGAGGGACGGGTGGCGTGTTGGGGGAGGGGAGGTTGGTTATTGCCGAACCGGATGAGTGGCTGCTTGGGGAAGCTGCCGCGCTTTCAATTACAGCGAGGAAGCCTCAATTATTCAACAGAGGTAATGACCAAATTAGTCTGGAAAAGTGTAATCAGATAAATATAGAAGAAGAGAAAGAAAGAGCGAGATTAAAAGAGAGATCGATGGGGATACCCCTCACGTTTATTCCATTACTCGGCTGTTTTTCCACTTGACTTTTCTGACACCTTACAAGGGACTGACATTTGAAGTGTTCTATAAATGGAAATTGTTTTTTCCAAGCGACAGCTCTGCGTAATTGGCGATGCGTGTGAGATCCTTGAGTTGTAAAGTGTTATAAAAGCTATTATGATGAATATATTGTACAATAATGAATTGCTAAATGCGTTAAGGTCAAGTCGTCCTGAGGTTATTCCCAAGACGACTACTGATTTAACTAGTTCTACAACTGTGAACCACTCAACACTCAACACTTTTGTTGATTATTTATTAACATTTGTGTTGAACCATCCATTTAATGATGCCGTGTTACACCATAAATCTGAAAAAAATAACCTTTTTCACAGCGTAGCCAGGTCGTATAGTATGCAAAGCTTGCTGCGTGGAAAAACTTGTAGCGATAAATCCAGATTTAAAGTACAACTCCTGATATTATCTGTAAAAAGCTTGTCTATCCAAAACTTTCCAAAGACATCAGTTTTTATACATTTTTGCACACTGTGAATATTTTTAAATAAAGACTAATCAAAGTCAAACAGCTTCGCAATTTAGCATCTCACATGCCTTACGATGAGATTGGTGGAGTTATGAGATGAATAGATTAAATCTCTAGGAGGAGTTCGTTAAAGTACGACACAAGCAAAAGTGGTCGTTTTTAGAGGTTTTCCCAAAATAACCGACTTCCTGTCAATTTTTTTAAATTTTATTTACGTCTTGGTGTCTTAAAAAAGTGTGTCCAGTTTCATTCGCCTATCATTTCTCGTCAAAATATACTTTCCAAAAATAAATCATTTTTTTTATATAAGTATAGTTTGTAAAGTTAAATTTACATTTAAATGTATATATATATATTTATTTATTGTCTTGAAATAAATATTTGTCTTTATATCCTTGAAATACTTTTAAAAATAAAGGTGTTAATTATTTATCTGTTTAATTTAGAAAAAAAGATCTGATTTGAACAAAAATCAAGAATTTTTTATCAAGAATGCAGATTTTCCTTGGTGTGTCGTTATTTTGTCTTTACCATAATTTTTGGTATAAGTTTTTATGTTTTATGATTTAATGTTTTATTAATGAAATAGTTTTAAAAGGAAGGGGTTGAGTTAAAGGTGCTTTATAATAAATTCAAGTTTTTAACCTACTTAAGGGTGTCAGTAGGCAAGAATATACACCTACTGATCCACTTGAATGGTATTGAAAACAATTGTTTAACCATAAAATGGCTCAATAACAGCAGAATTTTACTGATAGATTTTTCTGAATCTGAATAAATGTTAATGTTTCCCTTTTCCAATAATCTCAAAATGCTAAACAACTCTGGAACAGTCAAGTTTTATATAGGAAAAATATACGGTCGACTTGATTGTTGCCGATCAGCAGTAAAGGACATGTTTTCATGACTTGGAGAAGGGAACGTTAACAAAATGTAACTTACCAGAACTCTGAACTTTATTTAAAAGACACTATGTACACTCGGAGTACACATTACATTTGATTTGTATGATGTGTATATGTAGTGGAGCCCTAGTTTACATTTTACTGTCCTCCTTCAGTCATTAAATAGAATATTTCCTTGTGTCCACTCAGATTGAGGGGAGAGGAAATGGAGATATGATCCAGTGTTTTCCACCAATAGTGGAGCATCACAACGAGGAAGATGACGACGACGAAAATGACCAAACTCCATACCTCAGTGGTGGAACCAAACAGAAAGCCAATGTTCGTAAAAACGATCCCCAAAACAACAAAAAGCTTCACATTCATCATTCCACCATCACAAAACCTGACCTTGCAAATCTCAGCCCAAGGTGTGTGCTTGCCCATTAACGACACATTTCGATGTAAAAACCCCTCAAAGAAGCCGAAGTTTATAAACATTTTCTCAGTGGTGCATGAATGAAGCAAAGTGGATTTTTGTTGGTGTGTTTTCAGGATTGTGGATGGCACGGAGGACAGTAATGGCACAGAAAATACACGCACCTTCATATTTTCCTCTGGTAATCAGCACACTGGCAGTGGAGCCACTGATACCACTGCCACCACAGCGGGTGAGTGTGTATGTGCGAGATTTTAGGCTTAAGTGAAAGTGACAAAATTTCCACTCATTAAAAAAAAATATATATATTTGAGCTATGCATTTACAAAACATACATAACCCATTATTATTACAACAAAAACAGTCTAGTTCTCGTTATCTGCATAAGAATAGAATGATTGGACATACTCCACCTATTTAATGCTGTGAATAGGTGGAGTAGGCACCTACTAAACTTTTTGATTGGGGTTGAAAATTGCATTGAAAACAGTGGTAAGTGGCAATATTAACACATATTTCCCCCTGGAATCAAATTCAATACGTATTTTGCCAGTTTGGAAGGTTCTATTTGGCCGTAGCGTTTATTATTAATGGATAGGACAGAGGAGAGTTACAGAAATGACACGGGGAGAACAGGGTAGCATGGGAAAGACAACAAACCCACACAACAGCAGGCTACGTGTATATGTCAGTCCCTCCAGAAAATCACAATGTTGCGATCGCGACAATTCACGCAAATTCATCCAATCCCCACGATTTATTTGTGGCCTTGCAATTTCATCCAATCACCGCGACTTTACCACAGTATTTTGGTCCGTCACTGTACGCAGGACTTCCTTGTCAGAGAAAGCAGCATGAGCGCAAATACATCACACTTACCCAAATATCACTGCGGAAGTGAAATTCCCTAATGTTCTCCATGAAAGTGGAGGGAAACTCTTTTGCTCTGTGTGCAACATTGTCGAGGAAAACAAAAAAACCTCCCTTGACCGACACTTCTCTACAGCAAAACATGCCAGAAGCATCAAAGCTGTTGCTCGCAAATCCATAGCAAGCAGCGAAAGGAACAAGGTAAACAACAAAATGTGATAACGTTTGTAAAACTAGGTCTGTGGTGGTTTTCTTTTGTCAGTTGTCAGGCAGTACTTGCGTGGGCAAAGGTGATAGTGCTAGTGAGTTTGAGAGGGGCAGTTAATGAAACAATTTTTCATGCTTTCACATGGTAGTTTCAATCATTTATTCCAGTGTTTCTCCTACATAGACGTAGCCGTGGCGCCACGGCAACAAAATGCTAAAAGTCTAAATATTTTACGGGGACAACATGATTTTTTCTAAATTGAACCTGCTCTGCAGCCTCCTGAGGAAGCGGCGGTTGTCTGCTGTCAGATCTGCATGTGATCAGAGCGCGCAGAAAGTCGCGAGGCTATCAAATAAATAGAGATAATAAATGGAAAGAACACTTTAAAAAAATTCATAACATGTTTGTGAAATCATAAGGTAATGTAATGCTGTTGGGAGAAATCTGTCTTAAAAAACGCAACTTTTCAAAAAACTGCTGCAAATTTTGACATTTTAGAATCGCAACAATCACAAAAAAATCCTGCGAAATGCTGGAGGGACTGACATGTGAACTTTTTGAGTCGATTTCTAGAGGTTCTGTAAGTGTGGCGCAATTAGAAGTCATTGTGTTTCCTCTGTGCAGAATTAGCCGCAAAAGAGGACACCAGAGGACAACTACGTCACCTTAACCAAGAGGTACTGATATTTGTTTTATAGCTATGTCATTTTCCTGCATAATTTATTGGAATGTCTGCACTTACAGTTTATTCCGAACATCTCTGCATGTGCAATGTGTTGTGTGGTTGATAACCCTGCTCTGAAAGGGAACTCTGGCAGAAAGCAGCATGTTCAGGTGGGCTCCTGGTGCCAGGTTGGCACTGACCATATGGCAGGCTGCAGCCAGAGAGGAAAAGTGGATGTTTTTCAAACACTAGAGGACATAAAACTCATTAGAAGAGTAAAGTGGGGCTGTTCCCATGATGATGGAGGAGAACACCCAGGTCCAACATCCCAGTTTTCCACAGCGCCCTTGAACTCTGTACATGTACATGATTTAATGTGCCTCTGTGACAGGAAAGATGTACATTTGCTTCAAAATAGTGCTAGTGTTGTATCATTGTGGGGTCACAAGGGTCAGCTGGTGTTTTGTCTTTTGGTAGAGGTTGGAAGTCCATCAAAGTACCTCAGAACAACCCGATACAGACCGGAGAACCTACACAAAGAAATTCCGGTCTGAAAAGGCCAAAGCAGATGAAAATATGAACCTGGATGTTGATAAATTTCAATTGCAAATATGTTTTTAGCATCATCATTTTCATCAGATAACAGATTCCTGATTGGACGCTTTATTAGCACCGCGCCTGAGCGCTGACGTGGGTATGAATCCGTGTCGTGACAGCACCAGTCATGATTGTCAGGCCACAGCTTTAACACGAGTCCTCTGACAGGAAGTGCAGAGAGTGGGATGGCTGCTGCTGAGGCTTTTTTTCCATCTCCATCTCTCTCTCTCTCGCTGTATCTCACTATATGTTTTTGACAGCTGGCCTCTCAGCAGGATTTTGTTGTAATCCTTGCTCGATGCAGGATGGGGGCTCTCTTCCTGTTGTCTCTTCCTGTTAGAATCTGTTGTCTTGTACCTCCCTGTGTCTGATGGCATTTCTGGATCATTACCCAATTAGCCTCATTACTCGGTATTATCAGATGCTGGCACGAATCTGAAGGAGATTGCCAAATTGGTGTCCACCTGAATCTTGATCATCGGGGTAAATATGGACAGTGCGGAAAGATATTTACGAAGAGTATTTAAAGGGGTGTTAATGAAATTAACCAAACCCATGGTGCATACAGTAGGTTCTGGTTTTGCGGAGAAAAAGTTGGCACTTTTGAGTGAAAACTGTGCATGTTCTGCGAAACACTACTCAACCAATATTCGGTCAATCATGTCATCAGGTTCTCAAGTGTTTTTTTGCCATCTATTAGTTAATACTTTGATCTTTATATCCAAGTAATTTCTGCTTTTGTAATATGATTTAACTATTTAATTTATTGTTATCATTGTTGCTTAAATGATTGAGTCACCCTTGATCTGATTGTCTCTATTCCAAATGAATGTATTTTTAACTTATACTACGGTTTGGATCACTCTAAATCTTATTCAGCATACTTCATACTGCATTTAGTGATTGGGAGTTACTGGTTCTCTGCTTTACAGTGGAAAAAACAAAGTCAAATCCTGATTAGAATATTGAAAAATATACAAAATCATAGTGGTTTGAAATAAACGTTCTGTTTGAAAAACATCAGGTTACCGGTGCCTTGTACTGGGTACTGGGTGAAAAAGGTCTGCAAAAGGAATGTACCAGAGGAATAACACCACTCAAACCCCAAACAGGAAATCGCAATAGAAAGTATGGTTTCTTCATGAGTAGCTTTATGAGTGGTTGACATCGGGAACTCTTTGCATATTTCCACAGAAACAAAACTGGTTTAAATAGAGGTAAGGAAGAACGTAAAGTAGTAGAGAACAGGACAACAGAAACACAGAGCCTCTTCAACACCAGTTTAGTGAAGGGTACTGGGTGAAAAAGGTCTGCAAAGGAATGCACCAAAAGAAATAAAACCACTCAATCCCCAAACAGGAAATCACAATAGAAAGTATGGTTTCTTCTTGAGTAGCTTTATGAGCGGTTGACATCGGGAACTATTTGTACGTTTCCACAGAAACAAAAGGGTGGCAAGGTTGAAACGAAAGTAGTAGAGAACAGAACGACAACAGAAACCTTTTCAGGCTTACGGGTATTCTACTTGACTTTTTCCAAATTCAAGGTTCAAATTCCACCACATTACAAAGAGGCTTCTAATTCTGACTTTCATGACTACAGCGAGGTGTGAGTTTCAACGAAACGATCAAAGAGTATTGTGTGGAATAATCCAAATGCGCACCAGGGATTTCAATAATGACCTCCCTTTTAAGAAGGAGCCTGAAATAACTAAATATCAATGTCGACAATCCCCATGGGAGAGAAATAAATAATCTGTGAAAGCTGCTGGCCGAAGCAGACTTTGACAGATGGTTGGACGCGGAGGGACGACCTGTGGCCTCACACCATCACACTGACTGCTCTCTGTCTCTGCTGCTGATGCATGCAGAAAACTATTTTATTTGATTTTAATCTTTACTCTTGCAAGCCTTTTGAAACCCACCCGACATGTCTATAAATCACTCCCAGAGACGAGATACAGAAGTATTCGCTGTGGGAGTACCTTTCTAAAAAAGACATGTTTGTTCTTTTTATGTGCTACAATGGACAGTTGAGGAATTATCGTGCTCCTAACACTTCGGACCGTTGTGAACCGAGAACCTTTGTGTCTTTATTTACTGGAATGTATACATGGGCAGCTAAGATTGCGCCCTATCTGCTATCAGACTTGGAATATCACATACGACCTGTAGGATCATTAGTGGCTCTAATCAAAACATTGCACTATGGAATTTACCGAATCCAGATTGAAGTGGTTTTATTGGAACTTCTTTCTATGCAAAACGCCCATGTTTTCTGCTATTATACCATGCACTATGGAAATAAACATGCCTCATGTGTGCTACAGGTGAGCGCTCTGGGAAGGGAGGTAGCTGAGCTGGGACGAGTCATGCGGAGTCTTGCGTTTCTCATTGAATCCATGATGACTTCTCCTCAAACCCCAGGTCTCTGTACGGCAACGTTCACCTCGGGACATCCCTCCCCCTCGTCCCCTTTTCAGGGCCAGGGGTTGTCTTGGTCCAATCCAGCCTTTCCTTCACCCATGCACCCTGGACTTCTCATCAGACCACAAGAACTGCAAGTGGTCTTCCCCAACACGTCTCCAGGGTCCTTTCCAATCACGCTTTCTCCATCACCACATACGGACAGATTGAGAGAGTCATTGCTGGCCCTTTCTCCACACAGCGCAGTGGCTCGGACCCGTTCGCAAAGCCTGGAAACACCTGTTCCACAGCACCATCAACACATCCCACACAGCCCTGGAACTCTACCCCGAGCCGGACCCGGGGATGATCTCAGGCCTCTGGGTTTGTAGCAATCTACCTTTAAAACGGGAGTGTGTGTGTTAAACTTAAAAGACGAGAAGTCACACATGCAGTGCCAAAGCCATGGAGCAATGATTCCTAATAATATTGGACTTTCTACCATTTCAGTTAAGATTATCTCTCTATTGGCATGTCTTTTGATACAAGAAGCTAAAGGGATGTCTCTTAGCAGCACGGGGATGCTTGCAGTTCCCTTTGTGAATATGGACATATATCTTTATTTTGATGGCCTCCGTTTGGAGATTTTGATGCATTCTCACAAAAAAAAAAAAAAAAAAACTACGACAAATGGACAAATAAAACTTAAAATTGTCAATAATTCGAAAAGTAGCAACGTTTTGGCTAGTGTCGTGTACGGTTTCAATCACTTCAGCCCTTACAATGTCTTCAAATCATTCACAAAACGATGGCCTGCATGCATCTTTAAGAAAAACTGATTCACTTTATGCAAACTTTATACCATAGATGAGCCTTAAAAGCATTAGATCTTTCTGTAGTGGTGAATGTTCCAGATTCGGAGCAATAGAGAAATGTACCGATGCACCTCAGATTGCACAATTCAGTGTCATTCTCTGTAATAACCATTAATTCAAGCTGTTCCTCCTGAACCCGTTGTGCGATACACACAAAAAACATCAGACATTGACTAATTAGCCTCTTAAAATTCAAAAAGAAAAATAATTACTTCGGTTACAAAAGCAGATGTGAACTCAACTTGAACAGCAGGCAATTTAAAGCCGAAACAAGTAAGAAAAGATAATTTCTGTCTGAACAAATGATTGTTTTAAGCTTCTATGTGTTTAATTAAATACGAAGGAATACATTAATGCCAGAATTACTGGTAAGCAGAACATATTCAAATTTTAGATGTTCATTTGATTTAAAAAAAAAACCTGGAAAACCGGACAAAAAAGGGATTTTTTTTTTAAATAGCTAGGGACCTATGTAGATGCGATACACAAACTGAGATTGCAGGATAGATGCCACAAATTTTGTGATACAATCCAAGTTTTGCTTTGCTTTACCTAAAGTATATTGTCATATTTGGTCACAAATCCTAAATATTATCATATATAACAAACAAGAGTGCTCAAAATATTTCAAAACATTCAAAAACGTGTTTCTGTTGCCTACCAAATTACTGACATGGTAGATTCGCATGCACTCAAATAAAATCAACCCAAACTGCTTTAAGTAAACTTTCAAATTGACCAAAATGACATTTTTGGAGCGTACGACAAAGGTGATAGGGATCCTCTGTAATTTTTAAAACGTGCCCGGGGTCCCAAGATAATGATGCAATGCAAAAAGGGTTAATAATAGAGGGTTAACGGTACACTCCTCTCACGATACGATACAAATTACAATATTTAGCAAAAATGTTTAAAACGTAAGATGTACATTTTTGTTTATTTACCAACTGTAGTCAGCAAATAAAACAAAAGCAAAAAAATGCCAGGGTCTTGCTTACTTTGTAACAAAACATGTATTTTCCACCTGCTAAGGTGGGAGAGGATCACTCCTATTGACGATGTATTGTGTCATGGTTAGGGTTGTAACAATAGATCGTGGCGAAATTCAAAATTGTCACAATATGTATCATGGAATTACTTAGATATATCAGCTGAAGCCTTATCTGGTTGCTAATGAGGGTGTTTCTAGTCACTTCTGAAACTTCTTTAAGCTGTGTTTCTGTATTATTTAATACTTACTAGAGCACATTTATTCTTTACTCACATTTTAAAACGAAATAAAGCAAACTCTCTCCATCACTTAGAGTAAAAGCAAATATTAGTGCTGCCCCCTAGTGGGTGGAGGATATTAAACCCAAATCAAATTCAAATAAATTTTTTTAACCGATTTAGTAAAGAGTTGCTTAAAAATAGTAAAAATATTGTGATACATATCGCATTGTGACCATAATATTATATTTTGCATCGTATTGTGAACAGAGTGTATCATTACACCCCTTGTCATGATATTTTTGCACTCCTGACTTTTAGGCATTTAAAGCTCCTTTCCACTCAAATTTTTTTTATTTTTTTTACTTTAAATGTCTGACATTCACTGTAATGGCCAATGTAAGAACTAAATTGCTCTCTAATAAGAGTGTTTGCACACTAAAGCAGAGTTTAAAGTGCTGTTTCTCTGGTTTGGGAGACATCCTTTTAGTTTTTGTCTATTTCTTTTTACTTGCATGACTTGTGAAGAGGGAGCCAAGTAACGTTACCCTTACAGTAGGTTGTAGCAATGCCATGTAGGGTTGATCAGTAGACACATAGAAGCATGAAGGTCACACACAAATGCACACACACACACTTCTCTTGTCTCCTCGCCTCTGCCCCTGAGGCAGCAGCAAGGAACAGCAGGGAGGACTCTTACACAATGCTCTTGCCAGTGCATGTATGGACTTTGCGTGCCAGTGTGTATGTAGGGTTATAATACTGAAGCCAAGGTCTAAAGGGTTTTTTGGTGGGAAAGGTTTGTGAGGGAGAAGGATCTGGGGCAGGAGGGATGGGGGAAATGGGGGCTGAAAGCCTCGAGTTTATTATTAGCAGGGGCTAAATTGGTATGGGGAAGAGAAGGGGGGCTTCTGTTCTGTTTGCTTGCTCTTTAGGACTGGTCTTGGGGGACTGGGTGCCCGTGGCAAACTACTGGCCCCTGCTGTCAGCCATCCCTCTCTCTTTCTCTCCATCTCTGGCACAGATGAGTAGTCTGTCTGCTTCACCTGTCTTGTGTTTCCTGTCGTTGTTTTTCTCTGTTTTAATATAGGAGCACGTTGCAAATTTTCCTAACCCAGTCAATTTAAAGATACAGAAACCCTTTAGTTAATTTGACTTTTATTTATTTATTTATTTATTTATTTTTATTATTATTTATGTGCTTATTTTTTTTGTTATTAAGGTTTTGTCATCATGTTGTTTTAGTGTAAATTATCTGAAATTATCGGAACCATATTTTTTTTTATATATTTTTTACATTATTTTCTGTATTTTATGTTGTTTTTTTACCTTTTTTTGTTTTGTAAATAACTTATTAGGGGTGTAACAATATATTCAAAATATGATACATTTAATAATGTCCAGAATACAAAACATATAGCAATACATAACAAAATTGTTAAAAAAACATCTTTAAATTAGTTTTAAAATGCAAACAGGTTTAAATTCCAACTTATGATATTAGTTCACCGTTTAATTTCTTGTTGGAAAATAAAACTGTTTTAAGACTGTAAAGCAAACAACGCCAGGGTCTAGATTGATTTGCATTAAAGTATCTATCATCCACCTGCTAGGGGGCAGCACTGACAGTTGTGCATGATGTAACATTAAAGAATATGAAGTCTCTTTATTGTATCAATAAATTCTGCCATGATATTTTGCTACACCCTTAATAATATTAAATTCCAGTCCATAATAATACCTAAATTATTTTAGGTATTTAAAATACATTTAAAGATTTTTCCTGTCCTTTTACAACTGTATAATTTAGCATTCATAATTATGTGATATCTCAGATTTTTAGGAAGGTTGAGCACAATATAGAAGTACCGGTATGTGAAAGTGAATTCATGTTTTGGGGGTTTTGTGGAGAACTGTCTCTAATTCTCTGTATGTTGAATCCTGTCTCTGCATGTGTTTAATAGTCACATTAAGGGTGCCCGATATAGCCAAACTCGTATTTATGCTGAGTTCAGGTGTACTAGGTGTTACCAACAGTAACACTTTTCTAAAAGTATGTACATCATGTAACCTCTACTTTGAATCAGCCCCTAGAGGCGCAATAACGTAAGATTTCTTTCCACAATTCTCTGTGTTCTTGCCCAAGCCCTCCATCCCTCTGCCAGTTACAGAAAAGCCAATGCAGAACTTAAGCATAAGGGTATCGATTTTTATATTTCTATGAATGTAATTAACTTAAAGAGTATTTTTGTACCTCTGACATCTACGGGAAGCTTCTGGAATGCTGAAAAGACTGTTGGGATTCGGCACAAAATGATTGGCTCTGGGAATGCTATTCAAATGCAATTTCGATTCAGGATGCAGCTCGACAGCTTTCCTCTATCCAATACAACCAGGAATGTAATCATGTCATTTCAATTCTCTTTTGTTTTGATATTGTTAGAGGAAAACCTGTAATGCAAATAAATGGCTACAGTTATTGGATTAATTCAGATGCATTTTGTACGTGTCCTGCTCTTGTTCTCCTAAAAATGTCAAGTTGAAATCCATTTTAATTATTAATTAAGCCTAGGGAATGAAACGCAACAGTAAACGTCTGAGAACACATAAAGCACCTCAAATCTGCAAATGTAGAGTTTTAAAAAGTGTCTTTATTTAATTTTGAAAGTTTCTAATCTAGTTTGAGGCTCGAAGTGAATGCAAACATCCAAATTCAGAAGAACATTTTAAAGCACACACACTTTCCAGAATCTGGGGTGATGTTTAACACTGGAACATGGTAAAAACATTGGCATGCTCACTTCCAGTCACTAATCACTAGGGAGCACAAAGGAAGTTCTTGGGTACTGGAATTGCAGCTGTTGCAGAGTTTTCCTGAGCCATTGGTATGGATACCTGATGCTTTGGTTCGTCTTACCCATGTTGGCCCAAAGAGGACCCCGACTCCATGGCAGCATAGTTCCCAGGATGCTCGACAACACTCCTTCCATGAGCAGGTAATTCCATCCAGGCCCAGGGACTCATCAGGGATACACTTAACACTGGGTCAGTGTTTATTTAACTCACAAAGAGTTACATTTAACACTAAGTCAGTGTATATTCAACTCACATTGTGTTTAGTTTAGCACTGAGTCAGTGTTTATTTAACTCAGATAGCGTTATATTTAACACTGAGTCAGTGTATATTCAACTCACATTGTGTTTCGTTTAGCACTGGGTCAGTGTTTATTTAACTCAGATAGCGTTCTATTTAACACTGAGTCAGTGTATATTCAACTCACATTGTGTTTCGTTTAACACTGGGTCAGTGTTTATTCAACTCACATTGTGTTTCTTTTAGCATTGGGTCAGTGTTTATTTAACTCAGATAGCGTTATATTTTACACTGAGTCAGTGTATATTCAACTCATGTTGTGTTTTGTTTAGCACTGGGTCAGTGTTTATTTAACTCAGATAGCGTTATATTTAACACTGAGTCAGTGAAAAAAAAACACTGAGTCAGTGTATATTCAACTCACATTGTGTTTAGTTTAGCACTGAGTCAGTGTTTATTTAACTCAGATAGCGTTATATTTAACACTGAGTCAGTGTATATTCAACTCACGTTGTGTTTCGTTTAGCACTGGGTCAGTGTTTATTTAACTCAGATAGCGTTATATTTAACACTGAGTCAGTGAAAAAAAAACACTGAGTCAGTGTATATTCAACTCACATTGTGTTTCGTTTAGCACTGGGTCAGTGTTTATTTAACTCAGATAGCGTTCTATTCAACACTGAGTCAGTGTATATTCAACTCACATTGTGTTTCGTTTAACACTGGGTCAGTGTTTATTTAACTCAGATAGCGTTATATTTAACACTGAGTCAGTGTATATTCAACTCATGTTGTGTTTTGTTTAGCACTGGGTCAGTGTTTATTTAACTCAGATAGCGTTCTATTTAACACTGAGTCAGTGTATATTCAACTCACATTGTGTTTCGTTTAACACTGGGTCAGTGTTTATTCAACTCACATTGTGTTTCTTTTAGCAACTCAGATAGCGTTCTATTTAACACTGAGTCAGTGTATATTCAACTCACATTGTGTTTCGTTTAACACTGGGTCAGTGTTTATTCAACTCACATTGTGTTTCTTTTAGCATTGGGTCAGTGTTTATTTAACTCAGATAGCGTTCTATTCAACACTGAGTCAGTGTATATTCAACTCACATTGTGTTTCGTTTAGCACTGGGTCAGTGTTTATTCGACTCACATGGCATTACATTTAACACTTGTCAGTGTTTATTCAACTCACATTATGTTACATTTAACACTGGGTCAATGTTTATTCAAATCCCACTGTGTTTTGTTTTGTACCAAGTCACTGTTTATTTAACTCATGTGTTACATTTACACAGGAACAGTGTCTCTACAAGTCCACACTGTTGACACCATCACGGATGATCTCACACTGAGCTGTCTCCCACACAAGCTGCAGTTTGGATGTCATTGAACATGTCCAATTTTCAATAATATCCATGCCCATGATGTCTCTCTCTCTCTCTCTCTCCACCAGCGCATTGCTGATGAATGCAAGCACAAGGCAACACAGTCACAGACCAATGCCAGACACCACCAATGTGTACCTTTGTGTCACCACCAGTACGATTCGCATGAGGATAATACAGTGTTGACAGGTTTCCATGGCTACTGGAACCACTGTAAGTGAAACAAATGGAGAAAAATGAGGTAAGGGAGGGTCAGAGAGATGGAAAGAGATGGAGAGCGTGCGAGACAAGAAAAAAACAGGGAAACAAGGAAGTTGGTGCATGATGCAAGACACAAGAAAGAGACGGGTGATGAAAGCAGACCAGAGTTTGAGTGGAAATGTTTGGAATTTTGAATATCATATTACTGGACAAGGTCTAGCATGCTATGTCTTAAAATTGTAATCATTTTTATTTTAAAAGGTTACAGGGTATTAGACACCAAAAATACATAAAACACATTCTCCCAAAGCATTTAATACATTTTAATATAGCTCTTTCTTTTAATTTTGATGTGATGTTTTTGTTGACTTTTATGTGGATTAAATCTTTTTTTTTTTTTTTTTTTTGTCTTTAAAGGTCCATGACCCCCATCTGTTTTCCCAATTTGGGCAAATTTTGAACTGGAAATAAGCACCAGTACCTGTAACCCTTACCAGGATAGGTGGTTAAAGAAAAGATGGATGGAGAGGCCTGCAAAAAATTTATGGAAACGGCTGAACCAAAGAGATATTTTTAGCTTGAGACCTTGTCACCGGCAGACAGACAGAATAGGTAAAACTTTTGTTACTTTCACAGTGGTTTTCTGTGTGTCCAAATGTTTTGTGATTTCAACAAAAACACTATTCACTGCTTTCTGATAGCCCTGACCCAAATACAGCGGCTATTCATCACTTCACCCATCCATTAACGCTCACAGTACAGCTCTTCTATTCAAATGAGTGCACATACTAACAGAAAAGGACCAGGGTGGTTGGAACTCAGTTGGATAGATATAAAAATGTGCTCATTAATCTGTTTAAAACAAGGTCGAACTCTTTATTTCGCCAGAGTTGGAGAAGATGCTTTTGTCAGGAGTATTTGTCATTACTAAAGACTAGTCTGCCAGAATGTGTGTTGTATAAAGGAACATTGTTGATTGGAAAACATGAGACTTGTTTTATATGGAAGCTTTGGAAAAAGCTCATATCAATGTGGTTTCATTCCGTGTTGTACAAGCTACGGGCCATTTCTATACTGCAGCCATGCTCCAGGGGTCAGTAGAGGAACTTTTTAATCCTATTCCGAAGATGACCAGCCTCATGTGGCCAAATGATGAATTGCAGTTTCAGTCACTGCCTCATTGTCTTCAAGGAGGACTTTAATATTTGTCTTAGTCGGTGCTAATTCTCTTCAAATGTAATTAATCAATGCACCAATTTCTCACATTTTTTGGGATATTATTTAACTTTAGCTCATTAGCTGACAGGTAAATGCCATGTGCTGCTAACATCCTCACTGCAGCCATACGTTAAGCAGTGGACAAATCACTGAATGTTTGCTTATGCACATCCACGAGCAACGTATGTTGGCTGAAACGAATGATTAATAACCATAAAAACACATTTCTCTAGAGAGCTCATCACCATCTCTTCAGGAGGCAGAGGAGCTGGAGAAGATCAATGGCCTTCAGGAGCTGAAGCGATTCTCCCACAGCTCGCCGGCTGCTTACACCGACCGGGTTTCCTCGGAGCTGTCAGATTCAGAGCGAGCGCTCATTGTTCATAGATGACACACCGACAAAATCCATCAATGCTCAGCCAGATCCACTCTTACGCAGAGGGATGAATTTGTCCAGTGTGTTGATATCACCATTGTACCATTGTATCTGGCGGTTCATTTGCATACTGAAGTATAGAGGTTTAAACTGATCCGTTATGGGACAGCAGTACCTCTCTTGTGAGCATCAGAGGAAGGCCAACGAAGTAATGAACAATGGTCAATAATTGCTGCAAACACTGCCCCCATCTCCATTACCTGTCTAGTAATGAAAAAAAAGGTCTGTTAAATGGAAGAGGGAGAAAACAGTTGGCAAAACAAGGTTGATCTTAAGTCCGGTGTCATTGCTGTACATGCCTGGTGGGCCAGTGGTTATTTTTGGACTTGGTCAGTTATTCAGTTTGAATATTAAATAAAAAGTCTGTTAGGCCCATTTCTATCTGCTCTCACCAGATATTGAGCTAGTCCCTCCCTCCAAGGCATGAGCGTGGTGAAGTGGTGGGCCTGTTACCAAGTATTCCTTTAGGGCTAACAAACGCCCCTGCTCCATCACCCTATTTGGTTATTAAACCACGAGTTGGAATCTGGTCAGCACAGACATGTGTCACACTGCTGGAGATTCTGGATTTACATGCAATGCCCTTCAACAGAAAACCGCCCTAGAGCATAATTCCATGAATTTTAGTTCTGCTGGAGAATGAATGGGATGCTTTGGTGCAATCTGCTACCATAAGAGGACTGAAATTTGAGTCTTCTTTCTGATAAGAGCAACTAGAGCAGCTCAGCCTAGGATTTGTTAAACAAGATGCTATCAAAAGTGTATCTCAGTTAGGAGAAGAATAAAGAAGGGTCCCCTAAGAGATGACAATATCCAAGCAGCGCCCAGGATTAGTCACACAGGAAGTGTCTATGCATAGATAAACACATGTGAAACCCTCATTGTCTGAGATATTGCTATCAAATGTGAAATTTGCCTTGGTAAGGCTTCATTCTTTGATCTTACACACTATAGTCATCTGCTTGCTTTTCTTTTCCGTAGTTATTTTACTCACTAACAAAAAGATATACAGTAAGTCTGACAATCGAGGAACAAATCTTGTGTATACTCCATGCAGGTTGCTCCTGCAGAGATAGGGTGAGGAGCTCAGTCTCGGAGTAGGGCCACTGCTCTTCCACATTGAGAGAAGCCAGCTGAAGGGCCTTTGGATGCCTCCTGGACGCCTTCCTTGAGAGGTGTTCCGGGAAGGGCTGCAGGGAAGACATAGGACACGCTGGCGAGATTATATTTCCTGGGTCGGCTGGGAACGCCTCCGTGTCCCCTCGGAAGGAATGGAGGAGGTGTCCAGGGTGAGGGATGTCTGGGCATCCCTGGTTAGAATCCATAATTTGTTATCAATCCTTACATTCCTAAAGACAACAAATTCAAAAGCAAATTCAAAGTTCTCTGCTTGTCATACATCCCTGAGAACGTCATTATTCTTCAAATTTCAAAAACACCAAATTGTGACCATCCCGAAACTACTGGTGACATTAATTTTGTTATAATTACCCTGGGGAAAGTACCATTGGCAAACGGGATATTTTCTCATCTGAATTCCCAAAAGATATGTTTAGAAAATGCCATGGCAGTTGCAAAAAGTCCATTCAAGACTTCTTGCCATTGTTCTTTTGAAACAATCAGCAACAAATCGACCTGCCCGTTTTTCAGTTTCCTCTGAAATTAGCTGGCAGTCATTCTGACATTGACAAGTGTTGTTTGACAGTCTTACTAAAATCAGAAACTTTAAACGTTTCAACATTAAATGTAACAGAATGGTACAAATAGAACTGAATGTTGGGGTGAATTGTAAAATAATCTCACGTTTAATCTATAGTAACTTGTTTCCCTTGATAACATATGTTGTGATTTACAGTGTTAGCAGCTCCATCTCCTCACAGAGCGTCTACAACACACTGCTTTGATAAACTCAGCTCGTATGGAGTCTGGCAGAGTAGAAATTGCTTGCTGAGCGTCTTGTGAGATTGTTAAACCGGTGTGCGTTCTGTGCTTTGCTCGTCAATCACTTCTGCACCCCTCTTTTTGGCTCAAGGGCTTCTGAGGGAGAGCTAAATTGGCTCTAGCATCATCACGCCGCTTCGACGAAGAGTTTTTTTGGTGGAGAATGCAGGCTGTCTTCTGTCATCCTCTTCCTTTTCAAGTTTCTAGGGCCAGAAGGGAGGCACTTGCTGCGTGAATGATATGAAAAGCCTTTTAAAGCCCACATTAAAATGGGAAAGTTGCGCACAAAGAACTACCTTCCCCTGGTTGGTGGAGATATTGGAAATCACAAATGTGTCTGGGAGCTGTAAAGAAAGGTTAAACAGACGAGGGACAGACTGTGTCGGTGGACAGAAGTGTTGCATGACAAGCACATCAACAATACAACCCTCAATCTTTTAACTGCTGAGGCCTGACGATTTACTAGCACTGCGTGACCTCAGTTCTGGATATATGGGAAATGATTTGTGACTATAGTGTTGTTAGGATGAGACTGCTTATTAAACCTTGGGGGGTCTCATTTTTGGCGGCTTTTCATTTGTTAGATCCTCATGGGAAAAAAGCATGAATTTAAAATGTTTATTTGATGCCTTAAACTGCGATGGACTGCCGACCTGTCCAGAGTGTACCCCCGCCTCTCGCTCAATTTGTGCTGGAGGGATCCCCTCGTTTGTTCCAGTGTTGCATATATTTATTTATGGTACAGGCTTTAAAGAGCATTCTATTCTATGTTCTAATCTCCATCTTTCAACACATTGCACACCATAATTTACACCATTTTAGCATAGCTTAGCATAGATCATTGGATCTGGTTAGATCAGTAGCATTCAGTAAATAATCAGAATTTCCAAGATGGCCAAGAGCTATCATGGAGAGTCAGAGAGTGTGAACC
This sequence comes from Danionella cerebrum, assembly GCA_007224835.1. NCBI lineage: Eukaryota > Metazoa > Chordata > Actinopteri > Cypriniformes > Danionidae > Danionella > Danionella cerebrum. The sequence continues at coordinate 197,558 of SRMA01026727.1, read as the reverse complement.
GTAGGACTGACAGTGAGGAAGAGAGAGGTATATATAATATAAAGGGGATGAGCTGATAAGGTTATAAGGGGATTAGACACAGGTGTGAAGGATCACAGATGGCTTGAAAGTTGCAGCTAAGAAATGAAGGAAACAGAGAAACCATAAACACAAACTTCACTCTAGGGATGGTATTTGAGATGGCATGAGCAATGCTGGATTTCTTCTTAACATGATGCCTGGTTTTTAGAGCAGAGAGCGTAATCTTTGTCCCTTTGGGCAAACTTTAGGCTTTTACCAAAAAGTGGCTTCTGTCTGGCCACCCGATTGTTTCTTCGGTCTGGAATCATTATTACAGCAAATCCACTCTGGGTTCAAAGTTACTTTATTTAGAGATGTGCTCAGGGTGTACTAGAATCATCTGCAAAGAGCTCTTTGGAGTCCAGTACCTTCTGGTTACCTTCCCTGCTATGGCCTGCTTATCATCATTCTGGGTCAATAGAAAACATTGCTTCCGATTTGATTTGTTACAACCAAAACACGTCACAAAACTGTCATGCGCCTGTGCTTTTGGTTTAAGCAATGCTTTACCGTGTGAAACAAATGCCCCTCAGTTGCAGTCTCCAGGGAGTGTGAATAGAACCAAAAAGATAAACCGAATAAAATAACCTACATGCCCATGGGTTTAATGGATCCGTGGCATGTAATTCCTTCAAGTTGAATATGAATAGGATAATATTCTTCATGTCTCACATAGAGGTCTTATGAATGACCTGTCAGAAAAACACATGAATATATATAACACCTGTGAGCAAGATAAAGAACATCTTCTCCACAAACTCGCAAGGATGAACTCCTATTATGACACCTATTTTTATTCCCTGGGAGACTTGGATTGTGTAGTAGAAGAGTAAGCAGAAAAGGTTCTCAAACAAACCCAATAAAATAAACCTCCTGAATCTGAATAATATGGATTTGCTTAATAAATACCATGGAATCAATGGAAATCTAATTTATTAACCCATGGCCTCTTCCAAGTCTCTTGATACGCTGGCAGACAGAGTAAGCAAAATTTATTATAAAGCACATTTGGGACAATGGGAATAAAACACAGTACAGTAAATATAGTAACAACATTTCACCAGATGGATCAAAAAGCTTGCAAGTTTAAATTTTCATGTAAAAGTAGAGCTAGCCACAAAGAGGACGCTGTCACTGTTAGTCTTCAGCCGAGACCAAGGAATGGACAGGAAGGACTTGTCGGTTGACCTCAGAAAGGTACTTCATCGTTCAATGGTTTAAAAACAACTCCCTGGGTGCAGTTTGCATGTCCGAGTGTTCTGAGGTAGATGTGTTCAAGGATCTTAAGGTCTGGAATCGAGATGCCAGGGACACATGAGAATCTGGTGCCAGAGTGGTTTTATTTGATGCCACAGCGTGAAATAAACAAAACTGTAACCAAACAAATAAAAAACAAAAGTATTCACAGAAAAGAAACACTGAACCCCCAACAGTTTTAAACTCGCTTGCTAGTTCCTCCTCTCAGTCCTCTTTTGGCCCCCGTTCACCACTCCTGGGCACAATTTGGTGCTCCTTAAATACTCAATCCATTACCCATAATACAATAGACCCAGATTAACTAGGGGGAATAAATAATCTACATAGATTATGTAATCAAATACACATAAATCAATTACATAAAGCATCCACTTATTAACAATAAATTAATTCAATAAAAATAAAACAAATTGCTCAAAGAACCCCCCTGCAAAAAATGTGCAAGTCACATGATCTACTCCAATCTCCTCCAATCTCACAATTTCCTTGAAATAGTCAATAAATACAAAGAACGGAGGGGATGATGGCTCCTGCCCTCATCACATTTCCTAAAAACATATGTCAGGTTAATTGAAAACTGTAAATAGGGAGTGAATGTGTGAGTGAACTGGTGATCTCCCGCCTGAGACAAGTGGGTAAAGAAGATGTATTCTAAAATGGATAGGAAGCCCATAACGGGATGCTAGAATTGGAGTAGTATGCTTCCTTTTTTAGTGCTTTTTTAGTGTCACATTATTGTTTGTTTACTAAGACATAAATCAGAATCCATAGTGAGCCCAAGATTCCTGAACTGGGAGGAGGGAAGTGTGAGGTGATGATGGATGATTTCTTTAATTGGTAAAGTGGTTTTATTTGTTTTCATCAGCTCAGAACTAATCCACTGTCAGGAGAAGTCGAACCAAAACATAAAAGAGTTGCGGCCAAAAAGCCATAACAGTGATGTGGGAACAAAGTCAAGCAACTCAAGTATGCATACAAACACGGGAGAAGGGGTGCATAAAAATGACTTGTGATTTGTTTTCCGAGATGTTTGGAACAACCAGGAGGTAAGCTCCTTCAAAAACTGAGAGAAGTGCACCTAGAAAAATTGCTGATGTTATAAAAACTCAATATTTTTTGAAAGCATTTATAGCATTTGCACCCACCTAGACTTTTGTATAGTACTGCATGTTTACTGCATGGTTTCCTCCACACTCTGCAGTCGTCGTAAGACTGACCTTGAAAACAAATCCAGCCAGTTTCATAATCCTCTAAAACCACTAGTCACTCCTTGCCCACAATTGATCTATAGCATATAATACAATATGCTCCGAATCTTCCGATTTATCTATGAACTGAACCGTTTTTTCCCCTGAAGGACAGTCACCAGGCGTTTCTGCAAAGCTCCCTGTGAATACTGGATGGTGTTGTATTCAAAGATCTATATTCTTTTGAGACCAATTATTGCAGCTCACTTTTGGCCCCACAAAGGCTGCAATTACTTGAGTAAATTGTGACACTCTGGGTCAAACAGTCATCTGGTGAGACATGAACATTGACCTTTTCTTCTAGGAAAGCAAGTGTAACAGGAAAGAAACAGATTGCTAATGTTTAAAAAAGTCATGCAAAATCAGAACAACCATTCATGAATTAGGACGTGACGCTCCTGGCAGATGAACAATTATTATGGGCATATGTGAATGAATCACTGGTTATTAACAGACAATAGAAGCAGAACTCGACCAAATACTGGAAATATCTGAATTAATGACAAACCGTTCTCTGTATACAACTGGAGATTTCAATCCCTCGTTCGATGAATACATATATGATTAAAAAATTTTTAGAAATTTGTGTTTTCATGAGCTGTATGCCAAAATCATCAATATTCAAACAATAAAAGGCTTGAACGACTTCAGTTGTGTGTAATGAATATATAAAAAACTAATGTTTATCTGTACATTACAGAAAATAATGAGCTTTATCACAATATGCTAATTTTTAAAACTATTATATCTATTTTTTTCTTGTTGCTATTTTTCTTACGAATATAAACATTTACATATTGGAACATTCTGTCATTGTTGTACTTCTTATTTCCTTGTTGGCATGGGTTGGGGATGAGGTGTTAAGTACTGTCATGTGAAAAACATTAAATTAAATGTAAAAAATGGGGGGGGGGGTTGACGACTGAAATGAAAACAATAGTTAAGGTAACAGTGTATTTAATCAAATACAACCCAAATCAGATAAAAAGCTGGCACAGTATAATGTTTCCATTGCTGAAAACGGCAAGTGACAAAGAGTTTCGGTTGTCATTTTGTCCCATTCCATAATGTAATTGTCTTTTTGAAATATGCATGGAAAAAAGACTATGTACTTCTCAGGATAAATGGTGCCATCACAGATGTGCAAGTTACTTTTGGCGAGGGCACTGACACAATCCCATACCATGACAGACCCTGGCTTTTGGACTTGTTGCTGGTAATTGTCTTGATGGTCTTTTTCTTCTTTGGTCTGAAAAACAGTTTCCATTCCTCCAAAAATATCCCAGTACACATTTCCATTGTGTAGTGGTCCATCCCAGACCCCTCTGAGCCCAGAGAAGTCGATGGCACTACTGGACACTGTTAACCATGGATATAACTACAAAATGTGGTAATTGAAAAAGGTTTTCCAAAGTACTTCTGAGCCCATGTGGTGATATTGCTTATAGATAATTGGTGATTCTTGATGCAGTGCAACCTGAGGGATTGAATCTCACATATTTACACCTTGTAAAAATGATTATATTTGTTCGAAAAAAGCTGTGTATAAATGAGCACTGGGCTTCAGCTGAGCTTCTCATCTAGATGCTGACAGAAACAAGCTCAGCTTTATTTCACTTGCTGATTAATCATCTGAAGTGCTGCCTCGATTACTACGACGGAACCCTTCTTTTGGTGATCCAACAGCACGGGCCATGATCCATTGGGAACTTTCTCCTGTGTGGCACATGGAACCAATTTTACAGTCATCCGATTCATCTTCATTTGGTCTCAAACCATTCTGGGCTCAAATTTATGGGCTGTCTGGATGTTTCCTGTGTGCATTTGTGATGAAGATTAAGCCATTTCTTGATTGGTTGATTACACACACTGATTCTGTCAGGATTCTCTCAGTTGTGCCTCATCAGAAATTCTCCCAGGGTCACCTCGTGGGAATGGACTGCATCTGCACTGCAAATCCAGACGTACTATGGTAAATATTGGTCCCGCACCTTTATTTGATACATTGTAAAAAATGCTTTATTTATAAAAATCGATTTGTCTCTTAAATCTAAATTAAGCGCTGTGGTCTGGGTCTTTTGCTAAAACAGTGTTTGGGGGCCCTCTGGTGGAGGTACTATAGCTGTGTTTTTGGTACACTCCACAAACTCTCTGGTACACTTGGATCCTCCATCAACTGTCTTGTATCTTATCAATCACTGTTCCTTAATTGGTACATTTAAAGCCTGAATGTGAGTCTGCAGAACTTCCAAGTTTGACGTTGTGACTGCTCTCTAGAAGTTGGAGAACAGATCCTGCCACAAGTGAAGTATCTAGCATGAGATTGACAGATGGATCAGTGCATTGGCTGCAGAAATGTTGATGTACAGGTCTGTTGTGGTTTAGAGAGCTGAATCGAAAGGCAAATCTCTATTCAATCTTATTACTCTCATGGTCATGAGCAGCATTCCAGGGACACTCTGCTTCACCAAAATACTTTTTGAAAATAGTGCTTGGGATTTTCAGTTTGGTTGGTTGATTGTTGGCCATCGCTTACAATCTTCTAGACATGTATTCAATGGGTTTTGCTTGAAATGTCTTCATTTATTAATTTTAGAGATAACAGTGAGAGAAAAGGCCAAAATTGTGTAACCACAAACGATGCAATCCTAATACTTTGAGGGTTTTTTTTAAGTATTTTTTAAAATGGCAAATAATAATAGTAACGAAACAAAGAAGTTACGGGTATTTGTTAAGATGGGGAATCCAGATCTAGTTTTTCTGCTGGTATAACTGATAAATCCCCAACTGATTTTACCCAAAATATTATAAAGCACATGAAAGTTACTATTTGATTTCAACACAGTACTACACTGTGCAATGATGCAATGAAATTGAAAACAACAAACGGAATTGCCGGTGTGTCAAAAACCCCTGTTGTTTAAAGTTTAAAACTAAAAAAATCTTTAAATATACTTTGAGGTTGTATTTTCATCATTAAAGTTGCATTAGCACTAGGAGGATGAATTATTTAACATTTGACATTATAGCAATCCTTATTTGCCATTGACCTGAGGGAATATTATTCTTTAACTTCAGATAAATTTTATATTTACGGTAGTAACACACCAAAAAATTTAATAAAATAGAAAACCACCGTGAACAATTGGGTTTAAAACAGCTGTACAAATCAGTTGAAAATATTTATAATACAATATGCCACAGTTAACCTTTAAATTGGACGATCTGTATTTAATATTGGGTTAAAATAAAAAAAAAATATTACTTGCAGATATAAAGGAAGTACGTCATCTGAGGGCGGAAGTGCCATCTGACGTGGCATGAGGGGCGGAAACGCTTGTTTGTGTTTTGGTTCTAAAGGGGAAGTTGCGAGAGAAAAGAAAGGTGGGGACTTGATCGGGCTTGGTAAAATTTTCACTAAACGACCTCAATAATAAGGAAAACCTCTAAAAAACTAAGCACCCCTTCGTCGGAAATCAGTTTAAGCAACCTCTCGTCTGTCATTCAGGTAAAAAAATACCGAATGTCTGCGTTGAGAGAGCGTTTTCTGCTTTGGCGTAACCCTCAAGCTAGTTAGCCACATTAGCTAGGTGCATATGACAATCATGTTACGCGGTCATATTTGACTTTTACCGTCGTAAATCATGTAATTGGATCTCTTCTACGAATATTTGTGTTAAAGCGCGCAAATTTCCTCAGTAGCGTTCAGATGTAGTGTGTCGTGGTATGTTTAGCTTAGGGTTATGTCGGAATGCAGTTTGCCTCTGGGTGGGAAGGGTGAAGTGAAAGTTGTTTACTGTATAACTTAGTTTAATTGTTTGAGCGGGGAGTTTAGTGAAGTAGAAGCTTTTATTTAGGTGATTCCGTCTTTGACTATTTTGACAATAGAGGTATATTTTGGGTTAATGATTCATGGCCAAGATGTGTCGACCATCAACATGGAAATCACAGGTTTGTGTTTGCTAGGCCTGTACTTAAAATGACAAGCAGAAACTGAACAAGTAGTTTCACATGTGATCTGAAATGTTCAATGTCGTTCATTTTAATGTGTTTGTTTTCGTTTTTGCAACATATACATTTTATTTTTCTAAGATTGTGGTTTGAAGGGGTTTGTTAGATTCACTTTTGTGATTCTGATTTCTGCTATAACACACAATCTAATTATCGTGTTGTTTTAAGTGAAGTGAAAGTGACATTAGGACCAAGTATGGAGTGACACAAGGAATTTGTACTCTGTCTTTGACCCATCCAAGTGCGCACACACACACACAACGATTACTGGGACTCCAGTGGTTCACCCTGAATTTAGATGCATTTATTTTTGTTTCCTGTGAGTAGAGCAAGTTCTGTTTGCAAGTGGCGTAGTGGTGGAGATGGTCGTCTTATAACCAAAGTGTTGGCAGTTTGATCCCAGCTATGTCCATACTACGCCACTTCACCTGCATTGCCCGTATGGATATGTGTGACTAGTGGAGTGTATTTGGTGGTGGAGGCCGTAGTCAGGAAAAGGCAGCCATATACACATCTCTAGGGCAGCTGAGGTCTATAGGTGATTATCACCAGTGTTTGAATGTGTAGTGAATGAATAATTCTCTGGAAAAGCGCTCTATAAATGCACTGCATTATTATTATTATTATTATTATTATTATTATTATTATAATTAAAGCCACTGAGGCTAGAACATACTCTTGTTTCTCTTGGAGGGTTGCCTTATGTCTTATTTTAATATGTATAAATATTATGGTAAAATATCGACGGATGTATTAGCTGGGAAATGTTTGGTAGATTTTTCAACATTTGTATAAAATCAGTATTGGCTTCCTGATTGCAGAAATGGCTAATATGAGACCCTACTTTTGAGCTATTTGTCTTCTCCGAGATTTATCTGTGAGAATAGGTGAGCAAAGCCCTGGAGCAAATGCCACAATGAATGACTTCACATTTGTCCAGTAACTGAAAAACAGGGTTCGATTCCGCCCCCCTGAGCCCCCATCTCTCTCCCTTCAAGCCAAGAGTGTGTGTCACCACTCTCCTAATGACATAAAATATATCAACCTCACAGAGTTATAAATAAATTGGTCAAACTTTGATAATTGTAGATAATTAAAAATATACACAATAGGAAATCAAAACATAAGTGAAAGAGTTGAACTCAAGCTAAATGCAGAACAATAAATTGGTCTCGTATTATTCATATTTAGTGCTTTGGGTGAGAAATGAATGTGTTGTTGATTAAATATTCAGAATTTTTAAAAATACTATTAACATTTTTTGCTTTTCAAATTGTTCATTGAAAGCTATAATGTAATTTATAGCAAATTGTCTTTTTTTTTGGTGAATTATATTGGTAAAGGGTATTATTTTGTAAATATCACTACAGGTCAGCCCCTTGAATATTATTCTTGTTTTTTTTTCTGTTGATGGATGCTTTTCTGGTATTGTATGCCAGGAATGTGCCGTCAATCCCGAGACTGAGATGGTCGACCGTTGTGTGACATGTTTCTGCATTTGTTAAATTGTTTCACCGAGTTAAATAAGCGCGCTTGTTTTACTGCATACACAGGATATTTTGTGGTATAATGAGTTACCAACCAAATAGCTTCATGCTTGGTAACAATGGTCCATAATACTTTCTTCCAGACTCCAGACTCTAATCGGAAGATAAAGAATAAATTCAGAGGCTATTATTCCTAAAAGGAGGATGTACGACATGTAGAGTTAATGTTTCTTTTGTGGTGCATAAATCTATGTATAAATTATTCTTGCACACTTTACATAAATCATGTTAACTTTATTTCACTTGTCAAATTCCCCTGGGTTTGTCTCTTTTATGATATAGAGCTGAAATCGAGATATCTAATGAGTTGTAAAAGAAAATTGTGAAAATGTACAAGGTGCCCAAACGTTTGCATAGCACTGTATATAATTAAAAGTCAACTAGAAGATTGATATATTAATGAAGGTACAGCCATATGTTGATTCTCTTGCACATTTCAACAAAATGCAAAATTGTGGTAAAATATGGCAATTAAAGTAATTAAATTCAAATTCTATGAATATTAATTTGCTAAAGATATTCAAATAATTTCAGTGTCCTCTCAGTTGACTGATTTAAGAACCAATATGTAATTATCCACCAACCGAAGTCACATTTTCAGAACAAACTGCAAACAAAAGTTAACGAGAAACATGGCTGCACACAACTAGAAGAAAAACCATACAATCAGAACGAATTAGTGCTGGTGGCAGGAAGTTACCTCGATTTTTCATGTTTCACCATCTGCTTTTATCTGTGCTTCACTAACAGAGTTCCTTGGTTGCGTCGGAATAGATTTTTTTTTAGTTCCTAACCACATCTGCTTTAAAATTCAGTAAGTACATTTTTAATTTCTAAAGCATTATGAATCTAATTGTTGTGATCCATGCAACCAAAGGTATCAATTTCAACCACGAAATCAAAATTCCTTTAGGATTAATTTCTAAGTTAAACATATAGGTTACGCTTTAAACTTATCCTCACATATAGCTGCTCACCACATTCAAATCAATTCAAACGTATTCAAATCGAAGGGTTATCTAGAAAATGATGACAGAAATATCCCATTATTTTTTTAATGGAGTCAAACAAAAAAATAAAATGCTTCTTTTTCTTTTCTCTACAGCCAGTATTGTGACTTCTCTGTGTGAGTACCACCACTGAAGGAGACCGGGTGCTAAACAACGGTCATGGCCAATAGGGGAGGAGCAACACGTCCCAATGGGTCCAACACGGGCAATAAGATCTGTCAGTTCAAACTGGTCTTGCTTGGAGAGTCAGCTGTGGGGAAGTCCAGCCTCGTACTGCGCTTTGTCAAGGGCCAGTTTCACGAGTTTCAGGAAAGCACAATAGGAGGTAAGGGATTTTATTTCTATGTCTGTGCATACTTTTAAAAATGGCTCTCACTCTTACTGCTTGGTTCCAGCGGCCTTTCTTACACAGACAGTGTGCTTGGATGACACAACAGTAAAGTTTGAGATTTGGGATACAGCCGGACAAGAGCGCTACCATAGTCTGGCTCCCATGTACTACAGAGGGGCCCAGGCTGCAATTGTAGTTTATGATATCACCAATGAGGTAAGGCTCAGTTTGGTTGAAATCTGATTAAGCTTTTTCTGATTTCATGCACTCAATGCTACAGAAACGGAACAGGTTACAGTTTTTAGTAGTTTTTTTTCCCCATGTGTTGCAAGTTGGGTGTTCCTACCTTAGACGAACACACCATCTCTTTCTTAACCTGTCTCCAAAATGGAAAACTAAGGCACTAACATCTTGAAATTAATCTTCATCTATGAGGACTTTCATGCAGCTCTAACGAGTCGGTAAAACTCGCCTTCCTCTTCAGTCTCAGGATTGGATGCACCCAATGTCGGCTTTTTCTTATTTGTAGGTTTGAGGACATAAAAAGAGTCATTGTGGCTTGGTTTGTGCACATTCCAACTATGGCCATGGACAAAAGCAACAAAAGCTTGTGACTTTGGTGTGCAATGATGTTTATTCTTACCGTTATCCTTCCGTTGTGTTTTCAATGACTAAAAGGGCTTCTGCTGTAATGGCAGGGTTTTAAAGCAACACACCATTACAAACTAGTAATAAACACCTATTTGTCACTGCTTTTGTGTAGGGTTACAATGGAAAAACCTTAAAAACATCGCATTAAAAGCCTTTCCCGAACTTTGGGATGCTCCTCGATAGTGGAAATATTAGGCTATAATCCTGTTCCAGAGTTTTATGATCAGCTTAGTCATTTTCCATCTTTCACTGCATCATTTACTCTGCTCCCCCCTGAAGGAATCGTTTGCGAGGGCGAAGAACTGGGTTAAAGAGCTTCAGAGGCAGGCCAGCCCGAACATAGTCATCGCTCTGTCTGGAAACAAAGCAGATCTTGCCAACAAGAGAGCCGTGGACTTCCAGGTATTTGTAGTTTCACAAAAGCTCAACAAAACCATTGCGGTCTCTTTCACCCGAGCTGTTTTATTTCTGCAGGATGCCCAGTCTTATGCAGACGACAACAGTTTGCTCTTCATGGAGACATCTGCAAAAACCTCAATGAATGTCAATGAGATCTTCATGGCCATTGGTAAGGTTTCATTGTAGTTCATTAAGTGATGTTTCGGGAGAAGCAATCAGAGCATCCCATGCGTGTCTCTAATCATGTGACTTTGTCCAGGTTTCACTCCTAACTTCTGGGGTATAACGCGGATCTTATTCTTTCTCCCTCAACAGCGAAAAGGTTGCCTAAGAGTGAGCCACAAGCTGTCGGATCCAACAGCGGGCGGAGTCGGGGCGTGGACCTGACAGAAACCGCTCAGCCTGCTAAAGCCCCCTGCTGCAGCAACTAACACAATAAAATGTCCTCACCAAACTCTGTTACAGCAACAACTAACGCAAGGTCCCACCTTCCAACTTGGTTTTGACTAACCGATGAAATGCCTCCGCCGTCACCATTCTCCACATCTCTCTTGCCAGCCTCAACCATGTGTCTGTGGTGTTCTTGCCTGGTTTCTGTAAAGACCCAGGCCTCTTACTGAATTCATGCTTAAGGTAATGCCGTGTCAAACTCTAAAATATGACGTCAAGACAAAAAAAAATCTTCCCGATTTGGATGAAGTGGGGTGTGGCCTCTATGACGTTTCATTCACCATTGTAGAATTTCCAACGTAGGTTTCCCCCGTTTTCATCCTTTTTACGATTTTGTTTTATAGACGTTTTCAGAATAGCGGATGCATGCATCACTACACGGCTTGAAAAAGGCAAATCAAAGTTTTAAACCAATTCCACGTTTTGAGAGAAGACGTCACGATTCCTAGTCGCCCCTTCTTGTCTGCTTTCTCGCTCTTTTCCTTGGCTGTTTAGTGGTGGACTACCTACAAAAGCCCCCCTCTCTCTCTAAATCAGCACGCCTTCGCCCTGTAACCAAGCGAATCTGAGGCTGTGTATAAAAAGCCTAAATGAGGTTGAGAGATTATCGTTTTTTTCAACGTGCACCAGACACTCAGACTCTAGCTCTAGCTCACCCTGGTGTATCTTACTCCATGCCTTGCACTGACTTTTGGTCTTGATCTATTGCAAGTACAGCCAGAGGGATATAAATATATATAAATATATAAATAATGTACTGTAAATAGGGTGTTGCAATGTATTCGTCTTTTCCATTTACTGTTGCTGGACTAATGCTTGATGGGGAGTTGGATAATCATTACAAACTATTGTACAGTAACAACGAATTGCTTTGATTGGAGATTGGAGTTGCTTCTTTTCCACAAAACGGTTTCATTATAATCAGTGGTGGTCTTATAAATTGTACGTAGTGTTAACAATTTTTTGTGGTCTGCTTTGAATTGTTCACAAGAAAGCAAAAACAGGCATGTTTTTGTGTCCACAAGATGATCTGCTTTTTCCCGATATCAAATACACATCTTTAACATGGTCTCTACCACATTATTTCGCTGCTACTTTTTTAGCATTTCCCCCCTTGAGACTAAAAATGTGGTTATCTGAATATTACTGTTAATGTATCAAATAAATTTCATTAATAACATTGTGTGTTCAGAGGGCCAAATTCACCTGTAGTCTTATCACTGAGTGGAATTCCCATCGCAGTGCGGATTCTTGTACAATAGCAAGTGTTCTGTGAAGCGTAACGAGTCAATTGTATATCTAGTCTCAGCACTTATTTGTTTGCTCATAAAGGACTGACTGCTGATTTTATTCCATGTCTGAGTGCTTACAAATTGTCCTTTTTACTTGTACAAAGTGAATATAAACAATGTAGTTCCATTTCGCTAATAGCAGATGATTCAGTGTTGTGCCTTTTTTTTTTTAAATCGTCACATTCATGAATTTTTTTTTCTTCCTTTGGGCATAAACCAGATGCAACTTTTACTTTAAAGGTAATTATTTTCATGTTTTATGTTTAATTATTTTCATGTTTTCGAAGGTATCGCAACTGGATGAACACTTGAGGAATTGTAAAGTTAACAAAAGTAAAACGTCTCAAATCCCAATATTATAATTTTTACTTATCAAGTGGGCAGTGTCCAATTTTGGAAAAATTTTTATTTCCCTCCTAATCTATGAGTTGTTTTTTTTTTTTGTAAATCTAACAGAAGTTGTACGCAGTTCACATTAGTACGCACTCGACAGCCATATATGACAACGGTTAAAATCTTCAGAGAAAAGTTCATCCATCAACTCTTAAAATGCCATAAATCGACTTTTCTGCATTTTTCAGATTTGTTTCCTTATCAAAAACATGCCTCAAGTTATATTCAGAACCTTTAATGCGTTTTTATGTAACACTTTATTTCATTTTGTGAGGTGAATACTCTTCGATGTTCTTTGCAACGCCCATAGTTCTTACCTCCGCCCACTAGCCAATCAGATTAATTGCTAACAGCTCATCTCTATGCAGATGTGGTGCGCTGCTTGACTAGGAAGTGCTAAAGAACAATGCAGTGAAAGTGTTGATTATAATGCAATACGCATTAACACTGTTGTATAGCGCCACTCAGTCTTTGCCAATTTTTGACTGACAGGTGTGGGTTGGTTGCTTTCCTGCTGACATTTGGTTGCTTATTCAAAATTAGAGGAGTCTACGGCAACAAATGTACTACTCAACAGTACAATAAATCCCTGGTGTGTAGGGGTTTGAGACCACAACAAAATTACTGCTAAATGACTTAGTTTCACTGTAATGGACTGACCTTTCGATCGAAGTGTGCTGGAGCTAGGCACCAGCAGACCCCCCATAACCCCGAAAGGGAGAGTGAAGTTAATGACCCTAATTGTACCATATATATGAAGAAAATGGCTTTGCTATTGCCAATTATTTCACCAGAATCACCCGGCATACTTGAGTCACTTTGCCTTGTTCCCACATCTGATGTATGGCTGCAACTCTTCCATGAAGACCAGTTCTACACTTCTCTGAACCGTAGATGGTTGTACCAGGGTCTTACTGGTTTCTCAGCACGGCTGTAAATCTATCTTTGAAGGGTAACATCAAATTTCATTGGCCGATTTCTGCATCTGTGATGCTTAGCATTATGTTGTTTCTCCCAAAGAGCTTGAACTTGACATCTTGAAACCTCAGCCTGCTTTGAAATATTTGTGAGAGACCATATAGATGTAGTACCTACAGTTTGCATTGCATTTTATACCTTGACAAAAGTAAGCAACCATGCATTATATATGAAAGCAAACTTTTTATAAAACTAAAGCAGTTGCTAAAACTTTTGCACATTACTATAAATTATATCCAGTTGAGACATTAGTCACCGACAACAAGCTTGATCAGGATGCTGGTTTTTCAAGGCTATAACTGTTTTATTGTGTTAAAGCCTTTTGACCTTGAAAGGTTTTCATATTTGGCATATTTGTCATAAAATAACGGGATGTTCATTTTGCGCCTCCCCTAGCGGAGGCCAGGCGGACTTGCAATGTCAAATGTACCAGTAGGGATGAACGCCATGTCTGATCCCGTTGCTGAAGGCTAGAGACGGCGGGCAGAGCTCGAGGATTCCCGTCGAAGCCCGCAGCCAGACTCGATGTCGGAGAGCGCGGTGATCCCTCAGGGTTCACCGGCGGTCGGTGCGGTGGGCTCGGCTCCGGCAGCGCCAGGACTCGGTGGAACCGAGTGTTCGGGCGCCGTTGGCGGTTCTTCGCGCATCGCCGTCAAGAAGGCGCAGCTCCGCTCCTCCCCGCGTCCGAAGAAACTGGAAAAACTCGGCGTTTATTCCTCGTGCAAGGTAATGATGAGTCCGTGCGGAAACTCGCTTTTATTTCATTACTGAAACTAAGATGGTCTCTTACTTTACCCACTCTTAAATTTGCAAGCGCAGCACAAAAGCCATAGCTTTTCTTTACATTTTTGTTTTAAAACTGCAGATGTGTGTTTTCTTGCAATAGGCAAGTACATGAATGACAATAATAAAAAAGAAAACTAATGTTGCGCTCTTATTTCCGTAACTATACTCCTGTGTTTACCAACAGTGAGACGGGACCACTGGGCGCTCTTATCAGGCCGTCTTTTTTGTTAAACGTTTATTATGGTTTTAAAATTACACATCCGACGAGTGCTTTGGTGCTCGAGATTCAATTGAACAGGCCGCAATTTTAAGTTTATTTGGAAAAAGTCGAGTGCGGCGTCTTTGTTTTGACAGGATGACAGCTGCTAAAGGGGCGTGGCTTGCTGTCGTTTGAGCACGCGCAAGACTGACCAATTCGGAGCGTCAAATTACAAATATTTGAATGGACTATAATAATATTAGTGGAACGTACAAAAATAAATAAATACCTTTTTTTTAGTCAATTAAAGTATATGTTTATTATCACAAGTCTATGTTTATTATCAGGCTAAGACCATTATTGAAAAAAAAACAACGCTAATGACCCATATTTGTTTTAACAGTATTTTTTATTCGACAAATAATTCCTACTTTTGAAAAGGTTGACTATTAGTTGCTACGTAAATAGGTAATAAATGTTGATTTTTATAATGAAGTTATTAGTTATAATATAGTATTAACATAAAATAAATGTATATAGAAACACATTTCTTAAAGTTGTTGAGGTTGCTTTTATTTTTCATTTACTACCAAGAAATATATACATTTTGTAATTATTAAGTTTAAGCTTGTTTACAGTATGTCTTCTAAATTAGTTTCCACTTAAATAGTTCAGCCAACTTGCATCAGTGTGGATTGGAATGTTGGATATCTAAGTTATTTATGATAGTTTCACTCTAAAGTAAATTATTTGACCCTACAAAAAATATATAAAATTATATTTTTCATTGTTTTTTTTCATTAAATAATCTTGTTATTGAAAGATTGTCAATGGGGTTTATTCACACAAAACAATGTGTAGCTCCTTTGCTTCCAGTATCATCCACCCGTGTGTTTTTTTGCCAAGTTAAACCTGTGTAGCAAGAAAATAAACTGCCATGCTGATAATTTTTTTTTTTTTTGAGAAAACCACTCACAACCCTCGTAATTTATTATTCACATTGCTTGGCAGATTAAAGTTCAACAATACACTTATTTCCAAAGAGGAAATTGATGTGAAGCAAAACTGACTAATTTAATGCTACCTCCGCACATAGTTTCTCCTTGTAGCTTCTCTAATTCTACTTCTCTGCTACATCCTCTCTCAGGCTGAAGGAGCATGCAAGTGTAATGGATGGAAGAGCCAAAATCCACCCCCAACTCCACCCCCTCCTACCCCACCCAGGGCTGAGCAGCCAATCGCTGTGAACTTACGAGATCCTTGCAGAAGCTGTAGCCACGCACTAGGTATTAACTGAGCACAAGAGAAACTTGAAAAGGGGCAGCCCTTGAATTCCGACTTGTTTGACTTTCAAATGTTGATGTTACATTCAAACATATTGAAACCACTAAAATACAAAATTAAATACACTTTTGTGTGCTCAGGTGATCATGTGACGCACTTGGAGAACGTCTCAGAGGAAGAGATGAACAGACTGCTTGGAATTGTACTGGATGTGGAGTACTTGTACACGTGCGTCCATAAAGAGGAGGATCCTGACACTAAACAAGTGTACTTCTCGCTCTTTAAAGTGAGTGTTTTCATTGTGGAACTGATTGAACATCATTTATTTATATTTTACCCAGTTATGCAGTGTAATAAATGTCATTGTAGTTGCCATTATCACTCATCACCTACTCCCATGGACATTTGAGAGTACTTATCTTAGAGACCTGCAAGGGATCTCCCGTTCCCAGCCTCAGAATAGAAGTCCGGCCACGAATGTCGGTTTTTCTTGCTCTGGTGTGAAGTTGTTAATCTAAAAGTCAGGGTTGTAAAGCCTGGTAAAGGAAAAGTTTCCACGTAAAGGTATCTTTGGTTGTTTTGATTTAGTACTACATTTTTATTTCCATTTGGCGAGAGTCCCACAAATAAATAACCCACACATACATGACAGTCCTGCACCATGTTTTGGGCAGGATTCTATGTCCTTCAGTGATCCCACAGGAGTGCAGGTCTCTACATCATTTCACCTGAAATGCATGATTTCTAGCTGTGGATGGAACCCGAGTCCTTCCAATCCTGCAGATCTCTCAGTTTTCACAGAAATCTGTTGTTAAATTTTAAAAAGTTGTCTACTTATGTTTATAGTTGCTCCGGAAATGCATCCTGCAGATGGGAAGACCTGTAGTGGAGGCCCTGGAAAGCCCACCTTTTGAAAGACCAAGCATTGAACAGGTACAACTGGGGCTCTCACTTATGGGTAATAAAGGATAATAAACAATGTAAACAAAGGTTACCTCCTTTATCACATTTTCCCCTTTAACTGATTAATGTTTTGGAGCATAACTTCTCTATAAAAAGTTGGGGAATAGATTTATGACCTACAAAACACACGTTTTTCACACATTCTTTTCTGGCGTTAGGGCGTCAATAACTTTGTGCAGTACAAGTTCAGCCACCTTCCTTCGAAGGAAAGACAAACTATTGTGGAGCTTGCGAAGATGTTCCTCAACCAAATCAACTACTGGCAGCTAGAGACACCTTCACAAAAGAGGCAAAGAGCCCCAGACGATGACACCGCTGGTTATAAAGTCAATTACACCAGGTAACCGCTTGCAAGTGTACACAAACAAAAGGGAAAGAAGACGGGTGGAATCTGCGATACAAGGCCTAGGGGGCCATAACAAATCCATATCAGAAGTGATTGGCTAATCTCTTATTTAGGGGTGGGGCTTATCAATAATCAAATAAGTTTAAATGAAATTATAGACTGATCATTTCTTTTGTCAGCGGACAAACCTACAAAGTTAGCCCTAGTTTATACATTTAGACCTCTGTTTTTACTTTTTTTATTTAATACTTAGTTTTTTGGCATTTTTGTATGAAAATAAATTGACCCTCACATTTATGCAGTTGGCAGACGAACCATAGGAAAGCTATGTATTTGTTTATTTTTATTGTCTTTGGTAAATGACTGGGAATTTAAATTTTGCGACTTGCCCTGCATTGCCCAGTAGTGACTTGATCCCACCTCTGTGCGAGAGTCCTACAAGAAGTGTTGGAAGATGATTTTTATACCTTTGATTGACGACATTTGTTTATGGACTTTTTGTAAATCCCTCAAAAAGTCCAGGTTGGAATCATGGATTCTTTGTAAACTGTGTAACCTCTTCACAGTGGATTTTTGGTCTTCTGACTCCATGTGTAAGCTCAGTTAGAGTCATGGACGCTGGTAAACTCTCTGTAACCTCTTCATTTATAAACGTCCATCACGCTCTTACTCCTTCCCTCATGGGTTATCCCATAGACGTATACGGTTATAATATCCTCTACTCTGTAGCTTCAATAAGTTACACCGTGTGAGTAGTAATACATATCTGTATAAGATATATAAATATATAGAAGAAGACGTGGAAATCCTTGAGGTTCTAGAACTACTCATTGCTGGTCTTCTTGTGTTGTAGGTGGCTGTGCTATTGTAATGTCCCCCAGTTCTGTGATAGTCTCCCGAGGTACGAAGCCACGCAGATCTTCGGACGCATTTTTCTGCGCTCTGTGTTCACAGTAATGAGGAAACAGCTACTGGAACAGGCCCGACAGGAGAAAGATAAACTACCACCTGAGAAACGCACTCTCATCCTCACCCATTTCCCCAAGTAACCTTGAAACCACTCAGTCCGAGACAGTCTGATCACATAGAATCTGATGCCACGTGTTCGTGTTGATTCCAGGTTCCTGTCTATGCTGGAGGAAGAGGTTTACAGTCCGAATTCACCCATCTGGAGCGAAAACATCATGATTGGTTTGTCAGGAGGACAGATTCCAACAGGTGATTAGAAATGTTTTAACCGTCGGGCACAGTTTTCTTATGAAACCTCTTCTCTCATTGGTCAGTGATCAGTGCTCCGCCTGTGGCACGACCTGTGTACTACAGCAGCAGCCCCGCCCCTTTGGAGCTGACAGGAGGAGGAAGTGTGAGCCCTGCACGGAAAACTGCATCCACTCTGGAGCACAATCCAGGTAATGTGTGATTTTATTTTAGGATAAAACAAGAAATCGATTTGACGATTTTCTGTCGTATTTTTTCCAACATTTCACAATATCTCTGAACATTATTCAATTGTAACACATAAATTACAAAACAATACACTTAATTTTCCAATTAAATCTCGACATCGAATTCTTCTCTATCTGAGATTAACAGTTGGGCGATTGCGGCATTATGGACGCCCGGGTCCCTCTCCTCATTCTCGAAGACGGCTTTCTTGCGGTTTCTTTCGTGATGAGACTGCTGAGGCAGAGTGGAAAATCAGCTTTTATCACCAAAAAGAAAAAGAAAAACTATTTTTAGACTTATAGGTTTTATAATTTTCTCAAAAATCCAAAAACATCTAAAATATTTTGATCGTTTTCTTCTCTCCTTAAGTAACCTTTCTCTTAAATACCACATTTTTACATCAAAGTAGTAGTTTTTTTTGTCCTCGTTCAGTTATTGTTTTCATTTTTTTTATTTGATTTTCATAGGACCCCAATGAAAAAAAAATAATGTCTTTCTCTTCATTGAAGCCTCTTGATTCTTTCGATGGAAGAATTATTTTATCCTTGTTCTTGAGGAATCCTTGTTTATGTGAGGTAATGTTTTCCAGAGAAATATCTGTAACTGTTGCTTTTCAAAAATAACTGCCACTTTTCCGCAGCTGTCAATCATCGGTAATTAGGATAAGGGTCTCCATGGCGATAACTCAATGTAAATGGGTCGCATTGATCTCTAATGGACATTTGAAATGCATTGAATCTCATTGGCTATCATTGTTAAAAGACATGAGTCAAAAATACTTTAGTGATGGATCAAATTACTAAGAGAACCAATTATTACTTGTGAATTAGCATAAATGTATCAAGCCACGCCCACTTTGCAACAGAACATACTATGTCAAAAATCTTCTAAACGGACCATCTTTGAGACATGAGGGTAGATTTAAATGAATGTAAATCAAAAGTTTATTACAACAAAATGTTAAAAGCATTAAAAGACATGCTTTTTGATTGTTGAACCCAGCAAAAATATCGCAGAAAGAAACCCATTCAGAATTTCATCTTGGAACCTTCAATATCAATAAAAATATTGACACTATGATGATTTATGTCAAAAACGTATGCTTGTGTCTAGGTGGAGAAAAGCGAAAGCCTTCGGAGCCTTTACCCCATGAGGACAGTAAGAGATTTCGTGTGGTGGGTGACATCCCTATGGAATTAATTAATGAAGTCATGTCCACCATCACGGACCCTACTGCTATGCTGGGACCAGAGGTAAAGTGGAAGAGTTTGGTCTTTGTGTCAAAATTAAAGTGAAGAAATAATGACGTTAGTCTCCTGCTCTCAGACCAGTCTTCTCTCAGCTCATTCTGCGCGAGATGAAGCTGCTCGATTAGAAGAGAGACGCGGCGTCATCGAGTTTCACGTCATTGGGAACTCTCTCAACCAGAAGCCCAATAAGAACATCCTCATGTGGCTTGTTGGCCTCCAGAATGTTTTCTCACACCAACTGCCCCGGATGCCTAAAGAATACATCACACGCCTCGTTTTTGACCCGTAAGTTTGGGACCATCGAACATTTAATGTTCTTAAAGGATTAGTAAACTTTTTGCTGCTTAAACTAAAATTTCTCAACATGAGTGTGTTTCCACTTCAAACAGAAAACACAAGACTCTGTCTCTCATTAAAGATGGCCGTGTCATTGGGGGAATCTGCTTCCGGATGTTTCCGAGTCAGGGCTTCACTGAGATTGTGTTTTGTGCGGTCACTTCCAATGAGCAAGTCAAGGTGTGTTTTTTTTTTTTTTTTTTTTCAGAATCATGCCATTTCTTCACTCCTCCCCATCTTGATGTGCTTTGTTTCATTCTTGTTCAAGGGTTATGGTACTCACCTCATGAACCATCTGAAGGAATATCACATAAAGCACGAAATTCTTAATTTTCTCACCTACGCGGATGAATACGCCATTGGGTATTTCAAAAAACAGGTCAGTTGTCTTTTATTTGGTTTAGAATGTTGTCAGTTAATCAACTAGAGCCACAAAAATGAACATAAAATCAATTGAAAATTCCGCAAAAGATAAGACAACAAAAATTTTTGTTTTCTTTTTGCCAAATGTTCCCAGTATGATCCATAAATCCATCTCAGAGAAGATAACTTTCTCTTTTTAAATCTTGCATTCCGTCTAATACAGTTATAATGCAATACAGTGTGGTTCTTTAAATTTACGTTGACTAGGGCTTTTTTCATGTAATCATAGTAACAAATACATTTTTACATCATCGACAGCTCCCTAGCAACCAAACTGTATACCCTAGCAATGAAAATGTCTGAAATATATCTCAGCTTTAATAAATGATGGAGACATGGAGGTTGATTTATTGTACTCTCATTACATCATATCATTGACCCTATCTTAGCAACCAGACTGTCTACCTTAGCAACCAACCTGGCATAGTTCTAATCATAGCTTTAGGAAAGTCTCAGCTTAAAATTCTAGAGATATATGGTTTGGTTCCCCCATGTCCCCCAACTCAAAATGGGGAGACATGGGGGACATTATATTATGCGACTGACCCTATCATAGCAACTAGACTGTTTCGCATAGCAACCAGTTTGGCATATCTCTATCTTAGCTAAGGATAGTTAACGAGACATGGGAGTTTGTTTATTTTACCCAGAAACCTTGTCATGACCCTTCCATAGCAACCAGACCGTTTATCATAGCAACCAAGTTGGCATTTCTCAGCTTAGGAAAATCATAGTCTTGGGGGTTGGCTAATATTACTCGCTAATAGTGACTGGCAACATTTAAAAAAATTGTTTTAAATGGCACTTTTACAAACCAATATCACATCGCTAATGATCCCAGCCAAAATCTATGTGAAATACTCAAAATATCCATACATCAAACTTGAAAACGCTTAAAAAAATACATAGTGTTTACATTCAATATAAAAATAAGAAATTACAGCACAGAGACTGGAATATGTATAAGTTGAGTTATAAGAGTTTAGTAAAGATAATGTAACAACTTATTCCAATAATTCCTCAACTTTACAGTGTTTCTACTTCACATTAGGGATTCTCAAAGGATATCAAAGTGCCAAAGTCAAAGTATGTAGGCTACATAAAAGACTACGAGGGGGCCACACTTATGGGCTGCGAGCTCAACCCCTGCATCCCGTACACTGAGTTCTCTGTCATCATCAAGAAACAGAAAGAGGTGAGTATGGAAGTGTGGTATTAGCATAAGAAGCTACGCGGTGCTTTTGAAGTCATCATTCAGTCACCCCCCCCCCCCCCCTCTTTCTTTCAGATTATTAAGAAGCTTATTGAGCGCAAGCAAGCACAGATTCGTAAAGTCTACCCCGGCCTGTCCTGTTTCAAGGAGGGAGTTCGGCAGATTGCTATTGAAAGCATTCCAGGAATACGTACGACTAAGTTGTTTTCATTGTGGACATTATAATATGTCATGTATTCGGTCATGGAACAGATTATAGGAAGTATTTTTGATGGATAATCCAAAATTCCTGTTATTCAAGTTCATATAAAAAGCACTTTTAACAATGCAACCATGTCAAAGTAGCTTAACATTCAAAAAGTGGGTGGTGATTTGGACACATTTGAACGGCAGCACGAGTTCAATTCCAGACGCCGACAGCCTTTTCCATTCTTTCTCATGCCTCATTTCCTGTCTCCCACTATAATCGTGTCTAGGTATTGGCCAACCAAAATAAAAGATTGATAGATTTGATGCCTAAAAAAGAGAATCTGAATATAAATATGTCTTTTGTCAGGTGAGACGGGCTGGAAACCTTTAGGAAAGAGGTAACTGGTTTAGTGTGAAAATATTTAGTAAAATAATCTCGAGTTTTTGTTTGCTTCAGTTTTTGTGTTATTTTGTACAGCAAAGAACTAAAGGATCCAGACCAGCTCTACAGCGCCTTGAAGAACATTCTAACGCATGTCAAGGTAACACACATATGCAATACAATGAAATAAGAAAAACAAATTGGGGATATAAGCATAACGAGAAATGTGGCTTCCCTTCAGTCACACCAAAATGCTTGGCCCTTCATGGAGCCTGTAAAAAAGAATGAAGCACCTGGATATTACCAAGTCATCCGCTTCCCCATGGGTATGTAAACCTCTCCTATCCAATCATTTCTGTTTTTAAATGTTAACTCAAAACCAAGTAAGACGACTCTGAAAGCAGGGTTTACAGAGATTTAACAGAAAATATGGTTTTATTTAGCTTAAGCACTAGAGATGCTATCAGCTAAACATATGCTGCATTGAGGAAAGCGAGAAAGAAAGAAGATGGGGGAGAGAAAGAAGAGCTGTGAGTGCATGTAGCTCTCTCGGGATTTGGAAAAAGGAAAAAGGGGAGAACCCAGTTAATCAGCTTGTAACTTCCTGTTTGTGATGTAACTTCCTGTTTGTGTTTTAGACCTAAAGACAATGAGTGAGCGGCTAAAGAGCCGTTACTACACCACACGGAAGCTGTTCATGGCAGATATGCAGCGGATCTTCACCAACTGTCGAGAATACAACCCTCCTGAGAGTGAGTACTACAAATGTGCTAACCTTCTCGAGAAATTCTTCTACACTAAAATCAAAGAGGCTGGACTCATTGACAAGTGATGCGAGCAAGGATGCAAGCAGTGTGTTTTCTACTTTTGCTACCTCTTTTTCTAAAAGTATAATTTTTTCTAAAAGTAACGTTTTAATGTCGATTGGAAGAAAGTTTTCTCGATTGTGAAACCAGGAAAAAGGTGGTTGTTAATTTTTCACAAAATCTCAAAATTGTGGATATACATGGTATTTTCTCATCAAAATTCACAGAAAAATTAAATACTGCAAATTTCTTTTGTACCCACAATTGCTAATTGGAAATGGATGTTTTGCAATTCTGTGAACTTCAAAGCTACGTTGGTCAAGATTATTCACGGAATAATTGAAAATTTGTATTCACCTCTTAGCATTCTGGCATACCAACCATGTGATTTTGCTTGCTTTTAAGGGTTAACTTTGTGACTTATGGGAACGTTTAAAAAAGTGAAGGAACTCACATAGACTCCAGTAAGTCACTAACTCGTAATTTTAACAAAAATGGTGTAGTTAGACTGTAAAGGGCCTAGATAATACAATTTAGTGAAATATTTAGTTGACGGCACATTTATATGTTGATAAAAATCCACGGAATGTAGTATTTTGGCAACTGACCTTTACCCTCCTATTTGACACATTTTTGGAACTAATTTATGAATTTTAAAGCGTTCATTCTAGCATGAGTTTCAATGAGACTATTGTGCCGCCAAGTGGCGTTTAAGGGATGTGACCATAAATAAACGTACAGAACCCTCATTTTTAAATATACTATTATCAAACTTCAAATTTGGCTTGGTGAGGCTTCATTGTTGCATTATCAGATAAGACCTTCCAATTATATGTGCATGTCTGTGTGCACTTATTTATCATAAAACTCGGCACATACTCCGAATAATTTAAAAAACAGCACACAATTTACTTTTTTTTTTCAAATTTTGCTTGAATGCTAAGAGGTTAAGCTTATTTTTTTGCCAGAGCTGTGAGCTACTGCTTTGCATTGTTGCATAGCGTAGTATGTTCAGTTCGTTGAGGCTAATTGCTAATCTTTATGTGAGGAGGCTGCTGGATGTGGATTATTTAAAATAAGTTAAATATATGAACATATTTCTCACCCTTTAGAGCATGAAATGTTTTTTATTTTTGGATTTTTTAAATCTTATATTTGGGGTTTTCATCGTAATTATGAAAGCAATGCTTTTTTTCATGAAACTACATCATTAGCTCACATATATTACAAATGTAGATGTATTTTTTTAAAACCCAAAACTTATGACATGGCATTGAATTTAGAAGAGAATACAGGTTTCAGGTGTATGTTTTCCCCAGAAATTCCTAGAAACCCACTCTTTCGACATTCAACTGTGAATAAAAAAGGTTGGATTAAAGGTCGCAACTAACTATATGTTTTACAATTCTAAGACAGAATCCGTTTTAAGCTTTAGTTGACATCCAAAATGTTGGCAGCTAACTCACAATAAAGCGTACATAAATAGAAACACAATTCTAAATCTTTAGGGCTTATATATATATATATCTTGGTAGCTGAGTAGATACAGAATCTCCTGGCTGTTTTGGCATGTTGAGCGTTGACATGACAGTAAATAATATTCAATTCTTTCTGCCAAAACTGTGGAGCAATTTTGCTGTTTATATGAGTGAATGCCATTGGTTTATTTTTCCTGCTTGTGAGTGTGTATTTGATATCAAGAATCTGTTTATAGATAAATTTTATGAGAACTATATTTTGAACAGTAGTGATTGGATATCGCTTAAACTGTGATGAGAGAATTACTCTGATCTTCAGACAGCACTTATTTATTACTTAACCGAAAGGAATTCTAGGAAGTACTAGTATTCCTAAATCGAAGATTCTTAAATCGTAACTTGCACATTTCTGGCCGTACCTGATGTACATTCCTTGTGTGGCAAGAAAAGCAGTCTTATATTCTAATGGGGAAAGTTCTGATGTTTATGTAAAGAAGATATGTGCAATGACTCAATATATTACTGTTTTATACATTATTTATACTTTTAAATACTAAGAAGAGATGAGCTTTGTATTTTATGTCTGGAGACGAAGGATAAGGCTATTTTAATGTCATTTCTGCTTTTAAAGTCAGCTATTTTTTTTATAGTAAATAGATCTTTAGAACTAATGTGAAATGTCTAATTTAGTCTGTTTTAGTAGAATTAAATTGCACAAACTGCACAATTTTTTTTTGCACTTTTGTAGATAAATAAACAAGAGCACTCCTTGTGTAATATTTGCAATATTTGAGCAGGATTTGAATAACTTTGTACATCTAGAAACCAATATAGACTTTCTGGATTTATGCTAAGCCTTGCTTCTCCATGTAGCATATTCTTTTAGTTTTTGCCCCAAAATGACAAAACTCTGTAAAGCGAGTTTATTAGCCCAGTACTTGTATTGTATCTTGGTTTCTACAATAAACCCTTTAAGATCAGTCTTGTCTGTTTTTTTTTAAGTGTGCTACCAATTTAGCATGAGTGACTGCCTCAAAACACTGAAAATACAATGTATTCAGAACAAAAACTGTATTATGCAAAACACAGAGTGTGCTGTATTAGCATAAACTGCATGCAGTCGTTTTGCTCATATATGCTAATATGATATGCTAACGCTTCACATTGGCTAAACTGTGTGTTAAAACATTTTAAAAAACTCTTAGTTAACAGTTTATTATCTTATAAGACCTTTTCAGCGACGATGATCAAATTCATACAATTAAATTAAAACTCGTTTTAAAATTGTGGTTCAGTTGAGCGGTTTTCTTAAATATCCACATATAGGCTTGATCCATATACATGCTTTATTTTCACAAAAAATAAATCAGTTTACAGGCTAGGCTTATTTTCGTAGATTCTAAACATAGCAAACTAATTGCAGTGAGCTTAGTATATTTTGGAACCCCTGCGGGTTCTGAATATTTGCTCACAGCTTCATTATTCCATTGCATTTTAATATTTCACAAATGTAAAAAAAATATCCAGAAAAGCATTTGAATAATGTTACATAAATTTGAGAGAGAAAAAAAGGACCCCTTCACTAAACATGGCATTGCCTTGTTGGGAATAATCACAGCCAAGCATTGCAAGCTGTAGTGTGGTAAAGGAATGGAGTTGTGGAGAACCTTGATGAGTCTCAGGTATTTAGTGAAGTACTGTATTTTTCGCCGTATAAGACGCACATTTTCTTCCCCAAAACTGAGAGGGAAAAGTTGGTGCGTCTTATACGGCGAATGCAGAGCGCCGCGGAGCGGAGGGCGGTCACGGCTGTAGGAGAGGCGTAAGAGAGGCCGCGGCTTCGGCCTAGCTCCTGTTATGGTAAAAATATACCTTCTCTATTGATCATAAACACTGGAGACCGTTTGAGAGAGAACACAGCAATGTGGCTATTTATTGTAAAGATTTAGCAGCCTCAACACATTTCCTACACACGTATTATCCGCATTGGAAGAAGAACCTTGAGCCTCTCAGGGCGGGACTGAAGTATGAAAATTGGGTGCGTCTTATATGGGGAAAATACGGTAAAAGGGTTAAGGGCTAGTCCCAATAAGCTCCCCCTGAACTTTTTAAATTCCAATATTTATTTGCTTACCTCACATAACTCTGCGCCAAAGCATCGATCAGATTTACTACCCATCAAATCTGTAGCAATCTGGAAATTCTGAGCTATTAGATGTGCCTAACTTTAATCTTAAATCAAGGGATGATGGCACTTTTGTAGGATTGATTCTTCCAATGGGCACACCACCCAGGGACCTTTTTTAAAACTCCACCAAAGACCCTGTATTTTAAGAGAACCTACCAATAACCTCTATGGGTGGTTTCAGATTGGTTCCTACTGCTTGTATAATCTGTGCTCTTGGATAAGTGTTGTATTCTCTTGGCATCAGTATTTCTCTAAAATATTTAATGCTTTCCGCAGTGTCTACATTATGTACAGCTTTCTGAGGAAGCTTCCATTACAGTGCTTTAATATTTAATTATGATTACTTTCCTCAAATGCATTCTTTGTAACTAATCTGTATTTCAATTTTGAAATAAAATACAATTACATTTTTAGACTGACTTTTTCCTTGTTCTGAAACAGATGGGGTTCAAATACTTCCTTTCCTTGTGGTACAATTGTAGCAGCATCAAGAAAGTAAAAAAAATAGCAGCTATTATTAAATCTATTTCTAGTAAAGACTTGATGAAGATGAAAACAAAAAAGATTAAGCTGATATCATAAAATGTTGCTTACAAATCAAATACGTGCACAAAAACAATTGCAGGAGGAAATAACTTTAATATGAGGACAACATAAGCTAAAGAAAACCAAACAAAACATAAGAAACGTGGCGTAAAGGGTTTAAAAGTGTCTTGATCTCGGTTGCTTTTAAACAAAACATACAAATCACTGATTACAAATTTTAGAACAGCGTTTCAAGTGCTCACTCAAGGGAGATATGTATTTACGCATGCCTATCTCATCATGAATCTTCCATTTCCACCAATACCTCAAACATGGCTTTATCTTTTTCTTTTAAGCTTTGTCTGAAAAGTTGCGTGTGTTGCCATGACACGTCTCCCTCTCCTCCAGTAAGCTCCGCCTCAACAATCAACTCCGTTCCTCCAGAGAGATTCGAAAAACGGTGCATGCCTCCATCTGTAAAAATGTGAACAGAAAAAAGTGAAATATTATTTTGTACGTAGCAATAAAAACATTGAAATTTGTTACAAGAAAACAACACATTACATTATCGCAAGACTCAAGATTTGGTCTTGAGGAGGATCACAAACACACCCCGTCATTACATACCGTATTTTTCGCCGTATAAGACGCACTTTTTCTTCCCCAAAACTGAGGGGGAAAAGTTGGTGCGTCTTATACTGCGAATGCAGAGCGCCGCGGAGCGGAGGGCGGTCACGGCCGTAGGAGAGGCGTAAGAGACGCCTCAGCTTCAGCCTAGCTCATGTTGTGGTAAAAATATACCTTCTCAATTGATAATAAACACTGGAGACCGTTTGAGAGAGAACACAGCAAATGTGGCTATTTATTGTAAAGATTTAGCAGTCTCAACGCATTTTCTACACACGTGTTATCCGCATTGGAAGAATCTCGAGCCTCTCAAAGTAAGACAAGCGCCGGAAGAAGGGCGGGACTGAAGTATGACGTGTCTCTTAAAAGTTCTCAAATTACATTTCTCTAAATGACCACTAGATGGTAGTATTATATAGGAAAATTCCCATCACACTCCGGAGCCGTCGGTGCGCGCTGACGTCATCGCCCATCTCTGCTCGCCGATCCTACCATAGCGCGGATCGTAAGGAGCAGGTATGGAACATTCCAGCCTTTTTTGTTACTGTTTACTGACTCTTCATGTTACATGTTTGGCATATAATTGTTCTGAAACTGCTGTTAACTTTTACACAGTTGATATAAAATATTTTACTACAGTATTTGGTTCAGAATCTTTTTTATCTAGATCTTCCTCATTTAAATTGGGTTGCGTCTTATACGGCGAAAAATACGGTATATTACATTGAGGCACATTAATGGTAACTTATGGCATCTAAACGCCTGTGGGAGAGGAGTATGCAGTGACTGTGTTACCTCCAGGGAAGTCTAATGTAGTCCCGGCTGAATGTAAACTCCAGCACACTCTGCCTGAGTGGAAGGTCTGGCTGAAGACTCGTGCGGACACACACTTTATTTTCAGTCCTACCGAGGAACAGTTAAACTTCCAGCTTATTTTCCCATGGGTGGAACCCTCTGTTCGAGCCAGATACACCTAGAAAAACAGCAGCTCCCACATCAAAACCGACAAAAACACTACAGTTTAAAATTATTTAACCTGTATAGGATTGCCATAGCATGAATAAAATTATTATGTTAATCAATTTCTCGGTTTCAGTTTAAACCCTTCCAAGACTTTGAGCTTAACTGCAATGTACACTTGAAGACCCAATATATTTTTCCCCGAAATGCATCCATCAAACTCTTTACGAGTAAATTCAATTATTAATTTTCCAACCCGCTTATTCCCTTTTTATGGTCACGGGGGTCTGCACATTGGGCGAGAGGCCGGTCCATCGAAGGGAAACATTCACTCACACATTCACACCTAAGGGTAATTTAGATTATTCAATTAACCCGCCACATGTTTTTTGGGATTGTGGGGGAAACGGAGTACCCGGTGGAGCACCGGGAGAACATGCAAACTCCTTCCAGAAAGGTCAGGGGCGAGCTTCAAACCAGAGTCTTTCTAACTGGAAGGCCACAGTGCTATTACACACCACCCATTACCTCAATTCTTTATTAAAAACAAACACAAAAAAAACATTTGAAAAGGTTTTTCTGCAATTATTTGTTTTATTAGTCCAATCAATATGAGTCTGGACAACATTTGGGGGAAAAAAACTATTTTAAAGTTTCACATTTTTCAAAGCTAACTCAGCTTGAAACATACCAACTAAACCATGAGAAAAAAAGAAACGCACCATCTGCCAGTCGTGCTCCTCTTTCCTGAAGACATTTTCCATGCGCCAAGTGCCTTTCTGCCAGCCGCTAATGTTCTCTCCATCTTTGCTCAGTCGCACGTAACAGTCGGAGGTCACGTTGTAGTGAATGTGGAAAAGTTTGTTTTGCTTCTCGGATTCAGAAGGAATAAAGACGAATCCTGCATCCTGGAAGGAAATCGTTAAAAACACAGTATATTAGCTACAAGTATTGCCAAAATGGAGTAAATAACAAAGCAAAACAGTTTTGAGCCATCTCACCCCTGTGGCTGTGCCCGTTTCGCCTCTTGCAGCCCTCCAAGCCAGAGACCCAGAAATGCGGCCACCCAGCTCTCCGGCTGAAGGGATACTAGGAGAGATGAACTCCACCAGCTCCACCAGGAGCCTCTGTAACAGCTCCTGCTTTCGTTCTGCTCCAACATTCTGCTGCCTCTACAGGTGGAGAGTAGTAATGACAGGGAAGTCAGTTGACTTCAAGAACCTAACTAGGGACCAAACTAAATTATTTGTGACATATTTCAAAGATGTTTTCATTATGTAAACTAAACAAAACTAAATTTTCCTTTGGTTTAAAACAGGGCGTGACAAAAAAAAAAAAACGCATGAAAGTGAAGAATACCGTAGTATTGAGTTGGTTTAGTTTCTGGAGCAGCAGTGTCTCCTGGATCAACGTTCGTCTGGAGAGGACCTCTGAGTGTTTACACGAGTACCTCCATGTCACATCCACAGCCTGGTCCCTAGAGAAGGCCAGGATGTAGGAGAGCTTCTTGCCCCACCCCAGCTCATACAGCAGGGGCTTATCACACGCGTTCTCACAAGGATCACAGTGAATCCAGCGACGCTGCGACTGCGAAAACACCTCTGTCCACACATGATCTGAAAGGAGACCGTACCCTGAAATTCTCTCCACAACGGTTTGGAAAGTCCCTACGTTTCTGAGAATCTGATGCTGTAAGTTTTGTACCTGTGCTATCCCAGATATATCTGGCTTCCAGCCCCATGGCTCGACAGATCAATGTGAAACAGTTTGCCCATTCCCCACAACGCCCTCTCCTAGTCTCCAGAAGCTTCTCTGGGTTATTGTACCTGTGTGATGAAATTTGCATTTCAGATCTTTTTTAATGCTTCTGTTTGAAATAATTTTATAAAAGAATTACTTTAAAACACCATTCAATTGTGTTTAAATAACGATTGTGATGGACCGGCGACCTGTCCAGGGTGTACCCTGGTGCACCCCCAGAACCCACTAGGAAAAAATTGTGTATAGAACATGTTTCTCCTAGAAATCGTAACATAATAGCCAATTTTAACAATGTGTTATGCATTGTGAATGTTTAAACTCACAACTTTGAACACAATTTATTAAATAAACAAATTAATTTCAACACAATTCAACTTAAAGGGTCACAACACCTTAATGCACAATAATGTTGAGGTGCTGCAAATACAATGTTGTACCAAAACAAATATCACTTGAATGGCATTTCTTCCCTTGATGTGTGCAAAAAGACTGGTAAAAACAGAAATCTTGGGTCTTCCTCTGTGCATTACATGCTCACAGGCCTGTCTCTCTCCTGTGCTTCTTGAGAGATTTCTAGCCGTGTAAAAATCTTTAAAATGGTTGCATCGTTGTTTACGTTGCTTACTGGTATGAGGGAATTTTTTTTTAAATATACGCTTAAAATTAAAATCTAAAAAAAAAATTAAAACTAGTAATTAAAGAGAATAGTCTTATCTACACCTTGCTGCTGACATGTTTAAACGTTGTAAAGAATAATTGGGTCTAAACCAAGTAAGAAGACTTTGAGAAGATATAACAGAAAATGCAGCTTTATTTAACTTAAACATGTAGACATGATTCAGCTAAACACACATGCAGCCTTGCAAGAGAGAAACAAAGGGAGGGGAAACAAAGCCAGCATTCAGATCTTTACAAGAGCTTGTCACTTCCTGTTTGTGATGCATTTCCTGTTTTGTCTCAAAGAGCATCCAAAGTAGGATTAGAACCATTTTTTTCTATTACAACATACAAAGAGAGCATGCTGTCCTTAAGTCTGACAGCAAACAATCCCATATCTTACTTTAACAGGTCTCAGGTTACACCGCTGAATAAAACCGCTGTATCAACACGTACCTTGGGAATCTAGTGGAGAGTTGGCAGGTGTGACAGTAATGATTCTCAATACGTCCTGCGTCCCACCGCAGCTCGTCATGTGATGGGGTGAGGGATCCAGAAGGTTGGGTCGCTCCCCCACACCGCGTACAAGGTAGATTATCGACCCAGGAAAAGAAATCGAACTTGAACCACTGTAAAAGCTCCAGAACCAACATGTCCTCCTCATCAAGGCAACACGCTGAAAGAGAACCATACATGTAACCCTTAAGTCTGATGCAAATAAAAATCTGTTTCATGTCCTAAGAAGCAAGATTTGTATGTATAATAAAAAAAAGGGAAAACTTTGTAAAACTTCGGTTCAGTTGGTTCACTTTTTATATCAAAGCTGGTATCCATAGTAACGTACCGCTACGATAGAGAAAACGTTTATTGGGAGGTTAAAACAGTCAAACCCTCAACCATCCAATGATTTTCTGTTACTTATTGACCAATAAAGTGTACAATATACAGGGAATAATCTTTACCGATGTTTGTGGAATGTGGACACCCAGTTTCGCCCACAATTAAACCAAACGGACAATAACATCAAGGATATCGTGACCCTTTAATAAGACTATGCAAATAAACAGATGCATTACAAACCAGGATCAGCATCTTTGGCTTGGTTCAAGCGCTCTGTAGCCCGGGACCTGAGCAGTTCCTGAGGTATACACTTCAGAGCCTTCTGCTGTAATTCATGGTTCTCGTAGATCAAAACATGTTGGAAGTTTGACTGCAAAGACCTTTCGAACGTAGGGCTGCTTGCCTAAAAATCCAGAAAAAGTCAGGTAAATTCCAATTTCATTTAGATCATTCCAATATATTACGATGATTTAATGTGTAAAGGAATAGAGACATAGTTTACAGTAAATGGTAAGGCAGCGGGGGCTGGGGCACTGACAGGAGGTGTAGCAGGTCCTGCAGAAAGCATGGGAGGAGGCTGTGGAGGTGCAGGAGGAACTCGAACACTAGTTGGATTTGATGCTGTAATCCTCTGGTCTCGCTCAGCAGCAATCGTATCCCGGACCCGTCTCAGCTTCTCTACGGATGCTGACTTCGGGAACACCAGGTGAGTTTCAGCCTATAACATACATTTGTACCTAGTCAGATAAAATGCTGTCATAGATGTGAGCACATTCATTTAATTGAGTTTAAACCAACCTCCACAAATCCCATCTCAAAAAGACATTCAACTGCTCCTTTGACAGGCAGAAGCTTGGTGGAGAATGTTGTGTTTCCTATCCGGATTGATCTGTATTTTTCCTCATTTGGGTTCCTACGAAACAAGAAACAGCTAATCAATAACAGTGCAATACAGAGCAGCAAACAACTGTAAAGTGTCCTCCATTTCACGTAAATCACCGAACACTTTTAAATCGTTTGGGTAAAGAGTTTATAATAAAAAAAAGAGTTTTAATCACACATACATAGAAATAAAACAACAATCCGCATCAGTGACCAGCTAAAACATCCCACCTTCTTGACACACTTCACTTACCTGAGGATATTGTCCGCGTATGTGATGAGCAGTTTAGAAACATCCAAAAACACCTCGGCGGAATTCTCGAACAAAGCAAAGACTCCATCAGCCCCAGACATGTTTTAACAGTTACTGTAAATATATCCGCGTACAGGCGGCGGGGACACTTTCGCTTACAAAGTCTTAGGTGTCCTAAAATGTGCCTGCTAAAAATATTAGAGAAACTACTACTGCGTGTGTATACTAATGTTTAAGAAGAAGACTAAAAGAGTTACTCATTTAATTTACATTTAATTTAATTAATTTAGTTACGTGTGACCCCATAAAACTCCTCGGTATGGCGAAACCAGAGATCCGTTAAAAGACCTCAGAAAAGGTGGCATAATAAAAGTCCCGTAACAGACACTACTGTCTTAAGCTTGGTCAGATGTAGTAGATAAAACTCTTGAAATTAAAGATATATTGTTTATTATGAGCATAATGAGTAATTTACAATGTGGTAAATGATTCATTTACTAATAATATAATAGAAAATTATTTATAGTTAACTGTTTCCTTACACTTGTTAATTTCATTTGTCATATTATTAGTACTTTTAGCCCATATGCTTTCCCTGTATGTAAGTTTGTATTTTCATTTCTTTTTCTGTAAAAAAAAAAAAGCTTGGTCTGAAGTTTTTATTTTACTTTATTTAAATTACTACTATCATCGACTGTCATGGGTCGATTTTTTTTGCATTATTTCAAAAAATGAACTTCATATTAATTTATCAATACAAACAAAATGAATGAAACTAATGAAAAAATCTCAAAACATTCTAGATAAAAAATAACTTCGATAATAACAACAATAATAATAATGTTCTATTTATGTTTACATATGAAACCATTTTTTATCCCAAATTATTTACTAATTCTCACAGCTACTATTAATAGTTCATTATTATTATTTATTTATTTTATATTTAGAGCCACAATACGAACATCAATACATTCATTCATAAAAATTAATTTTATTTACATTTTTTATTTATATTTATATCGATCTAATCCATTGTTAACTTAAATCTGATATTTATAAAACAGCTGTTTTTTGTATGGTGAATCGTCACAAACCCCTTGAATACTGATCCCAGACCTGCTGCCTGTGCTTAAGGCGCTGAGAAGGCGCGAATCAATTGCGGAAGATCTGGAAGGTAGCGTGGCTATCACGCCGAAGTGGTCCATGTAAGTAAACATTATTGCTACTGCTTGCATATAAAAAAAATCACATTTACAAAATGTTACTAATACAATACTGTTTAATATGTTTCCACTTTCGTAGTAAATCCGCTTATAGTTTATTTTTTGATTTCGTCTTCAGCCGCACGTGGAATTGTCTCTGTTCAAACTTGAGCAGGAGTTTAAAACAATGGCAGAGAAACCAATATGGGAGCAAATTGGTTCCGGATTCGTCCAGCATTATTACCAGCAGTTTGATACAGATCGCGTGAAGCTCGCCGACCTCTATGTAAGTAGTTGGCTTTTAATTTAAAGAGTTTTACATTAGCATCACCTTGTTTATGATTTTGACCATCAAGACCGATGCTTCCTGTTTAACATGGGAAGGAGAAGGATTTCAAGGGAAGAGCGCAATCATGACCAAGCTTAATGTGAGTTTGTCTGTTTCCATTCCTGTGATTGCAGTCCTATGCAGCCAAGTTTCACAGTGTGTGTCTTTACAGAGCCTCCCCTTTCAGACCATCCAACACATCATCACTGCTCAGGACCACCACCCCACCCCAGACAACTGTGTCATGAGCATGGTCATGGGCCAGCTCAAAGTAAGAGATGAGCATTCGTTTATCACTCTTTTGCGTAACTGTAAGCTGTACAAATTATGTTGCCATTTACAAAAGCATGCATCAAAATGTCCATCTGCAATCACAAGTAACTTTAATCTAATATCTTTAATTTGGTCCAGACTGAGAGAAACAACTGATGCATTGTCGCTATCGTCTGCACATTTAATCCTCATTCACACCACACTCGCTCTGGTCCGCACTAGTTGAAAATACAGCCATGTGACATCATACTGGCCACTCATTGGTCACCTCAACTGCTTTTTGATTGGTTTAAAATGACGTGCACATGGAAGTAAGCAAAACCCCTAAAGACTAGTGCAATGCGCTCGAAATCGACAGACTTGCCTGCTTGATTTTGATTCTTTGTATCTTTTAGAATCATGTTCTTGCCCCTTCTTTTTTTTATCTGCACCTCATGTTCGATCAGATAAGTGCGTTCCGGGATTGACTTTGATTGAGATAACAGCAAACGACTAAAAGCTTGGTTTTAATTATTATTTGGATTTTAACACTACAAATGTCTTGTAAAAAAAAAAAAAGTGTTTTTTTTTTATGTGTTTATAAAACAAGTTGTCCGCAATAATGTTATTCCATTAAACTAATTTTGTGGCTGCAATTATTGGTATATTGGATAAATAGACGATTTTGCATCTTTAATTGTTAACCAGATCAAAGTTATATTATCTATAGAGTACTGCCGCTCCCTATACTCAAAGTAGCCAGTCTGTGTAGTGCACCAACTGCTAGAGGGGGGCACCATTATCCCATTTGCTAATAAAAAGTTATAATATACACACACAGATACATGCATACAACAATGGTAATTTATTAATATTACATATTTTTAAATTGTAATTATATAAAGACGAGCTTAATCTAGCTTCTCACCCCTCTTCCCCGTTCACCTTAAAAAGACGAAACATTTCGGGCATAAACTTAAACTTGTCGGGTTCACACTATTGTTTTTAATTAGGGGTGTAACGGTTCACGGTATGTATTGAACCGTTTCGGTACGGCCTGTTCGGTTCGGGACACTTGCGTACCGTTTCGGTATTTGGTATTTTTATAATAATTTAAATTTATTATTGGCGTGATATTAAGCGCAGCGGAACAATGTTTCAAGGCGAGTTTCCGCACGGATGCTATTGAGTGACGAGCACGAGCGCGAGTAGGAAAATGGAATCATATCAAAAGCGAAAGAGAAGCCAGAGCTTGAAGACCCCCACACCTCACTACGCTCTCCTGTTTGAGAACACTTTGGCTTCTCTGTTAAAATACATAACGGGGATAGACGAGTGGATAAATTTAAAGTTGTATGGCGACATTGTTCCACGGAGATCGGGCAGGCAACACATTAACATTTTTTACTGCTGGAGATAGTCACTGCAACCAGATCTATGCTCTCTTCAGAAAATGTGGATAGGTTAATCTATCGTATCTATCCTAACTAGTTGCAGTATTTCATTTTTTATTTTAAAAAATGTGTTTTTCTTTATAAAGAGTGTAATTTATTTAAAATATCACCCAAATGTGTCTCATTTATTTTATACAAGAGTTCTATTGTGTATTGGCAGCTTTTCAAAATAAAGATTATGTAAGTTCTTATTGTTTTGTACCGAACCGAATGAACCGAACCGAACTCTCCAAGACACTGTACCGAACCGAATACGATTTTAGCGTACCGTTACACCCCTATTTTTAATGTAATATACATAATGGAATTAACAATTCTTTGATTAATCATATGGCTACATATACATTTATACATAAATTGTAGACTCTGCAGCTGATATCTATGAAAACTCAATTTCTGATGTTTTTTTTTTATAGTTAAAAGTGATTTCATTTGTGTGTTTTACAGGCTGATCAGGACCAGATTATGGGCTTCCAGCAAGTTTTCTTGTTGAAGAATTTAGATAACAAATGGGTCTGCACCAACGACATGTTTCGATTAGCTCTTCATAACTTTGGAGGCTAGTTTGTAATATTTACTGCACTTGCAAATTTCATATCCGGAGTTTGGCTTCAACGTTCACATTCCGTGCTGTTTTCTTCATTCTGGAGTTTCTACGGATCTCAGAGGTTCATGTTAAAACTGATTATAGTAATCAAATGCTTTTGCCTGCCCTGGCAATAAATCTTCAGTTTGATCCAAAAATGCTTGTGCTTGGTTTGTGAAGCCATGAGTAAGAAAATGATTGAATGAGACTCAAATATTTCTGAATTTATTTAATGAGTTTTTTTTTTTTTTGGTTAGTTTATTTTACTCATATTGACATGGGGAACCTTGTCACTAAACTTTTTTTTCAGTAGCATTTATCAATGTTGCCTGCTTAATCCTGGTCACGGTTATATGAGTCAGTCAATTTTAACGTTTATTTTGAATTGATGGATTGCTTGTATTTATTTTGGGGTAGCTAGAATTATAAAATAAACATGAAATTCATCTTGTGTATATCATGAACTAGAAACCAATGTTAGATTTGGATGAAAAAAATTAGCCGTATAAGAAACTGTTCGATACGGCGCACAATGCTTTGAATTGCACCGTTGTTACGAAGTGCACAAGGTATGTTACTGACCAACATCATACGGATGAGACTTTACTGGTTAAGTGCATAAAGGAAATTCAATGTAATGTTTATTTTTGTGTTCTAAATTGTTTAAAGGACCGTCAGGAAGAGAACGAGCAAAATAATGAGCAAATCTGGGTGGCTTTGCTGATCATGGGCAAATAAAAAAAAAGTATTTGTAAAAATACCCACATTTCCAAAGAAGTAAAAATATTCAAAATATTATTACGGTGAATTTAAAAAAAAAATAAACAAGAAAAAAATGCTACGAATTTGTCGCATTTAATTTGCGATTAACAACTTTCAATGTGGTTTCTAATGTATTAATAATAAAAAAAAACTATTAAAAACAACTGAGTTAGAAACTCAATCATGGTCGCTGGTAGTAGCTATGTGGTGTTTTTTCATGTGCATTAGCTAGTATTAATTACTTGATTCCCATTGGCTGAAGACTAGTGGTCTGATATGACTTCAGCAGCAAAACCCCTCCCATCTGCTTCAGCTGCTCAGAAATCAGACTCTCCGATGCGCCATCTAGTGGCTATTCCGTTGGAATACATCAAAGTGCGCCCCCTTGTGGCCAGCCAGTTCTGTTAAAATAGCTTCTCATGGTGGACACAGCAAAGAAATGAAACTTATTTGAACTTGAATGATAAACAAATCAAAAGTTGAATACACCCAACCACGTGATTACCTCAGAGAACTACCAGAAAGGGCATATTGGAAAGTTTTTCCCATTGAAGCATACTTTAATTCCATTGGTCCCCCACCCAGTATGATAATTATGTCATGACGTCACTTCCCAGTTGCTCAATGCGCCATTTTCTCGACTGAAAACGGCAAGCACAATAAAAAGGTCCTACTTTCTAGTACAGATTACGACCATTAATCGATCATTTCAAATTTAGGGACACTGATTTGCTGCTTATACGTGCAACACGGCTTGAAAGACATCCTTAGATTGGTTCTGGGAAGCACGCGGGTTGGAAAAAGTAAGAAAATCCTCCCGGAGTCGCTGTGTGCCGCTGAAAAAAGGTAACATCCTAACAATTAGATAGCTGTGAACATTAGCATTTTCCCTTAGTTGTGCCGGGGTCGGCATGATCAGGAAGTAGAAGGAAGTCTTTAGCCGAGAGCTACGAAAAGGATACTTTATGACATCATTTTATTATTTGGATTCTCGCGCCTTTCGTACGATTTGCACACTTTAAACTGAAATCGTTCTTTGCAAATTACACTTTTGATATGATGTGCAATAGATGAGATTTTGTGCGTTTGATTAGCCGTCGTCCCAAAGCTAATGCTTCTGCCGGCGGGAAAACGTTAGCTGTCAGTTTATGCTTGAAAATAACCGAAAAATGGCACTTTATTAAGCGAATATTTTCCTGTTTTTTTTTTGGGTGCAATCCAGGGCATAAATGAGATGTTTTTCTATATTTTTGCAAGTATGTTTACAAATACGCTACATTTAATTCTTTGTGTTTTGTTTCCAAAGCTGCAGTTTTTATGTTGTATTTCATAAGGTCGACCCCTCCCCGGTTTATCCTTCAATTTAGTGAAAATGTTTTGAGAAATGTTTTCTATTGAATTATTTTTTTTTCTCTCGTTGCAAAATGGTTCATTTTAAAATTATGATGAAACAGTGATTCCACGTCCAGTCATTGTGACTTGTCTTTGTTATTAAATGTCATTGCGTGTTTGACAATCAGTCAATCTCTTTCAGATCTTAAATCATGTACCAGTTTCCACTAAAAGGTTTGGAGAAGATTCGCAAGACAAGACGAAAAGTCAAAAATATTCTTGGAGAATTTGGGCTTGAGGAATGTATGAGTTTGGGCAAGGTAAACTACACACAGTTATTACAAATCTTTTTGTATTATTACATTGAACTGAAATTGAATGTGGGCTGTGTGTGGTCCTTGATTGAATTTAAATTCTTTTTCTTCTTCTTCTTCTTCTTCTTCTTTTTTTTTAAAATAGGAGCTAGAGGAATTTTACCCCGGTGACAGCATTGCTGATGCCACAGACTGGTGGAGTTTATCTGATGGCTTTGATGGCAAATGGAAAAAGAAGGTATATATTTTTTGGAACCTAATTTCATGAAGCCTCAAAGTGTCAAACACTATTGGTGTCTTAATTAAAGATTTTTTTTTTTTTTGCTAGTTTTTGCCTTTGCACAAGCCGTTTAATGTGTTTTAATCGCAAAACAATAAATTGTTTCAAAACAAAACTTGTGAGTGACCCTTTTCTATAAACAATGTAACTTTCCGGTGCGAAAAGGCAAATTATCTTTTCGCAGGAAACTGAAAGAAATCTGACTAATCACAATGCAGGTTGTTGCTACGGAATGGGAAGTTACAGTTTTTGATTGATCATAATGAACTTCTCATTTCTTGTTAGCAAAGATGGTGGAAAAGCGATTATTGATAGAAGCAGCAGCCTTTATTTTATGTTTCTGAAGTGACTTAAGTTTATATTTTACTTTACAAGCATTGTTTTCTCTTTATTCATGGTAAATGTCTTATTTGACATTTACATTTTTTATGCATTGAATACAGAAAGGTGCCACTATTTCTAATAATAAGCTGATTCACTTGGAGCTTGACTTTGAAACGGTGGATGTTCGTCAAATGATGCTGATCTGCAAACTATACCAAAACTGTTGGATTAAATGCAGCCCAACAATAGGTAGACTCGCTGCATCTTGAAATGTTATTAATTAAAGACTTTCCGTAGTTTAAGACGGGTAGGTTAATTTTCAAATTATTTCAGATAACTGTTAGACACAGTACCACCAAATCACATTTAACCTGTTCTACCATTGTAATACACATTAGTTTAACTTTATGATAACGGCTGCCAATTTCAACACAATGATCGCCTGGGTTATGGAGTCATTGATGGGTGGGACTATTGTGTGTTTTAGTAATTACCTAACCATAAGTCTCATCTTGTGCCTTTTAAATAATGAATGTTTATTAAAAACATTTCTCATTGAATTCTAATCAAGAGCTCTCTTTTTCCACAGTGGGGATATCGAACACAAGGATTGTGCTGCAGCTTGTGTGATTACTCTACAAAGTCATGGCATACTTTCAAAACCCATGTTCAGCGCTACCATGATGAGGAAGAGCGGTTGTGCAAGCTAGCCTCTTGCAGTTCCTGCTCATTTATAGGCAACCCCAGACTGGTCTCTCGGCATCTCAAGTTATTTCATTGTGAGGAGTCAAAGGCAGAAGTCTCTACTGCTCCTCAGTTGCCTCAACGAGCTGTGAATGGCACCATATTTCAGTGCCGGAGATGCCATGTCCAAGATACTCTTTTGTACAGTGTAAAAAAGCATGTTCTTCTTTATCATTACACTTCCACGTTGAATAAATATGCAGGGCAAAGAACAGTGCAGGAACTTATGGGCTCATCAGACCCATCGCAGAAGTTCTACTGCAAAAAGTGTTTGGTACCTGCTGAAACATCTGAACACTTGCTTTATCATCTTCTGACATCAGAAAAGCACAAAGAACTGGAGCTACATATCAGAGCTCTAATATTTGAGAAACCTAGCAAGAAATCATCTCAAGCACTCGCACCAAAAACCCAAGACCCTGCTTCCATTGTTATGAAAGACCAGCCAGCTTTACCTGCTACATTAGCTGCTGGTGGAATTAAAGGGGTTGAGAATGGTGTATCTGCGATGGTTCCTGCCCCTGGAACCAGCCAAGGATATTTCCCCTCCCATGCATCAGCACTTGTTCAGCTTGCAAGTGCTGAGGCCAAGGGTTTACTGAGGCCAGGAGTCCCACTTCCTTATCAGAACACTCACTTGACCAGACCTGCCATGCCAGTTGCACCCAGCAGCATTCCTCCAAACCAAATGTCCATTCGATTAGGCCCTCCAAATCAGCCACAAATGCAGCCTGTTCCTCGTCAAATTGTCCTACCACCAGGTGTTCGCCTTAATGTGCCTGCTGTTAGGCCCCCGGGACCTCAGCCTCTTGCTGCTAACCCAAGATTGCCACTAAATCAACCACCCACTGGAGGAACTATGCTAACCTCTCAGTCTCTTTTAAGTCACTTAATTCCCACTGGCAACAAAGTCGATGGCTTGCCCACCTACACCCTTGCACCTTTGCAGGTCTTATCAGTTCAGGGGAATAACTCCCAAGCAGGCAGCAAAGCAATCTTGCCTCCATCCCAGAATAATCCATCTACTCAGCAAAACATACAAAACAGTTCCTTAACAGCCCCTAAACAAACAAAAAAGTGGATAACTTGCCCAATTTGCAATGAGCTCTTCCCGTCTGATATCTATGCCTCCCATCCAGAGGTTCACAAAGAGGCAGCCAATTTGCCAAAGGTTGGTTTGGCTGCTCGGGCTCCATTCTTGAAAAAGATGCCAGACAAAACAGTGAAATGCTTGACATGCAAGATCTTAATTTCAGAGAGGGGAGTTTTTGAACACCTGCTTCATGGCATGAACTGCCTCTTTTGTGCGGGGCTGTTCTACTCCATCAAGCAGCTTGTTGACCACATACAAAAAGAACATAGTGCGAACCGTAAAGGCAACTGCGACTTCTTGAGGCGTGAATACAGGCTGTACTCTGACGAATCAGGGAATCTGCTTTTCCCATACTTTGACATTAGGACCATGGCTCCTAAACTAATAATGGGTGAAAAGGAGCTCAATCTTGCTTTGGTCACAAGCTCCCTTGATTTGATCTTTGTGAAAATGTTACCCAACAACCCTCAAGGTGTTAACCAACTGTCCACATCGTGCAAGATGTCCACTCCCAAGCCTGATAGCTCGGAGTGTCCCTTCTGTCCGGAGAGGCTTGTGAACAAGGAAGTTTATCACATGCACCTCAAGGAGAAGCATTTCATTGTGCCCACTTTGCACGCCATACTTAAAACCCCATCATACAGATGCCTTTACTGTGGTGGTGTGTACACTGGAAAAACCACTACCAAGGCTATCATTGTCCACTTGTCGAAATGTCGCAGTGTACCGAAAAGTATCAGAGATAGTGGAAAGTTCTCTTTAGCAGTAGCTGTTACTCCGAAGGCCAACAGAGCACTTGGTTCATACCCTACTCATCCAAAACAAGTAACTGGCCCAACTCCTGCTCAAGCTTCTGTTCCTGCCACCCAGCCACCAGAAACGGATGCAGAGATTCAGAGCAAGTTGCGT
Source organism: Danionella cerebrum (assembly GCA_007224835.1). Lineage (NCBI taxonomy): Eukaryota > Metazoa > Chordata > Actinopteri > Cypriniformes > Danionidae > Danionella > Danionella cerebrum. The sequence goes on along the minus strand of SRMA01026727.1, from coordinate 154,555 downwards.
CTTGAAATTGCCTTCAGAGAGGCCATGGAGGCAAATAAGAGAGAGAGAGAGGAACGAATGGCAAAGAGAAGAAGTATGCTGGCTGGACTGGCCCCTACTTCTCCGGAACAAGTAATTGACCCTTCTGTACAGCTGGCGTTGGATCCATCTGGAATGGTTTTTCAATCATTTGAAGAGCGACGTGAGTTTGTCAATAAGTACTTTAACACTCAGCCTTACCCACTAAAGAAGGAGATCATTGCCCTGAGTGGCCGTTTGTTTCTCAACAAAACTGACGTTGCTTGCCAGATTAGCTCCAAGCGTTCCAGGTGCATGAAGAACATCCAAAAGAATAAGGCTGTGATACTTTTAGGGTTTAACATGACAGAAGTCAACAAGCTGAAGCACGACCTTGTCATTCCTGTGATCGAGCCCAAGTTGACTACTGCGACAGAAGAGACAGCGATGGAGGTTGACAAGGAGTAATTTCCACAGAAGGACCTGATTACAAATATACCTGGGAGATCACGCAGTACTTTTTTTCTTTTCAATCCAAAATGTTCCATCCTGAGACATTAGTCCATTAATCAGGTAGAACTTGAGAGGTTGGAAGACACAAAGACATGTTTGTTTCCTGTTGTTCATGAACTTGTTTGTGAATACTTGTGTTTTGTATCATGTTTGTTTTAAGGAAAACTTCCAAAACTGTTCACAAAACACTTCATGGTAACTGTTAAAACTGCTTTTTGTAGCCCACTTGTTCCAGGCTTTTTCACTTTTCTTACTTGCCAAACAAACATAAGTATTTCGTTTTGGACGGTTTCTATATTTTGGTAGAAATTAAACATGTAGGTTATGTTTCCTTTTATCCCTGTATTGTTCACCTTTATTTTAATGTTGCTTGCCTTAAATATTTTTATAAATATTTTATTAATTATATTGTTCTTCCACACCCATTTTCAAAAAAAGTGTATGGTAAGAATTCAAGATGCTTATATTTGTAACATTTTCAGTGGTATACCACGGAGGCATTTGATTTGTCATTCATTTCAAATGTACAATGATTGTATGTATCAGGATATTATTACTCTTGGTATTATGCTTATTCTTCCCCTATCCATCAGTTAAAAAGAAATAATTTGCAAACAAGAGATGTGATAATAAATAAAAACATGTATACTTTAATGACTGTTTCTGTTAATTGATAAATGATGGGTTAATATTCAATTTAGCTGCGTCTATGTTGGTCTAATAATGATTATTGTACACATGGCCTCTTGAGGATTTTGTCCTCAGTAAAAAATGTGGGCACATGGCTAACACATTTTTAACACCATTAAATGTTAACTGTTCATTAATAAATGAAGAAAAATGATGTCACCTATTTTTAAGCAGGCATGAATTTAAAGAGAATGTAACAGCAATACTAAGGGAAAAAATGATCAAAGGTATTATATTGTATACATATAACTAAATAAGAAGTATAAACTCGCTTGGCTTTTGATTTATTGAATAGCTTTCCCAAAGCAAACATTATTTGCCAATGTTGTGTAGAAAATTCGAGAATTCCTAATGTTTTCTCCAGGCCTGTAGAGGGCAACATTGACTTCCGGTATCCAGGGACGTTTCCTGTTCTTACCGCCAGTCGATGCGGTGAAAACATTTCTGCTGAACTCTTATAGACAAAATATAACACTCAATAGGTGGTTAAATTGCTGGGTAGGTAATAGATCCTTAAGTTACTTTGTCATTTTGTTATTTTTTTTACATGAGTTATATTAGAATTGTCTGTTATCAGCGTTAGAAGTGAATAGTTAGCGTACTACCGTTAACGGTATCTAATGCTTTGTGTTGATGTGACACTGTTATAAACACAGTTATCTTTGTTTAGGGCGTTTTTTTGATATCGAGCAAAATGTCGTACATGCTCCCGCATCTCCATAATGGCTGGCAAGTAGACCAAGCTATTTTGTCCGAGGAAGACCGTGTGATTGTCATAAGGTTTGGCCACGACTGGGACCCAACATGTATGAAAATGGATGAAGTGCTGTACAGCATTGCTGAAAAGGTGATCATACTATCCCCTCAACACGCACAGCCACCCCTGAATATTTGAGATAATTTTGTATTTATATTTACAATTGTTTCCTCAGGTGAAAAATTTTGCAGTCATTTATCTCGTGGACATCACAGAAGTTCCAGATTTTAACAAGATGTACGAGTTGTATGATCCTTGCACAGTCATGTTCTTTTTCAGGTAGTGTATTCTTGCACTTGTTTATTCTAACATGTAATCTCTCTTTCTTTCTCACACCCCCATTGGTGACCTGTTCATATGATTTAGGGTTGTAAAAATGAGCGTAGTACTTTGCAGAAGTTTTAGACATATGAAAAAGGCTGTAAACAGATTACTTTTAGAAATATATTTGTACATTTTTGTAAATTAGGAGTTCCTTCAAACACTGTCTGTAAGTGTAGCTAGAGGAATTGTGCTCACAACAAACACTGTTTTGATTTACGTTTATGTGTTGTTCTTTCACTGCATTTTGTTCATTAATGTAAAATTTTTATTACATTATTACCATTTCCTTTTTTTAAAGCTTTCTTAGTATACAGCATTTTCTACAACTGTGTTTTTAAAATATTATGTTGTTCCTGGGGTTTACTTATGCTGTGGTATTTTAAATGCTTACAAACTCTGTTTTCCAGTTAAAAGGTTGAGTTTCGGTTAAGTTTTAAATGGCTTTATTTTCATTTTGCAAAATTCTTATAATTGGTTCTATTTTAGGTTTATTTGACTCATTTTAATCTGCATTTAACATTTGTAATACATTTTTTTCCTTGAATTCATGCTGTCTCTTTGTTCCATTTTGCAATTCTAAATAAACAATTCAGTGTTCTTGTCGGTTGAATTACTTTTGATCATGTTTATCTTAACAAATGTTTTCATTTTGTTTGTTTCAGAAATAAACACATCATGATTGATCTTGGGACGGGTAACAATAACAAGATTAACTGGACAATGGAAGACAAGCAGGAAATGATAGACATTGTTGAGACGGTCTACAGGGGTGCGAGGAAAGGACGTGGTCTAGTAGTTTCTCCTAAAGACTACTCAACCAAATACAGATATTGATTGATTGATTGTTTGTTGTCCACATCAACATTGTTAAAGATATGAGGAGTTAGATGTGCTGGGAGTCTGTGAGACGTTTCCTGCCTTGTTCATTATTTTCATTTCTGTATATAAATGTCTTGTGTTTGCATTCAGTGAACAATAAATGTTTTTCACTTGTTTTGCATCTAAGCTTTGATTGATCATACTAGCACTTGATTTTAGATTTATCCTCATGAGGATTAAGAATAAGCCTATAAAACTAAAATGAAGGTTTAAGTGTTGAAGTTTTGCATCACGTGACTGAACATATTTACAGTAAATGTTCTTTTTTTTTTACATTCTAATTATTATTAATTTAAGATTTGGTTTAAGGTTAATGAAGTTGGTTAACTATTATTGGTTGTACCTATTTAAAATCTATTGCTACATTTTATTTTTCATAATATGACCTTTTCAGCGCTCTTATACTCAGTTTTCACCTCAGTCTTCTGGGAAGAATGCTTGCAGACTCTTGAATGTGAAAGAATGTAGAGATGTTATGATACTGGGATATATTGTGTAAACGCTTCACCATGAGAAACAGTAGAAAACAAGAATAGCCTATTTTAACAATGTGCTTTTAAATGAAAGAAGCTAATAGAAAGAAAATTAATGAATGAAATTTATTTTTTTAATGTATATTGTGATTCCTATTGTATCGGGAATATACCGTAATATTGTAATGTTTATCATATCGTTGGCTGTGTGTATCGTTAGACCTCTAAAACAATGTACATATTATAGGTTAAATTTAAACAAAATAATTTTACATTTACAAATTCAATTTTATGTCTACAATTACAAAAAAATATGCTACATTTTTAACATACCTTTATATAAGAGTCTATTTCTTTATTGATGCATTCACACACATACATCATTCACATAACGTTTAAAAAATAAAAAATGCCATATCTCAGTTTCATTGAGATGTTTGTGATTTGAAATATATATTTTTTTCAATATAGTTATTTAATTTATTGTCACGGGTGATATCATATATTCATTTATCAACGCAAACTTTTATTTTGAAAGACTCTTAGTTCGAATTTGGACCAAACTGGCTGCAAACTTCACTACACGCATTTACCGCTGGAGTTCAGAGAAAGCGTTTTATATCCGCAATAACGTTATTTTTAAAATTTGTGTTTTTATAACATATGATTTCGTACAGTAAGTATGCCGTTATTTAACTCAAAACATATTTTTTTCTTCAGAGAACAGCGTAGTTTACAACAACGCAAATAATGAGTTACCGTTAAATTCAAAATCCAGCATTTGATAATGTTTAAGTTAATTATCACCCTCAGTTATAAGAAATAATTGCATCTCAATGATCCTGATAGCGGGTTAAAAGAAAACCTGATTTGTCAGCACTCGCAGAATTGGGTGGAGTTACATTCTCAAAAGGTAAAAGTCTGCATTTCACATTTGCTTTCGGTCACTTCTCTCTTTGATACAGAGCAGGGATGGCTTACCTTCCAACTCTCTTCAAATATGTCGACGAGCACCAAGACGAATATGTTGAGGTACTGAGATGGCCATTCGTACTTAATAACCTACTAAATAGGTCTGTTATATCTAATAATTTACAGTGGCTACACTGTATTTTAAAGTCATTTTATTTTTTGTCCCTATATTCCTAAGAGCTCTTAACACTCTTAATGTGTAGAACTATCATTAGATACACATAAGTATTAGTTATGGATTGACTTGTTTTTTTATATAATAATAATAATAATAATAATAATAATAATAATCACATTTGAGGGAGCCTCGCAAGGACACTTATTATGTTACATATAAGGACACTATTTTATTTTGATACCATGCATGTAATGTGACGTTTATATCTGTGTAAGGACTACTCTTATATTTTTAATATAACATGGGAAATTATGTTCGAGTTAACATTTTATTTCTTCATGGGAAGCGCTTGGCTCAATGGGTTGCTGTACAGAGTGTCTCTAGCTGGCCAGAGAAGCGAGGAGAGATCAAGAAAATGATGGAGATGGCAGCTAAGGACATCGAAAGGCTTGGGGGGACTACAGAGTTGGTCGACATTGGCATGCAGAAGGTATGCTTTTCTCACATGTACACATTTTAATGTAAGTGCGATTTGTTTATTTTTACTGATAACAGCTTTAATCTCAGTTCTGAAACCCAATTTCCTGTTTTTCTGTGGTTGACAGAACTGTCTGACTGTCACATGCACACTAAGATAGCTGTTATGTAACTAGTGTTTTTAATGTGGAATAATGTCATAAAAAAGATTTAGTGGTATCCAAAAGATTTATTTCAAGAAATGCGTTCTTTTTTTTTAACGCTGATTTAAAAGAATAAATGAAAATGAAACTGTAGCCAGGACAAAAGGGAATCAAGACATTGTAAGTAGCCTTAGTGACTTTGATAAAATAAAGCAGACCAAATCTTGCATTTTGCTAAAAAAGAATGTATAAATTTCAAATTGTCTTGGTTTGGTCAGTTTAAAGATTGCAGATCAAAAGTTTGGTAATAATATCACATAAACTAAACCTTTCAAAGATTATTGACTATTACAAAATGATAAGTCTTAGTGCTGCAAAGGTAAATGAATTCTAAAGCTACGTTCATTAGCAAAAGCAAGTTTTTTTTATTATTTGACAAATTCTGGTTCACTCGTCACTGGATTTTAGTTTTAGGACAAAAATTTACTTTCAAAACACAAGCCATTTTTCATAACTCCAAACCACTAGGTGGCACTGTGAAGAAACACTGCAAGCAACAAACGTTTGTGTTATAATTTACACAAAGTGTTATGTACGTAAATACATTGCATAGATTAATTAATATGTTGATATTTTACAAACAGATATTGTTTGTAAATTATTTGAATTTTAATGGTTTTGGTCATCTTGGCACAAATTTTGTGGAAATTAGATGAGTGGCCTAAGACTTGTTCACAAAAGTATTTTTTTTAATCAATTCAAAATTGCATCTGATGACTCCCCGTGTTTTGTTTGTGCAACAACAACCCAAAGAGTTTTTAAAACAAATTATATATATATATTTTTTGATGAGTTTCTTAATGATTCGGAAACTGTTTAACAAACCAAAATTCTTCAGATAACCTTTGGTCAGCTTGGTCAGTAGATGATGTGGAACGAATTACGTGGAAATCAGATAAGCTGTTTGTTTTTCAAATTACTCTAATTTGCATATTGGACAATGACATTCAAGGATTATTTTGAATTGTATGGAGTTAAGGAATCAGGATTTTCTTGTAGACTATTCGGTTCAAATGTTATTTGGGTTACAAAGTGAAAAAGTGGTGGCGCTAGAGAGCTTAAGTTAGAGAATTCAAATTTGGTGAGGTGACTCAAAAGACCTAATAGTATCAGTCTACCAAATTTCATAACCTTCTCACAAGCGCTTCATAGGGCAGTCATTGACTATAGGCTAATTGATTATTATTAGTTAATGTAAAAGTCAACCTGAAAATATAGAATTGATTTTATGTTTTAACAGTTTTTTTAAAAGCACGTTTTTATGCATGTTTGTATTTAGAATGAATTTTAAAGAAAATTAAGTTGTTCCTTTTTTAAATAAAGGAAGCTATTAATTTCTAAAAGGTTTGGAATAACTTGAATCTCCTCGATCTGTTTCGTCTAGTTAGCGAATGGTGAGAGCATTCCACTTCCTCCAATAGTTCTGGGCAGACTTGGCTCAGACCCAGGCAAGAAGACCGTGTGCATTTACGGCCACTTGGACGTGCAGCCAGCCAACATTGAAGATGGCTGGGACTCGCCGCCATTCACTCTGGTGGAGAGAGATGGTATGATCCATCATCCTAAATGCAGTAAATGATTTAAGGTTGTTCTGGTAAATTGAGAAAGTGATTCTCTTTTTTGAACTTTGTTCATTAATCATGAAAATCTCAAACCAGTAAACGTCCTGCTTCTATGTAAGCTGTTCATACAAAAAGGAAGAAGTTTCACTGACTCAGCATGTTTTATTTGTGCAACCTCAGCCCAAAGAGTTTTCAAAACAAATGCTATTCTACCTTTTTTTTGTGCAGAGATTGGTCTGAAACTTGAGCTTTGTGGCTCGACACACTGTCAGCTGACTTTTTCTAGAACTAGAATAGTTCAGGACATCTTGAAAAGGCATTGGTCCAAAGAGATTAAAAAAAATTCAGTTAATGCAATTATTAAATTTTTTTCCGTTTATTTTGGCAATTGATGCCAGACCAATTTTTTGTTTTAAAAGCATACGTCTGTTGCAAAAAAGTGTAATAAACACTTCTTTTCCTATTGTTTTTTTTTTCAAGCTCTGTTCCTCATCTGTTGACTTGAGATTATCAGTCAAATGAACATGCTTTACGACTTCATGCTCCGTTTGATTGTGTTGTAGGTAAAATGTACGGACGTGGATCCACCGACGATAAAGGCCCTGTGCTGGCCTGGTTCAACATCATTGAGGCATATCAGAAGATTGGGCAGGTACAAACACTCAGCATGTTTCCATTCCAGATGATAATGACCGTTTACTTATTAAGCCTGTAACAACTGTGCAAAGTCCTTATGTATTTAAATCAGGCTTTCAATATCTGTTCCTTAACCCTGTGCACTTAACTTAAGGTTTAAACCAGCCTTAAGTCAAATCACCAGCCTGAAATCAAATCACATTTGAATATAGTACATTACTTCAATTCTCAAGCATTATCGCCTGAGTGGATAGTAAGTTTTAAAGTGTTTAGGAAAACAGACGAAACGTGATCTTGTCATCTTTGATCATGTAACATCTTGTGACTTACCAATAATCTACAATTACTGTGCATTTAAAAAGTTTGGCTCCAATCTGCTGTAAATCCATTGATGTTAAATCAAGAAAGAAGTTGTTTTCTTCACAAAAAAAGGTTTCAAAAAATGGTTTTACGTTTGGCCAAGAAATCAGACAACATACACTTAAAATATCACTCATGCCACCTATTCCACGTGACCGAAACACCACTGTGATGCACTAAACCAATGAAAATGAACCAGAAAAACAGCATGATTGTGCTTTTAGTGTGTATAGAGTGTTTCTTTACTATTTTACTTTATTTGCTGTCATAAACAAACATTTTGAATAGTTATTTTTTCTAATTACCAATTTTTACAGGAATTGCCCATCAACATAAAGTTCTGCTTTGAGGGAATGGAGGAGTCGGGGTCAGAGGGCTTGGATGAGCTGGTTTTTGCTCGCAAAGATACCTTCTTCAAAGATGTGGACTACGTCTGCATTTCTGATAACTACTGGCTGGGAAAGACCAAGCCCTGCATCACCTACGGCCTCCGAGGAATCTGCTACTTCTTTATTGAGGTAGGCTTTATGGGTTTTAAACCCTAAAGGGGATGTTATTACAGTAATATAATGTACCATAATATACCATAAAAATATAAAATTTTTAGCCATAAAATTATCCAAGTTTGTCTTTGTCAATAGTGGCTTTACCACTGCAGTTTTTAAGGATTTTGGGAAAGAGCCGGAGCGCCAAGACGTGTTGATACCATCAAAGAGGTCCTTTCTAGACTCTTAGTATCTCAGCCAATGGAAAAGGCAAATAAAATAGGGCCTAATCTTATGCCTTGAGGCACTACACAGTATATTGGGAGAGCAGGGGAAATAGATCAATCTACAACTCGTTTCGTTTGGTCTTAATTTGGGCCATTTTTTTTTCCGGTTCATTTGGGCAGGTAAGAAAGCAACAACCAAACTACAAATTGGACCAAAAGTAAGCCAAGACGAATCCAAAAAAAACTTTAGTTGTAGTCTGAGTCAAAGATGAATTTATTTCCTGAGCTCTCCTAGTATCTCCTGTGAAGTACCTCAAGGCTCGGTATTAGGCCCTGTTTTATTTGCCTTTAACATCTTCTAAAAGGAAACAAACTCTAGTTCAATTTAATCAAACTAAACCTTTTTGTAAAGACGAACATGTTAACAAGTGTGGATTAAATGTAATGTCAACAGAATCTCATGTAATTAAAAAAAATATATATATATTACTTTTACATTTTCAGTTGGAATGCTGCGAGAAGGATCTTCACTCTGGGGTGTTTGGAGGGTCTGTTCATGAGGCTATGACTGACCTCATCGCTCTGATGGGTGAGAATTATGGTCGATTCATGAACATATTTAAATATTTGTGTCTATTTTTCTCTGTCTTGAAAGAGTCTCAAGTTTGCTGTGTTTTTAGGGTCTTTGGTGGATAACAAGGGGAAAATCAAGGTACCAGGGCTATACGACCAAGTGGCTAAACTGACAGACGAAGAAAAGAAACTCTATGAAAAAATAGAGTTTGACTTGGAAGAATACGCCCAGGATGTTGGAACAGCCAAACTTTTGCACGACACCAAAGTAATTAATTCCTGTCATTTTTGCTCATTCTGGTGTTTATCTCCATCTTTACTTTTGTAATTTATGTAGATGTTCAAGCAGGAAAGATAATAGATGTCACAGGGTAATTATAACAGCTGCTGATCAAATCATTACATTTCATTTTGTTTTATAGATTACAAATTTATGAATTTTTATAATATTGAAAATGTTTAATTAATGATTTTTTTTGTTCTTTTTAACTAAAATTGCAATATTATCTAAGATTAAAGGCATACATTTAATAACCTAAACTAAACGAATAGTATATTGAAAGAAAAAGTATTGGTTGCATTTTTATACAAAATAGAATTTGATGATTAAATACCATTTAAAATATTGTTGAGTACAGTTTACAATTATATTCTTTTTATTACATTTAAAGTTTTTTAATTTTTATTATCAAGCTTTCTGAATGTAAATCTGCATCAATATTAGGTAAAAACAAAAATAAACTATATTTTGGATAATGCAGGAGCAAATTCTCATGCACCGTTGGAGATACCCCTCCCTATCTCTGCATGGCATCGAAGGCGCATTTTCCGACACTGGTGCCAAAACGGTCATCCCTCGCAAGGTTATCGGCAAGTTCTCCATCCGTCTGGTGCCGGACATGGATCCTAAAGTGGTGGAGAAGCAGGTTTGCAGTAGTTTCGAGCTCTGTTCTAAACATAAACCAACCTTCACGCTGCTAAAACAGATACACACGCTCCTGTTGTCCTGCAGGTGATCTCACATCTGGAGAAACAGTTTGCGGAGATGAAAAGTCCAAACAAACTGAAAGCATACATGGGACATGGAGCAAAGGCCTGGGTGTCAGACTTTAATCATCCCCACTATATGGCAGGTAGAAAGGCCATGAAGACCGGTAAGACATCCGATACTGAAGTATTTGACATTATATGATGTAATAGAAAAATATTTTGAATTGTCTGAGACAGGAAGTTAAATCACAACAGGAAGTTACATCACAACAGGTAGTTACAAATTGGTTGAATGAGGCAGCTCAGCAGAGGATCTCCTTTTTGGCTCTTGAGACCCTGTGAGCAACACCCATCTGCTCTCTCGGAGTCTTCCCCTCTTCCTTCCTCCAATGTATTTTGTTCTGAATGCAACGTTTTTGTAACTGTTAGCAATCTAAATAAATGTGCGGGTTTTTTTCTAGAAAAAAATCTAGTCTACGTTCAGATTCATAGATATCTTGAGCATAGCAAACTGTGATCAATCTGTCTGGTCAGTATGCAATTTTGAAGTTGAAAAATTATACTTTAGTGTCCCTTTATGTATTGCTTTTAGATCTTATAGCAGCGTTTGATACCGTAAGTCATCTAGAGAGAACATCTGGCTACTGAGTGAGGATGTTCCCCTCTTATTTCCTCAAATTCTTTACAATGGGGTTGATATATTTCCCCTGCTTTTTCATTATACTGTGTAGTACCTCAAGGCTCAATTTTCGGCCCTATTTTATTTTCAACTGCTGAGATCCTGAGCAAAGTCACCTTTTTTGCCCCTGTGTGACTTGTATTTGATTTTATTCATCCAGTTGTAATGGCTTCAATATTTTATTCAAGATCAGATACAAATTAGATCAAATTTATTTATTTATTTTAAATAGCGGTGTCTGAATGGTCGTTTTGCATGCATCCAACTTTTCGTCATCAATCCCCATTCAGGCGCTCTAAAATGATCTGAAATTAATTTCTTTTGGCGATGCAAATTTTCATCATCAATCTCTTTTCCTCTGCTGTCAGTGTTTGGTGTGGAGCCAGACCTGACGCGCGAGGGAGGAAGTATTCCAGTGACCTTAACCTTCCAAGAAGCAACTGGTCAGAATGTGATGCTGCTTCCTGTCGGGTCTGCTGATGACGGAGCCCACTCTCAAAACGAGAAACTCAACAGGTGATGTTTACACAGAGCAGATCTATGATGATGAATTTGCAAATAACACTAAAATTCTCTCTTTTTACCTTGACAGATCCAACTATGTTCAGGGAACCAAGATGTTGGGAGCTTACTTCTATGAAGTATCCCAGCTCAGTTAACTTAACGTGTTCTGATGTGTTCTTGCATTAACATGTTGGATGAGTTGGATGATGGAGTTTTAAAATGATTCTACCGTTTGCATTTGTTGACTGTTAATAATGGTACAGTAGTACTCTGAGCCAAACCACAATCCATCGATTTATAGAGAAATAATATAATTGCTCTGTATTGGCATTCAACACAGGATTAATCATGTGATTATTATTTCCATTCTGTGATTATTATTTCAATATTCATTCGTCCAGTTCTCTGTAAAATTATATCATACATAATATGATGTAGTCTGTTTACACATGGAATATGCACGACAAAAATAAATGCAGTTCATCAGATTCAAATGTGCCTTTCTTTTATTTGAAATGTAATTAAGTGTATTTTGAGCTTAAATAGTTACATATTCCATTGTCTTAGCTGTAACTCAAACTGAGAAACTCATTGAAACTTCAAACTGACCACACTCTGTGCAAGAGCATACGGATCACTAAAAGTATAAAAGTATTTGAACCCTAGGCTTAAGAAAGTGTTTATCGACTTACACTGGCCAATAAATGGGAAAGGTTAACAAAAACAGCTTCAAGATAATTTTAATTATAGGAACTTACATTTTTATGATCTTACTAACCGCTCCCTGGCAACCAAAATTTCTGAAATCTATCTCAGCTTTGGTAAAGGATGGAGACATGGGGCTGGTTTATGTTTGAATGACTTTGGGAACATAAAGTTATGTCACTGACAACCAAATGAGCATATCTCTGTCTCAGCGTTGGAAAATAATAGACATAGGGTTTGGTTTATGTTTCTCATACATAGCATTGTTGTTGACTCCGTCCTTAGCAACTCAACTTTTTACCCTAGCAACAAAATCTGATCTATATCTTCGCTTCAGAAAATGCCAGGGACAAAGCAGTGTTTAAAGTACTCGTGGTGAGAAGGTAACATCATTGATTTCTCCCTAGGAACCAGATTGTTTACCCTAACAACCCCAAATTTAAATGAATCAGGAAAACAATAAATGGTTTAATGTTTATATCCTTCCTAGTCACAAGGAGACGATTTTTAAAAGTAGTTTACAAGTCAACAAGTTTGTGTACAAACTTTAACCATCTAGCTTTTAATTACAGTGTTTCCTAGTGAATGGTTGATCCAGAGAGACTTTTATTTTTATTTTGAGACACTGTATGACAGGTTCAATTCATATTGAACCCAGATGGTTTTAAACATCTATAACTGTTGACCAAGAATGTAGCAGAAAATAAAACCCTGACCCTTCACTCATCTTTTGTTTCCACCGTATTCCAATCAGAAAAGCTTAGTATTTGTGTGCATTTGCTGATGTCTGGTGCTCGCAGGTGGACTGACAGCACACGGGTAGTTCTGCCCTCTGTAAGTGGTGCACGAGGTCACATTTACCCCATACCTCCTGCTTTATAGCCCCAGGAACGGTGTGAGCTTAACCAGGCGAGGTAGATGAATCCAAATAGACAAACTTGTCTGGTGGCACTACTTTCCCATGACACCAAGTCTGTAAATGTGACCAGACAGCCTATCTCTGCCCTTAAGATTGTTTTTTAACGTCTCTCCCTCTTTTCTGCTGGTGTTCGGAACTATTTCACTCCATCTGACATTTTTTCTGAGCACTCGATGTTGATATGCACATGGGCTTTGTGAGATATCTTGGCCTGTGGCAGTGGCTGTCAGTTGGAAGAGCTGCCGAGCTGGAGAATTCTGAATATGAAACTGTTTACCAGGCCATGCTGTGAGGAGCTCTGCCATATTTCATAAGGACTTACTGGTTCAAGAATGTCAGACCTCACAGCAGATGCTGGTTGTCATGGCTGGCATATACAGTTGGTCACAATTTGATATTTCTCAGGATATAAAAGGTTGGATTGGAAAGCCACAGTGGGTTAACTGCAAGATTGCATCTATCTCCTAGATGATGTTGATATTTATATGAACAAAAAACACATTTGTGGCCATTGTTCACCAGTGGAAACAAAATAGCATGCTTTTTGCTTTACTTCATATGTAATAGGCTATCAACTATGAGAATTTATGTGAAATAATCAGTGAGATTTCAAAATTACAGGTAGTTTGGTCCAAACTTGTTGGAGATCTAACCAGAGATCTTTCATTAGATGTAGGCTTTCGCTCATCCTTCTGTCTCTTCAGCACCCCAGGCAGTTCCAATGTTTTGAGTTGCTAGGATTCGTTCCCACATTGAAGGTGTGGTTTTTTTTTGGCTGCAACTCTTCCATGAAGACCACTTTTAAGCCTGACTTCTCCAGACAATAGATGGATCTATTGGGTATCTGTCAGTTCCAAGTGGATGCCACTGCTGGACATATGCTTGATGTGTTTTGCATCTTCTACACTAAGTTTCCTTGGACCACCACTGTGTTTACGATTAGCAACCTTACCAGTTTCTTCACATTATCTTATAGGTGCAGTATGTACTTTGTGTCTTTTTACTTTTGTTCAATCTTGCCTTGACATGAAACTGTTTTTCTCAACATCAGCCTGGTATCAGAATTTGGCTATCATCCAGTTTTATGCTTCATACGCAGCTGTTTCTGTATTGGTAATCATTACAACTTGTTTTGTTTAATTAGTGAATCATATGCCTGACTATAAACCTACAAACCCCTGATTGTGCGCTTATAAGAATTTATGGTAATTTAAATTGGCACCAAATATAGAATTGATATTGGTTTTTGCTCACTTTAAATACATCAAGTTTGCATTTTATAAAAATAAACAATCATTGTTTGGATTTCTGGAACGTTTTCGTTTGGACTGGTCAATCAGTTAAAGCAGCTTTAGCTTACGGCTAACAGCTATAATGTTCAAAAACATAGCGTGAACTGGTTATGCTGCATTTTCCACAAAGTAAAAATGTCACTGCAGATAATTTTCTGAATTAGGAAGCCTGTGATGAACTGTATTTTTCATTCTGTAAAAAGGTAAAAGCTTGTGGAACCACATGATGGCGGCAAACGCTCACTCAAACACTGTTTTCAATGGCGTTTGACTCGTTCGCTCTTGTAATACTGTTCCACCAATTTAAACCTAATTACTCTACGAATTAATGAGCACAAAACATATCTTCTTCCAAAAACACTAGCTGCTCTGTAAACAGAATCACCTTTGTGGAAACGCCTTAAACAAACGGGTAAGACGCTCTAAGAGAATGTCAAATTAAATACAATTTCGAATGTATTTCGTATTTTCATAATGTAAATAGTATTCTGAAAAAAAGTCAAAGTTATGCAACAATTTGACCCTTTTTAACGTAATCCAGAACAAGTAAACGCCGTAAATGCTAATGTTGGCTCATCAAGGCTGATTGTTAGCTGGTCAAAGGTGGTTTGAGCAGCTCAAAACCAGCTAAACCGTGTACTAAACATCAGTTTAAACATCATATATATGAGTAAACATTGGCACACTATTGTTTTGTCGTGTATTACAGCATTACATGTATTGCTGTGTGCAAGTGATATAATTTATAGTCATTTTACAATATGTACCTATACAACGCACAATGTTTTCATATTAATTTCATTGCCTTGTTTCAGAATCCAAGATGCAATATAACTTCACAAAAGTGTCTTTTTTTATTTGAAACGTGTGATGTATTGTCTATTATTTTTCATGATATTCATTACTTGTATACACTGCCCATACTCTTCCTAATTCCCATACGTGATTGGATGCTGTTAATTAGCATGAATGCATTTTTGCAAAATCCTAGATTTTAAATAAGGTTGACAGAATGTGGATAAATGCACAAATATGTTGCATAATAAAAAGTAGTGTTGATATTGCAATGTTTACATTTTATATTAACGGTTTGCTACTCGCTTGATTTGTTAAGGAAGGATTACAGTGATTTTAGTTCTGCATTATTACTTATTTCAATGATTTGGAATGGGCTCAGCTACTTTGAAATCATGAGGAGGTAAAGAACAGTAGTTTTGCCCTATATGTCTTAAAGCAGACAACCAATGTTCAATTTTTTTTTACCATTCCTAAAACAAATCGAGGTATAAAGACACATTTTAGTATCTCGAACATGAGATGTTCAGCACAGAATAAGACAGTAAATCAGGATCAGTCTCACCTGCAGCCAGAATCCATAAAACTAAGCAAGGAGTGGAGCTCTACTAGTTTTATGAGGTCTGGCTCATTACCAGATTACATTATCTTGTCTCTCGTGCACATTTATTAAAAATCTGAAAGTTTTCAGCAGTGGTTGCCCTTTCCCTTTCAGAGATGTCAGACCTTTCCAGCTGATAAAAGGCTTGGGTGGTGCTTGGAGAGATGCCAGGGCATGTGGCTGTGTTTACCTCTCAGGCATTGGATCTCGTGTCAGATTGGCATGACGCATGGTAGGCACTTCAGTCAATTTCACTGTATCAGATTCATATGTCCTTGAGGTTCGTCGCTAGTGTGTTGTGGGATCCTTTATGTCTCACATTGCCACTACTTTCAGATATTATTCACTTCTGCAAAGCCGTTGATCAGCATACTAAATGATGATTTCTGAACAGCCTAACTCTCTCCTAACGCTCTAATACAATTAGACCAAGACAGCTCGCCTGGTTATGTTTAATGGGGATGACATCAGAGGAGATAGCAGAGGATGAATAAGTCATTCTTGGTCTCATTTCAAATGTGAAAGATTCATACCAGTAATTTAGATGACAGTATTAATTTAACATGACACTGCATTAATGGTCGATTTTAGATTCACAGAACTCGTTTAAGTGGAATGGACTTCCTTAATTTGATGAGATGTGATGGCAGCGCGATGCCACGTCTCTCTCCATCTCTCTCTCCCTGCGGCATGGCAAAGACACACACTGATGCACGGCAAGCTTTAGCTGGTGTTCTTAACACATGGTAACAGAGAGAGACCGGGTGTGTCTGTGTGGGTTTTAAAGCAAGCACACTTATTCGTATGGATGGTTTTGGTTTCCATTCGGAGGTTAAGGAACTAGAATTCAGATGATGTCTGTGGAATAATTGCACTTGTGTATCATAGTCATCAGGAGGCATACTCAACTCAACAGTTTTTTTTGAATATGTCCAAAAATGTAATGGTTGAGTTGGAAGTCACATCATCCTTTAGAGATTGGAATCTATACAATACTAGGGGTGTACAGAAACACTGCTCATTTACCTCGATATCATTTCCACAATACGATATACATCAAAACACTATTTTAAACAACTATTGAAACCATCATTAAAAAAATGGAATTTAAAAAGCTTTGAGACCAAAAAAAGCTAAGAATGTCCAGTTTGATTTGTATGAGAGTGTTTGATGCGATCCATCCACTAGGGGGAAATGTTAATGTTTTGATTGAGTCATCTTTTTTACTCTAAGTGATGGAGAGAGCTAACTTTATAATCTTTCTCATTTGAAATGTGAGTAAAGGATAATTGTCTCCGAATAAATGGGATATAAAACAAGAAGCCAAGGTAAAGAAGTTTCAGAAGTGACTAGAATCACAATCACTCCAAGAAGCAAATACACTTCAGCTCCTAGACGATATCTCCCAATTTCTCCATGATGCGTATCACGATATATCATGCCATGATATATTGTTACACCCCTATACAATATGCCTTTTTGTTGCCTAACTGTCCACTAATTCGGAGTTATAGGGAACCAAAGCATATCTTTTGACTACATTAGCAACAGCATTTTTTCTTTATTCAGCATTATACCACTTTGATATAATTTTGTGAGAGTTTAAACTGCTTTAAAATGCATCTTCTGATGCTAATAAGCTAATCCTGAAGTAGATCTTTTGTTTCGTGTCCCAAGAGAAACAATTTTAACCAGATCAAAAAAATCTTCATAGGTGGTAATCAGCAAGAAATTCATTCTTTGTTTTGACTCAAACCCTGAGATGAAAGCTAGGGTTGCCAGAGATGTAAAAATGACATAAAATTAGAAGTCAAGACCTCAAATAGATATTTTTACTTTACAACAAAAAAATCTCAATGCTGTTAATAACCATTTGCAAACCACCAGCCTCTGACTCTCCCTCAGAGAGCCCACGTCATGGAGTGAAACTGCAGTTCCACGACTGACCACTTGAGGCTTGCACAAAAAGCTCGATTTCAATGTGTATGTATTCAAATAAACAATGCTTTTAATTAATAATTCATTGTAGTTTTATTAAACCTCCATGAACTAAAGTAAAGTAAAGTAAAAAAAAATAGTTCATGACCCCTTTAAGCTTATTTTCAAAATTATGACCATTACAAAATGGCAGGTTTGTAATAAAATAATATACTTTTTTCCAAATCGAAATTGGACAATGAGGGAATTTCACATTAGGAAGGGGTTGGGATTTGGTTAATGCAAGATTTAGTTTTTTTTTTGTCCAACTGAACCTTGATAAACCCCAGATCCTGAATCAGTCGGTCACCTCATAACTGCAGTGAACCGAAAGTTAAACCCGATGTGGAAGAGCAGCTCGCCAATCGTTCACCAGCCCTACTTGACATGGCTTTTACTTTGATCTCCCCTGTCTCCCATTCATTGGCTGCTGACTTCACTGACTCCAATCTGACCCAGATAAAGACTCTGACCTTTCCGACCAACTCCATTACATGCAGCTGTACTGGCTACAAGCTCTTAAACGACTGCGCTTTAAATGTGCCCATTACTGGAGCCGGTGTCTGCAAAGATTTCATTGTCACCGCCCGGCAAACGGAAGATGGCCACACGAAATGACTCTTGACCTTCATTTACATTCGTTAATCAAATGTCACACTGAGTCTGTGTCTTATCAGCAAGTCCGTGTCTATCTCCAGAGAGGATTTGTGTTTTCAAACAGGTAAATAAAAGGGTCTGCTACTACTTTATGGACTAAAGGAAACATACGGATTGTAATCCAGTAGCATTTGCAGCGCATTCATAGGTGAGAAGCAATTTGTTCAGTTCATTAAGCAAAAAGAAATTGGAATCTAATAATAAAGCACTGACTGCAAATGTGTGAAAAACAAGTTTGGAAGTGACCAGTGCCATTTTGTCATTTATAAATAACACGGAAGCTCGTTCCAATAGAATAAGCATGTCGTGAACAGCACAGCTAATGACCTGAGCGCTACATTTTGCATTCTAATTCATTCAGCACCTAATTGTGAGTGGACACCACAGTTAGCCGCCCTCTCTCCTCATCTCTCCCCAGACTGCAGAGAAGCCCGACTCAGAAAGGTCAAAATGGCCGACATTAATCAGATCGCCATTTCCACAACCCCTCCCCGCCGTCGTTACTGTGCTAATCACTCTGGGTTTGGTTGCAGAGAGGTTTACTCCTAATTATTGTCATTAATAAATCAGAGGAGTCAGGCTGTCGGGATGAAAGAGAGGCTGTCCCTGCTTGCCATCCATCAGAGAGGCAGAGTGCAGGAGAGTCCAGTCATTAAGAAGCCTTTGAGACACACGACCGCGTTGGGGACTCGGCAGCTCAGACAATAACACACCTAACTTTTTCATCAACCTGTGGCTTCTGGAAACAAGCAGGAGAAGACCATCCCAGAAAATCATCAGTCACCTACAAAGCAGCGAGGAGATGTGGGAGTAATGTCACTGAGGGACACTGAGAGAGTAACTGTGTTTGTGCTTGTGGTAGACGATTGCAAACAAACTCAGAAAACTTGGAAATAACTTCCTGTTTGGAAGTAAACCAAATAAATAAAAACTAATAATAATCAGAACGACTAAATTGATTGAAATCAAAAGTTAAACAAAATGGGCGCACTGACTTTTTTTTTAGAAATTATGAAATTTGAGACCAGGATACTTCTTAACAATGATATTTTTGATGATGTCAACATGGTGAGAGAGAAATGGATGTGTGGTGGATACTATCATGCATCTAGGCACTATAAACAGCTCTTTTATGATTAATTCGAAAGAGAACAAAGGGAAAGTATGAGCTGTTCTGCATTTACATCACAACTACGACCTTCACTCCACTTCTACTGTGCTATAATGGTTTCTAGGTCAACAATACATTCTCAACAGGGAACTGAGCAACCTTTTACGCCGTTTTCATAATTAATGTTATTGCCGTTTAATGGAATTGTAAATATTAATTTTACGGTTTAAAAAATGTGCCAAAACTAAACTCCTACAGTACATGTGAAGTACAGTACAGACCAAAGGTTTGGGCACACTCTCTCATTCAAAGAGTTCATGACTGAAAAGTGTAAGTTCACACTAAAAACATCAAAACTATATACATAACTGAAAAAGTATAAACCAAATTAAAATATGTAGTTTAGGTTTTTTTGCTTTGATTACTGCTGTACACCAGTGTAGTTTTTGGCAGCCATCTAAGTTTTAGTCTTTTGTTGTTTTAGTTTTAGTCACCTTTTAGTTAAAAATGTAATAGTTTTAGTCGACGAGCTATAGTCTAGTTTTAATAATAAATACATGCAATAAACACACGTATGCCAAAAATAGGAGCAATGGCGGAAGTCCTTGCATTGTTTAAAAGCATGAAAAAAATATGGCAATTGAAGTTTTGAAAAATAAAATCAAGAATAAATTCCCTGGCCACAAACTGGAAAAAAAGCCAAAAAGTGGAAAAAAACAGCACCGATCTTGAAAAGCACCTGATTGTTAATGAATTCTTAGCAAGCTTAAAGTTTTGCACATAACTCTAGGCGAAAATAGGCTGCTTGCTTCATTAGCAATGAGTGTGCTGCGCGTCCGGTGGTTTGTGTGAGGATATCAAGCGGCGGTGGATTCTTTAAATTTTTAAATGACAGATTACAGCCACGAATCAGAAATGTCTCGAACGTGTAACTGTGCAATCATTTACATTTTCGTCCACTTTCGTAAACTCATGTGTGTCTCGTCATGTTTTTATCACAACAGAGACATTTTTAGCTCGTTAGCATTTCGTTTTCGTCTTGAGAAAAAGGTTCGTCAACAAAATATTTTCGTTATCATCGTCGATGAAAACAACACTGCTTTGCACACTCTTGGCATTCTCTTGATGAGCTTTAAGAGGTTAAGCTTCACCAAATAATTAAGCTTTGCTGGTGCAAAGAAGGGGCAAAGTGCACAAGAACTGGTGGAATACTGAAAGAAATGGTCCTGTCAGAGCTGATCGATAATCCGGGGCCTGACTATTTATTCATGTAACTAAATTATTGCCTCCAGGAAAATCTGTTGGTTTTTTCTGCGTGTGTGTAAATTCAGTTTTTTCTCCGTGTCCTGTTTACCTGCCAGGTCGTTCATAAAAGCCAAACCGTTGCCAGATGTTAGAGATCTTGTGATCACTTACATCCACCCGATGATGTCAGAAACAAGTCGGTATGGTTCCTCTGATACCAAACCAAACTCATCTGCACCAAGGTGCTCGGAAAACAACGTCTCGATTATTTTCCCAAGAATTAACAAAAGAGTGTCATTCCAAGAAACTTGCCCAAAGCTATCCCATAGTTGCTTATTTTAGGTATCCTCTCTTGGTCTGCACAAAGCTTCCACTAATAATGCATCCCTTATTGCACTCAACAAATTTGGTAAATAATGTATCATTAAGCTAAACAATGAAGAGCAACAGTGACTTTTCAGCCATGAATGTCAGGGTACTGTTGGTATAAACACCAGAGAATTTTGTGCAGGAAAGTTTTCAACCCTATTTCACGATCCATAGGCTTCTGAGGAACTGTATGAGGGATTTGTAGTTTATTCACTAATATCCGACTACAGAAGTTTAACGATCTTCTAAACGAGAGAAGAGACAGCTTAGTCAACAGTCCTCAAACTTGGAAGACGACAAGGTAGCCGATGTCAGGAAGGATATTAATCCCTCTCAGTCAGTAACTGCAAAGATATGATCGTCAACAGGTTAGGCATGAGGAAAGTAGATGTTGTAGAGCTTTCATCAGTCTTTCATCATTATCACTGCCTGGCTGCATTCTTGTCGGACGCCTATTATTGCTGTCCGTCTGCGTACTCGAAGACTGAAAGAATATTTTTATTCGTAAAAAAAGTCTTCTTCTACCACAGCAACTTCCATTTTTCTTTTGAAATTTGGCGCCAGGTTATCAGGAAGTGCCGATGTTGTTCTTTTGGAGTCGTTGGATGGAAATTGTGCTTCATTCGCGTATATTTGATACAGTATTCCACTTTTGCGTATAAACTTAATTCGCATCTTTGGATGGAAACATAGTCAGTGGATCAGTGACACACACGTATTTGCGTTTCAACTCTGTAGCTGTTGTCATGACTGTTTAAAGGGATCTTGTGTCTAGGACTTCTACTTCCTGATGTGAGGATCATGTCAGTAATTTCCTTCCAAAACGTGTTGAACCCAGACAGTGTTGTCAAGACAAGGCAAAGTTTCATTCAATTCCGACACAAACCTCAGTAGAGATTGGGGCTGATCGTCTTGTCAATGGGTTTGCCTCATTTGAAAAACGGTTTCTCCATGTAGGTCATGTAATAAAACTTTTCGTCCCTCGCAGCTCTCTGCTGCCCAACTCTAATTTGTCCTCATTAAAAGTCCCCCTGCCTTGTGTTATTATTTTCCTGCCCCATCTACTAAAACACAAGCGACTGATTGAACGCGGGGTAAAGTCGGTCATCATGACATGACCTGCAGAAACAGCAGAAAGAGTGTGGCGGCTGACCCCGGCAAACTGCCTGCCTGCACATATTGCACAATCCTTCATATTTAATGGGGAAACACGAGCCTGTGATTTTGTCTGCATTCTCTCTTGTGTCTGCAGCTTGGGGTGGACTGAAGCCACTTAATGAGAATCCCCTGTTCTCCTCCATCATTTTTAAACAGGCAGTGCACTCAGCAGCCTTGCCTTTCCTCTAAGGACCCCCCTGCTCCCCCCTCTTCCACACGCTGTGCTCGTTTTTGTAAGTGCTAAATTATGGATCAGCTCCTTAAATGCTGTGAAACATCGGTTTAATATGGAGTAAACTTGTTTTCCTTAATTTCCGCCAACTTTGTTGGAAGCTGTCGATTTGCTTACTCTGTCTTTTAGAAGAACTTACAAGTGTAATTATTGTGATTTTTCTTGCCATCTTATCCGTGATCATTTACATGTTAATACAGAGTCTTACGGAATTTTTAAGAGGATGGACGAGGAACGTCCTCGAGAAGCAAAGTCTGTTGCTTGATCTTACACTTGGCGGTTCCTCATTTAGATTAAACTCCGACATCTTTACTCCCAACAATAATGTCCCTCCAGTCGTGCGTGAGGTCTGTCTCTGACAGCCAAGAGACATCTTGTCTTGCCTCAGCCCGTTCTTAACACAACTGCTATTGTTAAGTGTCCTCTGCAGCCGTAATATCTTCTAATCCTCGAATAGAGTTAAAACTACAAGCTCCAAACTATTTTTACTTGCTTCACTAGTTGTGGCAGATGAGAAGGGATCTCGGTGTAGATGATTATATTGTCATCCCCTGATCTTTACTGCTGGAGTAATTGTAAATCATTGCTTCGTGGCACGTCAGAGGTTGTCGGTAGCAGGCAATTAAATGGCACAATATAATAGAGCAAATTATTGCCTGTCAGATTTCGAACAACACAGTTGGTATTTGAATTACACTTAATCATTACATGCATTAGAAAGCTCATTGCAATCCTGCTTAGGACCGAGCATGAGCCATTGCATTATTTAAACCTCTAATTGTAAAAGCCATTTATTTGTGGTTACTGTACAAAAAGACCTTGCTTTAAAAGCACGATACATCCAAATCAGCATCTTTAAACCAAATTGGCCAAAATGGGCAATTTCGTTAGGCTGCAGAAACATTTACCCAAGCAAAGTGTTTTGTAATTTTACACCGAGAGGATGAATATTAAATATTTACTTTCAGCCAGGTTCCCATTTTGCATAATTCATCAGGCAAATGGATGAGGTTATAATTTGTCTAGATGCAGGGCCTCTGCTGGTCAAATGGATGCCCTAAGCAGAAATGTTCTGTGGTGCCCCAAAAAATGTGCCCAACACACTAAATGCATTTTTTTTAAAAGCCAAGTTCAGATTGGAATATCTAAAAAATACTATAATAAAATATTCCTGAATTTGGGATTCAATAATAGTCAATAATGCACGCTATAAGGATGTTTTCAAGTGCACCCGTAAGAAAAACAACAAGTGGAACTTAAAAATCTACCAGACACACAGTTTTGTGAGTACCCAACAGTACATGTGTTTTTCCACAAAAAAGCCAAGTTCAGGATAAAATAACTCCAAAATGCAACAGTAAAATATTGCTTAATTTTAGATTCTGATAGTCAATAGTAGTTACTATGATTATTTTAAAAGTTTTTGAGCGCACCCATAAGAGAAAACGACAAAAAAATATACCCAACACACACTTTATGTAAGTACCCAACAGTAAATGCCCCCCCCCCCATTTACTTTAAAATAGAAAGTCAAGTTTAGAATGGAATAACTAAACTAAATGCTGCTGTGAAATATTCCTAAATTTGGGATTCTGACAGTTAATAATACTTACTATTATTATGTAGAGAGTTTTTGAACACACCCATAAGAGAAAACGAGAAGTGGAACTTAAATTGTACCCAACACACACTTTTTGTGTGTTTTTTTCAAGTTCATGATGAAATGACTCAAAAACGCTACAGTAAAATATGCCTATTATTTAGATTCTGACAGTCAATAATACTTTTAGTTAATAGTTTTTGAATGCATCCCAAAGAGATAACGAGAAACTGAACCTCAAAATACATTAAGCAGATCACAAACATGTCCTGGGGTCAATAGATTCATCACATTTAACAATAAAACAATATGTTTACATTATGAAATGTTCGACTAGCAGCGCACACACTGTTCAAAGCTTAAAATTTAAACTGTAACATTACCAGAATGCGTTAAAAAGAAGCTGGATTCCGCTCGAAATTATCTAACTTTATCATTTAAAAATATTTCTAAATGTAATATACGAAGAAGTCAGGATACGACCGCGGATGGAATATTAAATTCTCCTTCTGAGCAAACAGGAAAATGGTGCCCCCCTCTGGTAATAGGTGCCTTAGGTTGCTATATATTCTGCAACTCAGTTCACCTCTTTGCTCGAATCTTCAAAACTGTGAATCTACAGCGATAATTCCCAACTAATCATCAACTTTGCTGCCAGTGCTAATTGTTAGTGGCGTTTGCTCATGTTCTTTCACAACACAAGAGGAAGTTCCATCGCACCACCATGCAGGGCCAGAAGAGACACCCTATATTATCAAGACTTAAGTACTGTTGTCATGGTCGTTCCACCAGCTCATAGATTCTAATTATTGGTTAGCACTGTACTGCGACGCGTATGAGTTGAATAACAATATTAAGAAGCGCCATGATTCAGGTTTGTGTAAATATGCCGTGAGATTCTGTTTGCACAGTCATTAAAAGTTCATTTGTCTCACTGTCGCCCGAGATCTGTTTCGGTGCCCTTCCTGTTGTTGTCAAGCCGTTTTAGCCCTGTCTGTCATATCACATCAGCAAGCCCCTCCCCGCCTGTTGAAAGTAGCGCTTTGGCTCATGTTGCTGCAGAAGTCAGTTCCTCCAGAAACATCTGCTTCTTTTCAGAGGGAGGAGAGACAAATAGGCCCATTGTCACCCCTGTATCTGCACTCATATTGAGTCCTTTGGCTTTTCGGACAGGTTGGAATTATCGAGGGAGGTTGAAAGGCAAATAGCCCGATAGCTCAATCACCATTGTTTGGAATCAGTCAGTGGTAATATTAGTGTTGCTCAGAACACAATTACTCAATTGCGGCGTCTTTAACGTCGGCTTGGATTTATCTTCGTGACAGATCCGAGAGTGATAATTTAATGCAAGTTATGATTAAAATCCCCTTACTGTCAAGCCCTTCGGAACAAATAACAAATACCTCTGTTTGGAAAAATGACAGTTTTAAAAATAAATGAAATTACATGTTCGAGGGGAGCACGGGAATTTATCGAGCCGTGCAGGAGATTTAGGGTTGGAGCTCAGGAGGGGGGCGGTGGAAGTTAATGACTGATTAACAACAGCAATTAAAAGATGAGGAAAAGGTATATAATTAAAATGGAAGTTCTTGCTTGTCAAGTGTGCGTGTGTCATCTATTGTGCGCCTTGGCGAGGAAAAGAAACCGGTACTTAATTCCAGGCTTTGGCATGAAGGAAGGGCGTTGATCGCGTGCCCGCGGATGCTTTTCTGAAGGCTGTAACTCAGCTGAAAGTGAGGCCGTGTCAGTAGAAGTTCAAAGCCGTGCATCTTGTGTTGACAGTCATCGGGAGCGAATATTTGGCAGTCAGGAGTAATTTCACTTAATTAATGGGATGCATATTTGATGGGCGGAATGAAATATTCAAGCTCAGCAAAGTGGAAAAAAGGGGAGATTTAGTGCAGAGTAAAAAGGTGGAGGGATGTAATTTGTGCTTTCACTAAAGGCTACCGAGGAAAAGAGATGGAAAGATGGAGGAATTTCACAAGATAAACAGTGCACAAGATAAAACGGCTAAAGAAGAAAAATCCAGATGCTCCCACTGTCCTCTTCAACTGGAAACCATTGAGCGCATGTTATTTTCGCAGCAGTCAGAGGATCTAAAAATTCATGACACAGGGTTTTTCTACTTTTATGAGAGCTATGTTTGCGCTAAACTAAATAGAAATGTAAAAAGCTAAATATTTAATTTTTAAGTTCTACAGCTCCAATGGCTATAATGTAATTTTTTTTTACTAAATCATAGTATGGATTTTAATTATAAAAATGCCTTCAACAATTACAATATTGTTCTGAACATTACAGAACACTATCCTGTTTGGTAACTGGAGTTTCAATTGCTGAAAACAGAATTCAATTAGAAATGTGAGCTTAAGTTCAATCAGAAAAGAACCATAATTACAGTGACAACATCCAGGATCAAACCTTTTTACTGTAACAATGCGAAAAGTTCACAAATGACTTTAATAAATAGACAGAATATTAAATTTTTTTAGCTTGGCGTGCTAAATGTTAGCAGAATTGTGATAAATAGTGATGCATTGTAAAATAATTACCCTTAGAAAAACACCCAAACTTACTAAAAATGTCTCAGCGACTGATCTGCTATCTGTAACCAAATTTTCCTCAATCTCAGTGCATCACTGGCAAACATGAAGTCACATGTGCCAAAATGGAGTTGGATATTTTAAAATCAGCGTAAAATTCTCTCTTTAAGTTATATAAATTTTAAAACCATTTTTTTTAAAGAGCTGACATTTCTAGTCACTTTCAAAACAATATTTCTGTGATTAGCGTTCACAATAAAAGTAAAATGAACTCAATTCAGAATGTATCTGGTCCTTCTCTATAGAGTTAAACTGACTCCGTAAAAGAGTTTTTAATAAGTTGATTTTCTTGCTTTTTTCTAAATGAAAATGTTATCTTTTAGTTGTGTTCACTAATGATACAAAAGCAAATTATTCTTATTAACTTTGGCACTGAGCTATTTTAACTCTACTCATTGATCATTTGGTCAAAATAGAGTTAGTTTTACTCTGAGCTTATTAATATCACTGTTAAGACCAAAAATGAGTTTGAAATCAATGTCACTTTATTTATAAAGCCCATTTAAAAACAGCAGCTGCTGACCAAAGTGATACAAGGTATAAAATACCAACGCAACATAGACATGAGCTGCTGCATCACACACTACTAAACGCAAAAGTGAAAGTGGAACAAAGTTACTCTATCAAAAAACATTCAAATTTGAGCGGGCCACCAAAAGCTAAATGGCTAAATTGTAAAATCAGTTTACATTAAAAGCTTTGCTAAAAGTATGTTTTAAAAGGGGCTTAAAAATGGATAGGGAGGGAGAAGCTCTGGTGATATAACAAACTTTTTTAGAATTTCTTAATACAATAATGTTCATTAATGCAATATATTATATCCATTTCAACTTAATGTGTTCAAACAATAACCGTAGTTACTGTTTTACCATTTTATTTGCAAAAAAAACAAACAAATGAGAACTCCCTCAATCTCAGCATGTCTCTGTCAAACCTGCACTCACACTTTTTTCGACGGTAAAATTTGAATTGAAGTTTACACTTTTCAACCTGTTTAAAGAAAAAAAAAGCAACTTCATTCACTGAAAAAAGCTGAAGTGTTGTGCACGGCATTTCGTTTTTCAGAGTAACAAAATGTGGATTTTACGTTTAAAACAAATGCTTTTTATGTTGCTTCCTCAAAAATGTGGAGTTTGGTTGCACCTAGTTTGGTAATCAATGGTTACACATTTAATAAACAACATGTATATGCTAAATATTTGTAAAATTTAAATGCGCATAACCAAATGAGAACTCCCCCAATCGAAGTGTATCTGTGTCAAACGTGCCCTTGCACTGTCAGAGTGTCATAAATGGAGCGGTCACCCCTCCTCTTGAAGTGATTTTAAAATGCTCCTAAGTTAAAATGTTATACTTTAGGTTGTTTAAAGATCTGACATTTCATATGTCACTCTCAAAACAACATTTGCATGATTAACAAGCGTTGTTAGCACTGATAAAACCAATAATAAGTTACTATGTCTACGTTCGTTTTAGAGATCAATAGTTTTTTGACAGATTTATTCATTTTGATGTAAGTCTGAGGTGAAAAAATTATTAAATTAAAATTATAAATGATGTTTATCTAACTTGTTAAACTTCAATCACTGAAAAAAATAGAAACATTGTGCATAGTATTTCATTTTGCGTTGTAATTTTAACGCACAAAAATATGTATTTCTCTCAAAATGTAACATTTCAATGCTTTTTATGTTAATCCCTCAAAAAATATATATATTTACCATTTTAAATGAATGTGTTCAAACAATAACTTTATCCCTGCAACCTATTTTTGTGTCAACCAATGCTAAAAAGAAACGCTGAGGAGTTTTATTCATCTTTTTTCCCTTTTAAGAAAACGTTTAATTGCCACAGTCCTCTGTGTGTCGGGTCTCAAATGCAGCTCTCCACATTTAGAGTAACAGTGAAGAAGGGAAATGGAGCTCCCTATACTAATGACTTGAGGGCTTTCTGCTTATTGTCTGTTCAAAAGCCAATGAGCTAATGTGTAGCTCTCAGCCAGCAGAGTTCCACTGCTCTCTCAACCCAAGAGACTCCGCCGGCCGGGATAATTGGCCAAGGCTTGTCTTCCTTTTTTTTAATTGAGACTCGTTATTTACATGAATTTAAGTTCTTTACTCGAAACATTAAGGCGAAGAACATCTTTCAAGAATGCAGCTAATTGAAGTTTTCCCCCCTTCTTTCAGCTTGTCAGGGCAGAACCAGAAACTGAAACAAATGATAAGGCAAGGAGATGAAATTGTCCCCTAAAAAAATGTGCAATTATTTCCCAATTAAGGCCACGAAGCTTGGATAGAGATGTTGGTGCTGCGCTTGTGTGGACGCTGGTGGGCAGTAGATGGCGTTAGCTTTCTTTTCCAAGCACAAGGAGCACTTTACCAGTGGACAGTGTCACCGCAAGACTACACTAATTTGATTTGAATGTCAGAGCAAGTATTTCACATGACGAATAAAAAACATCTGCTTGACCAGCCTGACTTATTTTTGCCCGTGATGGTGCTCTGCCCCGGAGAAATCATTTACACACGCACTTCAGACTAACACCGGGGTGTTTTTGTGTTGGGTCCTCTGGGTCACACGGAGGCTAGGCGATGGTGAGGTCCCTTGGGACCCAGAGGCACGATGTCCAGGGACCTGAATGGTGGAGTGAGAAGAGAAGAGGGAAAAATGGAGGAAAATGGGGTGTCGGGAGGGCAATTACAGCAAGGACAAAGCACATGTAATAGGAAGTCCCCTTACAGAGGCGCTTAATTAAAAGAAGACTTACACTGGGAGAGCAGCGCTGCTGCAATTACCAAGCACTGATGATAATGAGGGTGTAAGATCTGTGAGGTGTGTCTGTGTGTGTGATGTGTGACGTTTGAAGCTCGACTACTTGTTAAAATCTTTTTAAACCCATCCAGATGATCTTCTTATGGAAGGAGAGGCCACTAGCTGTTGTTTTCATGTCTGTTTTTTATTTCTTTGTCAGTGCACTTCAAAATGTACTTGAAGAAACCACACACTGTTGTTCATTTGCAGATGTTTTGTCCATTTTATCTTCTAAAACCAACGACAAATGTGAGCTTAAAGAAAAAAATGTAAAATGCATTTGTTCGGCTAAAATATAAAACGTCAGCCTGGGCTGAAATAGTGTTAAATAAATTAAGTTTACACTTATCGTAGCAAATCATTAAGCTTCATTCACTGAATAAAAAAAAAAAGAATTGCTGTGCATGACATTTCAATTCGGATTCAGATTTCTCAAAAACATAGATTTTTATTTATTTATTTCATTTTTTTTCTACTCGCAAAATTAAGCATTTCAGCATTAAAACTAGTGCCTTTCCCATAGAGGTGAAATGTGTTTATTAAACAACATAAATATGTGTAAAATTGTTATTTCAATTAGTTTTTCATGCAGTATTAATAGTTATTAACACAAATAACTGATATTTATCATACACGCCTCATTGTTAAAATAGATTTTTTTACCGCAAATAAACAAAAACATGACAAGTTTTAGAGTGGCTATTTATTAAATGCTTTTTAATGCATCAGCTTTAGATTTTTATATGTTAAGGCATTGGTCGCATCCATTGGTCTTAGGACAGTCACTGTACACCTACCAACTGGGGTCCTAAACTTCTACTAGGTGTATAATTACAAAAACTACATACAAAATTTTCATTTATGCTCTTTTTTCATAATGTAATCTAAAAAAAAAAAAAAATTAATTTTAGCCAAGTGGGGACCATACCCCATGAGCGAAGTCTACCTATATAAGAGAGGACATTTAGAAAAAGGCACGCTGGTGTCCCTAGGAGTCGTTTTTCTTCAACATTTCTGCACAGAATGAGGCAGATATTTAATTTTCATCTGCTTCTGTAGTTTTTTAAATGAAACCATAAAGCAATGTTTACATCCCGGCTATGAAATTTTAAAGTAAAAATAAATAAATAACAAAATGTCACTTAAAATCAAAATACCAGGAATTAAAGAGAGTTTTGGATGACTTAAAGGAAATTCCTCTTCCCCTACACACAGATCTGATAAGGAACACACAAGGGCCTTTTCAAATCATAATGTGTTAGGGAAGAATGGAAGCAAGGAAGCATCTCTACTGATTACTGGAGGGGACTGGGATAAAAATGTACAGATGCAAAATAAAGTAAGAATCAGGTTTAAATGTTGAGGTAATTACTTGGGGTTACACAAAATAAGCTTTGTTTTTTATTGATTAAAAATGCAGGTTATGTAAAGTATTACTAGTATTTAATGCATTTAAGGATCTAATTAACTGTATTTAGAAATTATATTCATGTTCACTTCATATCATTTTAATGTTGTTTTGACAAATTCTGTATTCAAGGATATTTAATCTGATTGGATGTTAAACATTCTATGAATTTGTTATGATTTTTAAAGGACATTGAACTTTGTACAAAAGTAAAGGACTATTCTATCAGTGTTGCTTTTTAAATAAACAAAATATTCCTCTTTTGATTGGTCGGTGGCTTTTAATGACATGTAAAGTCCGTGCTGTGAATTGCCCACAATGACGTTATAAGAGCAATGACTGATTTTTGCCCCACCCACTGTGCAGATCTATTAAAATGAATTAGTGTAATGAGCGAACGCCTAGCCAATGAATGACATTTTGTGTAGATAACATTAATTATGCATACATTTCAGAAATTAGCATACGTGTAATTGCATTTTATTACACGTATCAAATGCATTCGAATCATCAAATATGTTTTAAAATCTGAACCGGGGGATGAATGAAGTGTTTGGCATACGCTTGGCTCGATTCGGGCAGCTGACCGAACGCTAGTGTGTGTGAGAGAGTGTGTGTTTGAACGTCTCCTCCCGTTGGCGAAGCTATAAATAGTGACACCCTGCATAAAGGGATGTGGCAGAGAAAGTTTCCTGGTTGCAGTGAAGAGGGCCAGATTTGGCTTCTCTCTCAAAGCCTGATTGAATTTGTCGTGATGGAGTGTCACACTTAATCACATGTTTACGTTTAAAGGTTAGCAGGCTCTCTTTCTCCGTTTCTATCTATATCTCTTCCTTTGTGCGGTCATTGTGAGTCTTTATTACCATAATGCATTTCAATTTTTGCTCTTAATTTGGTGCTGGTGGCCTCAAACCAATTACAGCAATCTCGTTTTTCCCTTCAGCTGTCTTTCCTCTTGATGGAGCGGGCGACAGGGACGGCTGTTTTTCAGGGATTCGTATTTTGATAACTTTTCCTTTTTTGCTTGAGTTCTCTCTTCTTCTTCTTCTCCTTCATCAGCCCGTTGAAGTGATGATGCTTTGAGCGCATAATTAAACATATCGTTCAAAACATATACTCTGTGCATCCTTGAATTATCACCGTCATTAAAATCGTACAAATATGGAAATATGATTGCCAGGGGCGGATAAATCAATGATCAGCCAGCCTTCTAAATCCAATAAATATGCGGAGTTAAATACTTAAATATGCAAATTGCATGCACATGATTTGCATATGGTAGTATTTAAGGAAAACGTCTGGGGCTGGGAATAAATGGTGTAGTGAGTGAGAGCTGGAGATAAACACTGGAAAAAAAAAGTAGTGAGATTTTTCGCTTTTTTATTTTACTTAATCAAACGTGGTCCGCTTGATTTTTCCGATTTCGTAGAATGTTATCAGCGCTGATACGCTTCCTGTTTTACAGAGGAGCTGGAAAATGCCTCGGAGAAATGTGAATAATTAAAGCATAATTATTCCTCCTCATTCATCTCTTAATCCAGAGACAGATTTAGGGGAAGGAATTTATAATTGTTCCTATTTTCCCGTCTGATGTGCGCTGTTGTGATGGTATTAATAAAGCAAGGTCACTTTGAAACGACTGACCTCGCAATGTTTCATAAAAAACAACCATTATTACAAATAAGAAATGCTCAATAAAGGATAATTGCATTAAAAAAAGACCTGGGAGAACATTTGTAATGGAATCTATTGTTTCGAAGCAACAGCAGAGGGTGCAGTTTGGTTCTGCAATCTCTCACTTTTATATAAATGAAGCGTTTTTCACTGTCAAAGCATATTTAATTTAGTCGAATAATAAATCCTCTCGCGTTGACTGATGTTTGATGTGAGAATGAGTTCATTTGAGCACAAATGATGTGTAATTCGTGGAGCTTCTAAAACACAAGGGACATGCACATGTAAGTTCTAAATGCGGAGAGCAGGGATCAATGGCTGTGCTGCGGCTGTGTGAATGTGTTCAGGAGAGAGTTGACATGCTCGGGTTAAACAGAGACGAGATCCTCATCAGGAAAATCAATGTTGTTGTAGGATATGACCCACACTTGGCTTGGAGTGAGCGAGTCACATTACTCTGTCCTGCCCTGAGTGTGTGTGGCGCCCGCAGTATTGACCAAGCCAAGAGAGTGACACTATCACTGTGCATACTGATGACAACTGGTGTTCCATGCAGAACGGGGAACGCTGTCTTACTTTGTCACTTTGGGTTTAATTATCAAGATTATCACTGATTCTAATCTTAGTCTCTGATTCAACTATAAATAAACATTTCCTCAGACTCATTCACACTCTCACTCTTTTGCCTGTTTCTGCTTTTGAGTGTATTTTTATTTTTTTACATGTATTAAATACATTCATGAGAGTATTATTTTGAATTATGTTTTGTGAATTAGGTCTTTAATTCACTTTATGTTTTGGAAAATCTGAGATTTTTTTCTTCTCATAATTAACATGATTCCAGTTTTAGTCCCCGATTGAACTATAAATAAACATTTCTTAAGACAAACTATCATTCTACAATGTTTTGTTTGCCTGTTGATTTGGGACTTTTATATAAAAGTCTTTTTATTTATTTTTCATATATTAAAAACCACCCTTTTTAAATTGGTCGCATTGTTTTGAAGTACGTTATGTGAATTAAGTGTTCAATTCACACTTAATATATTACAGAAAATCGACGTGATTCCGTTCTTCGTCTCTGATTTATTTCTTCATTTATTGTATGTTTTTTATTTTTGACATGAGAAATTGATATAAAGGTGTTTTTTTAATTCTTTTTTAATTGATTAAAAACAACCTATTTATTAAATTTATTGAACTAGGTTTTCATTTCACAAAATCTGAGTTTTTTTTTCTTAGTTTCTGTTTTTCATTTCTTTAGACAAACTGTCTTTCTGTTTAGTTTCTTTCTGTTTTTCTTTCTGATGTGAGAATTATGGAAAACGTGTTTTATTGTTTTATGTATTATATTAATTCGAAATATGTTATGTGAGTTATGTGTACAACTCATTTTATGATTTAGAAAATCTGAGATTTTTTCTAATGATTCTAAACTATAAATTAACATTTCTTCAGATAAACTAATATTCTCTTTCAAACTATTATTTTCTTTTTGATAGGAGAATTTTATTTATTTATTTACAATTAAACATTTTCTTAAATAATTGGTATGTTTTAAAACTTGTCTTTTCTGGCATTCCTTTCATCTTTCAGTGTTGTTCCCTCATCAAAAACATGCATGTTGCTTATTTTGTGAGCCGATAATGGTTCAATGATCATAGCACCACCCATAGTTCTTACCTCCACCCACTGACCCAATCAGATTAATCGCTGGTACAGGAATTGTGTTTTTGGAGGCTTGGGGCCATAAATGTCCAAATTATGAATGTATTCACTTGAAATTGGTATTTTTAGTGTCCGCCAATTAGCAAAAACTTGGCACATCACATCAGACTGGTTTTTGCCCAATTCTAACTGACAGGTGAGGGTTGGTCACCAAGGGAATGGTGAAAGCATGACTGTGGGAGGAACGGCGTTCTTTGCAAAGGTCGTTTTAGTTGTTTTCATACACTGGTCTCACCTAACACCATCACT
Source organism: Danionella cerebrum (assembly GCA_007224835.1). Lineage (NCBI taxonomy): Eukaryota > Metazoa > Chordata > Actinopteri > Cypriniformes > Danionidae > Danionella > Danionella cerebrum. Next base: position 119,999 of record SRMA01026727.1, on the reverse strand, counting down.
GAGTGTAGGATTTTGTTGTCTGTTAAGGTTGACGATGGACTAAATTTTGAATACACTCTCCTCTCGAAATTCACATTAAAACATTGGTTTTGTGTTCAACAATTAAACAGAATGGAAAAGACTGTTGTATTATTAAACAGTATGTTTATTGCCATTAAATATTATAGCACTCTGTGGGTTATAATTGCAAAATGTCTTAAGAAGAGACTAGAAGCTCTTTTGGACAGCTTTATCAGATTGCGTTTCACGGCAGTAAAAACCTACCACTAACAGCATAAATCACTACACAGCTTGCCACGCTTGGAACATTTACAACACAAATTACATACAATATAAGAAGGACCCTATAACACATGTAACAGCATTTTCAGAACGGTAGTGATGACCATCTCGATTAGTGTTAAAATAAAAGTGTCGCTGTCGAGGCAACAAGTGTGCTTCACCTCTAAAAATCTACATTGTTTCTGGATTAGAAAGCCAACACTCTGGCTTTTTAAAAAGCTCTGTTTGGCTCTGTCATGCTTCAACGTAGACATGTGGATTTTTGAACAGAACATCATTAAAAGTTTTGTTTTTAGTGTGTTGAAAACAGATGGAAAAGGTGCTGGAGTTGAACTCTCCAACCACGAAAAGTGTGGGTGTTAAAATGGCAACATCTCCAACAGTTTTAATGCTCTCCTAAATCTCCTAAATTTACCAGCTGCATCAAAAGTAATTGCATACAAAGTTGCATGATTTAATGCTTATTTGACTTTCAAAGAACCCAGAATGCTATCGATTGAAAGGTGTACAATTTTGATATAAATTAAAAAAAAAATGTTGGGTAGCCGTAATTATACTTTAATGATGATCATTTCAAAAGCTTTTTAAAGCATAGTGTGCCGGGCCACAGTGACTATGACTTCTGAATGCTTTGGGAAGCCATAACGAGTCTCACCGTAGACTTTAATAATTTAAGAAAAATAATCAGAATATTGCATCAATTGTTAATTTTCAATAGCTAATGTTTCCCTGAGTGTTCAATAGCTAGGTTTACTTGAACATTTTTACCTGTTCCATCCATCTTCTACATCCGCTTCCACCTGGTTTGGGTCACAGGAGGATCACAATGGGAGAAGGAGACACAGATCCAGATTTGACAAACTCATTGTGATGGGTTCTTTTTCTGAAAGGATTTCCGTAGCTGTTTTCATCTCAGACAATAGATTTAAGAAAACAAAAACTGTCTGCTTGTGTGTTTGGGTGAAGAATATCCTCTTGTGAGAGTGTGTCTGTTATATGTCTTCACAAACGATCGTCCTGAAATGATCACAATGGAATAATAAAATGTAATGATGATTGTATATCTGTGCAATGTTACACCGTGGCACCACTCAAGCTGAGGGGGAAGAGTGTGAGAAAAAGGCAATGAAAGATCTTTACCACTGTTTTTTTTAATAACCCTTGGCCTTCCTTCAGATCCCCAGCGCTCATTTATTCCCCTTCTCCTCATCTTGAAAACGTCAGGGTTGAAAGAGAGTGTGACATCACCATTTTGATAATTGGAGTCTAATATTTCTGGCCCACCAGGCTGACAGCTATTGGTGGGGAAAGTCTTAGAAGTGGGGAAAGTATGTGCCAGTGTTAAACTGGCATCTGACTGTGATTTGAGTTTTTGATTCCCAAATTCTTTCTGCGTGCACAGGTTGTGAAACGTATCCGTTTACCAGCTGTAACTATTTTTTACAAAGTTACTCTTGGCTAAAATGACACAGGTGTGTAAATAATGTTCGTATTTAATAAATCGCTTTATTAATTGGCGATGGTCTATTAATATATAGCTTTTATAGAGTGCTTCTGCAGGGGAAAGCCAGTCAGAATGCCGACTTAAGCGGTTGCTTTTACACCTTTACTTCATTTAATATCCTCCGGATCAACTGATACATTGTTGTAATCGTCTGCAGATTTAGTCTTCATTCACACCACAATGACCGCACTAGTTGAAAATACAGCCATGTGACATCATTCGGGCCACTCGTTGGTCACATTTGTACATGTACGTGTTTCCTTGACTGTTCTTAGATTGGTTAGAATGAACAACAGAGGACAGAATACCAGAAAACTGGGAGAACGAGCTCAAAAAGGACAGAGTTTGCGGGTTGATTTTGACCCTTGCCATCTTTTAATATACATGCCAACCCGAAATGCCATACGCAAGGTACTACAGTGGCTATATTCATTCAATTGTTTTTAGTTTGGATCATAGTTCGATTAAGGTCTCACGGTTAAGGAACCGAACCAAGACCACCTCCTCGAACAGGTCTCACACAGCTTTTTTTAGTCTGAATTTGGTCTAATTTGGTCTAATTTTTTTTGTTTGTTTGGTGCTTTCTCTCATGCCAAACTAAGAGGGAGAATAAACTCTAGTTCATTTGAATCAACCTAAACAAGTTAAATGTGAAAGAACCCTTAGGTTTCAAACAACTGTACTGTGTTTGGTCATCAGAAAAAGATCGCCAAGAGAGGAGCCAACAAGAAGATAATAGAAGACAAATAAAACTCTAAACACGGCAGCTCATATGGAAGTGTCTACCTACAAAAGAATTGCACAATGTTAACTTTCATGGCGTGCAAAATGGTAAATCTGCCTTTAATACCTCAGCTAGACTCTGTGTGCATTTGGGGGATTTTCCACCATGTTCTTTCATTTTTATCGTGACTTTTTCCAAATTCATTTCGACGAGGTTCTAAAAGCAGGCCAAGTTGGGCCAAGGTGAGACTTTTTTTCTCGTTGGAAAGAAAATTGTGATGCAACTACCTGTTCATGACAGGTCAGTTGTTGAGCTCACTGATTGGCCAGATAGAATAGTCACTGCATCCGTAGTGTGGTAGTGACACGTCTAAAGCAAACCGACTCAAAGCCAATATTGGAAGTTGGTGGAATCACAAAGGTGAACTTTGGCCATATCGAACCATGCCAAACTGTAAAGACAGAATAGGAAAAGCTTGAAGGCCCATCTTAAGCTTTTTGAAAAGGAATGGATGCTGTTCTTTGGATAAAAAAGTAAAAGCATTTTAGGGAATCATTTGTTTCCACTACTCCTGGAATCTAAAGAAAACCAGGAAACCAGTTTCTGAAGGCAACCAGCCTATCACAGAGCTTCTAGCTTGCATGCTTGTGTGTGTGCGTGTGTGTGTGTGTGCGTGTGTGCGTGTGTGTGTGTGTGTGTGTGTGTGTGTATATATATACACCCCATAGACCCCTTCTCATCTGCATCATCTCCTACTTTCGAGATTGGAATTCTTAGCTCTTAGAAACTGAAAAGAACTATTTCCTGCCCCATTGGATTACTCACATTAATAACATTAATTTGAGTAAAATATCATTACGTTTACACATTTTGCAGACATTTGTATCCGATGAAACTTACTTTTCAAGCAGTTAACATATTTTGTCAGTTCTTAGCTTCCCTGGGGTTTGAACCCATGAACTTTGCGTTGTGAGCGCTTCTACACACCGAGCCACAGGAAACCTGGAACTTTTTATGACTTCTTTTTGTCACCTCTTCAAATTGTTTGTCCTGTTTCAACGAAGCAGTTTCTAAATCAGTCCGACACCCGGCCACTCACCTGAGAACTCTGAGAACATAAAGCGGAATATTTGCATTCAGAACTCTAACTTTCCCCAAATCATTCCAATAGGGATAATTTGAATTTATGGAGAAAGACTTGGCTCTGAATTTGTAAGTTGCTGGTAATGAAATCATCCAGGGGTAGAGACGCAGTAGGTGGGGGTAGTTATAGTGGTGCAGATGGAGGGGACGGAGGTGCTCATAGTGCCCTGTGGAGGCATTAGTGTGGACGGGTCATTACATCAGGGATGGGAGAGGAGAACACACACCACTGAGCAGCCCATGTCATTTACTGAGGCCATCAGGGCCCATATCACACTATAACATTCTCTGCTTCATTTCCCTCAACCTATCACTCTTATTTCCTTTTTTTCACATGACGGAATGTAGATGTTCAGTTTGCAAGTTTTCATTCAAGTTTAGAAAATCTTTCATATTGATTTAGTTTGAATCTGGATCATGGTTGTTTTTGAACAGTTGTGTCATCCATGACTTTAATGCAGAAAGTTGCCGTCCAACCAGATTTGTAAAGAAGAAGCAGCAGCTCAAAGAATGTGTTTTTGTCAAAACAAAGAGTAGCCTTGTACACTTTTAAAATTGTACTTTCACAAAATCTTTAAAAATTAGTGCCAACTTTTTCTAATGCTTGAAAGTAGCTGAGAGGCACTTAACGTCATTGAATGGCTTAAGTATGTTGATGATGTCATCATGTTGTGTTTCTTATCGCCTTTTATGACAACACGTGCATAACATATTACTTCCCTGAGCCATAAAATATAAGCTACGCTTTGTAATAGTTTGCATTTTTAGTTTTTGAGCCATTATTTGTTTGGTGAAAGAGAAAATCACGGAAAATAGACTTTCTTGTTACATTTTTATGCTTGAAAACCTTCAGTTAAATGTTCTAGAAAGAATAAACTACCTGAAAAATTCCCAACGGAGATATAAAACAACATGTGGGTCCCCTGCTGTGATGCGCGCAAAATATCCAAATATATTTTAATGATATTCAGGTTGTTATTTGAAATATTGGTTAGTAATATGGGAAATGTTCTAATAATAAAAAAAAAAATATTTAAAAATACAATCTGTGCTCCATTTCAAATATTTCAATTTAACCTTACAGTTGAAATGATAAGGGAGAGGGATGGATGGATGGATGGAGGGATGGATAGAGAGAGAGAGAGATTCTGCAATGCATTGTTTTAAATGAACAGTTCATTTTATTACAAGAAAATACACCAAGAAAAGTATAAAATGAAATAAAATAAAGTACCACTTTAACATTTTAATCATGCAAATTTAAGTTGAGTTGACCTCAAAATGTGATGTGATGAATATTTCGAGAGAGGTGTCCTTTATTTTCGAAACTGTGTCTCTCTGGGGTTAAAGTCCTGCCCTACTTTGCCTCTGATTGGCTGGTACATGAGTGTCTGCCAATCATTAGAGCAATCTATCTGAGGAATACTTATAATTTCTGTGTGAGAGATATCAATATGTGGCTTGTGAACCCTGAGAGTGGTTTGATGAGTAGCTGCGAGTAATATTTATTTAACAAACAAAAGTCATTCTTGTGATTAATCACACAATGGTTTAAGACAAAAATAATCTTCCTTAATTGTGTTGCTGGATTAGCTAATTATTGGCTTTTTACAACCAAAAAATGTAAATGATTTGGAATTCCATTATACTTGATGTATTTGTATGAAGAGTATTTTAGACAAAAGAAAAAAACAAACACCTACATCAAGACAGTCGGAGGTGACCCTGTTTGTCAAAAAAATAGAGGACAACTGTCATGGCTATTTGCACAACGGAATGTAAAAACCCTCAGCCATGCATGTTCCTTTAATCAAGTACTTATTTTAATTCATTTCCTTGCAGGGTTTTATTAGTATTCTAGCTGTTGGCTAAATGATTGTGACAGGCCTGCGTTTCACCACAATGTGCCAGGATAAAAATACACAGAAGAGCCCAGCAAGCCAGCTTAAAAACCTGTCTCTGGTATTCCTACAGGGAGATGACCTTGGTCATTAAGGACATTCGCAGTTCTGTTTGGGAATGAAATGACAGAAAACAGAAAAATATGAAGTGCCTCCTTGAGACGAATCGTTTGTTGTTGGTTAAATTATGCAGCACATCATTATTTAGTGGCATTACTATTATGAGATGTTTATGTCTCTGACCTTAATTTCTGCTCAGCTTTGGTGTAATGTAAGCAATTCTCTCTCATTCTCTCCCTCTGTCCACACTACACTTCAGAAGCAGCCTCATTTCAGTTTGAGGGTTTGTTTTAAAGTTTAGCACGGAACCAAATATGGAAACATGCGTGCATTCATTTGGTTTTCAATTTAAAGTTTTTTTTGACAGTTGTTCTTTTTAAAACCTAAACAAAATGAAAATACAGTTGATTTTTGTCAGTAGTCGATTCTGCATTTTCAATCTTTACTTTTGGGAGATTTTTATTGAGCAATGGGTGGTATTGAACAAAATCTGAGTTTAATTTCATATTTGTTCTCACTCTGATTGGACTCTCTCCACCATTTCTTAATTCCTTAAACAAAGAGAAGCTCTGAAATGAGCTGGGAAAGATTTTATGTGCGTGTGAAGAACATCGCTGATGAGTCACCTACAGCAGTGGTCTCCAACCTTTTTCACCCCGCAGAGCAATTTAATGCAGGCATTTCTTTTCAATGACGGGTCCTCAGGATGTTCCTGTTTATAGAGTCGCTGGTCGATATTAATCCATATTTCAAACATAATTTCTGATACGGCCTGTTAAAAGTGTTCTTTTTAAAAAAAAACATCTGTTTTTTACTCATTTTGTTAGTTTGTGGTTACATTTTGGAGATCTAGCTGAGAAAACTGTAATTTTTCTAAAAAGAAAAGACCATTTGGATTTAAATAAAAAATAAATAAAACAGAAATAATTAATGTTTTCTTGTTAGGCCTGGTTTAAAATCATACATGAATGACCAACATAGACATTGTTTAAACTTAGAGCACCTCGCTGCAGTGCTCCACACACTTATATGAGTGGCAACTCAACTTGAATGAAAATATGGTTTATTGTGTAAAATTAACAAACTATCTTTTAAGGCATGATTTAAAATTTTTGGTAATGAACTGATGGGATCACATGCATTTAGACAGCTATGAACCATAAAAACATGATTAAAATATGGAAAACTTACAGTTCAATTCCGTAACTACTGTACACCTGATGGTAAAGTTTTAAACCGCAGCTTACTGTAAAATTTACATTTAACATTTTGAATTACTGCTATTAATACAAACCTTTAAAATAGATAGTTCTGAATTGTGACATTTTTTAATTAACAGTAATTACTCCAATTCAAATCTTAAAATCAAACAGTTCTGAACCGAATAAAAGATGGCCATGAACCATAAATATTAAGATTTTATTTCTTGAATTGTACAGGTATAAACTGCTTTTATAGCAACTAAAATATGTAATTAGACAGTAATAAATGTGAACTTAAAAATCGGAAAAAATGTACCTACAATCCTGTAAAACCAATGGTTCTACTGTATATTTGACAGTAAAGTTCTGGTAACCACAGCTGCTGGGTTTTACCACAGAATCTACAGTAAAATTTGTATAAAAAATTTTTCAATCAAAGTAGGAGATCATTATCAAAGAAAGAAGCTTGAGTTAGAGACTTTTGAAACTAAAAAAAGAAAAGGGACACTTCTACAAACACGTTATCGATTCTATCAGTTTTTTGGTGTGTTTTTTTGGTTTCTACAGTCTGTATTTAAACAAAATGTTGAAATAAAATTGTAAACACAGCAAGTTAACTGTTGCTAAATGGTGATTAAGGTCTGAAGGGTTCATTTCTTTATTGGTTTGTATGTTTGTAAATCCGACTGATGATGCCAGTGCCTTCACCGCACTTCACTGCATCCCACAGACAGCATTTCAGGCACATTTATGACCAAAACATATTTCGAGCCGTTCTCTTTCGTCTTGGGAATGGACCGGTGTGCTGCAGAAATGCAGCCATGCGCTTGGCCGGGTGAATTTGTTTGACTCAGGTAATTGAAAGTGTTTTAAACTATTATAGCAACTTGAGGGCTTGTTTAAGTGTCGAGCTGTCCGTCAAACGTACACGGCTGGAAAGCCTTGGCCTGTCACACTGTCAGTCACGGGAAACGAGAAGTGTCGGCCTAATGGATTTCTTCAGGCAGACATCGGCACGGCGGCAGAAGTAAAATCAATGTGTTGTCATGTGTGAGAGCGGAGCATCAAACAGGCAGGTGAATTGGAACTGTAGTTTACTTTTAACGTCTACATTTGCAGAGACAGACAGACAGATGCTGCATGGCTGAAGTTACGAGAGCGCGGACAGATTCTTGTTATGATTGCAGGGTGATTGGGGAGTCTGACCTGTTTTTATCCTTTTTTTGTGGCTCTGTGTCCCTCTCTGTCTTGTTTTGATGTGTGCTGCTTGTTGTCACAGTGCACACTCCCCGCCATGTGTGACAGAGTATATAGTGAGTCTGTTAATGGAAATACTCAATAGAGCCGATTGATTTTGGTGATGATCGGAATATCCTTTCAGGTGTACTCTGCTGAAGTCTACCTATATTTAAAAGCCAATTTAGCTCATGGAGAACAACAAGGCTCCTATTTGAATGTTGGTGAAAAGCAAGGTGGTATTCCCAAATACAAAACAATATCGGGTATCCTCATAGCCTCTCAAACTCAAGTGATTGCAAGCAAATAAATACAAAATCAGCGCAGGAAAACATGGCCATTGTGGACTCTTAGAGATTTACAGTATTTTTCGCCATATAAGACGCACCCAATTTTAAATGAGGAAGATCTAGAAAAAAAAGATTCTGAACCAAATACTGTAGTAAAATATTTAATATCAACTGTGTAAAAGTTAACAGCAGTTTTAGAACAATTATATTCCAAACATGCAACATGAACAGTCAGTAAACAGTAACAAAAAAAGGCTGTAATGTTTTTATTCGAACCCCAATAATTCCTCTTCGTCACTGCTATCAGAAATGAGGAAGGACAGATCCATGCAGTCATTGTCATCACTTTCTTCCTCACTGGTGTCAAATAAGATGTTCTGTTCCATCCAAGGCATTACTAATGCCACACTTCTTAAATGATTTTATAACACTGTCCTCCTTCATGGAGTCCTACGCGCTATGGTAGGATCGACGAGATGGGCGATGATGTCAGCGCGCACCGCCGGGGCACCTGGCTGATGGCTCCAGAGTGTGATGGGAATTTTCCTATATAATACTATATGGTCATTTAGAGAAATGTAATTTGAGAAACTTTTAAGAGCACGTCATACTTCAGTCCCGCCCTTCTTCCAGCGATTGTCTTACTTTGAGAGGCTCGAGGTTCTTCATCCAATGCGGATAACACGTGTGTAGGAAATGTGTTGAGGCTGCTAAATCTTTACAATAAATAGCCACATTTGCTGTGTTCTCTCTGTAACGGTCTCCAGTGTTTATTATCAATTGAGAAGGTATATGTTTACCATAAAAGGAGCTAGGCCGAAGCCGCGGCCTCTCTTACGCCTCTCCTACACCCGTTACTGCCCTCCGCTCCGTGGCGCTCTGCATTCGCCATATAAGACGCACCAACTTTCCCCCCTCAGTTTTGGGGAACAAAAAGTGCGTCTTATAAGGCGAAAAATACGGTATAATATTATTTTTTAAGATTTGTTTTAGGGCCCTTTTGGCTTTATTTGGAGCCGATACGGGTTGGGCAATGTAGGTTAGGCGCCCCAGACACTATATCATGGGGGCAAGTGATATCAACTTCAGCCTGAAGTCTCTTGAGGTAGTTGTCGATGAGGTTCTTTATCTTTCTTTCTGGCAAAAAGCCTCTGACTCTTGTAATTTCTAGTGTGAACTGCACGTTTGAGTTCTCCCCAGAGTGGTTCAAGGACATTGAGGTCAGGAGACTGAGATTCCACTCCAGAACTTTCACTTGGCCCTGTGTTTTGGATCGTTGTTGTGTTTGAATGTCCGGTAACGTCCCATGTGCAGATTCCAGGCCGATGATGCACATTTTGTTCTAGTATCCTTTGATAACATGCATTATTCTTCCTATCAATTTTGACCACATTCCCAGTGCCTTTGGAGCTCACACATCCCCCAAACACCAGTAACCCGCGTCCATGCTTAAAAGTGGTTATGTTCCTTTCATGTGGACTCCTCTCCGAATGTAGCATCTATGGTTGTGATCAAAAACTCGAAAACCTTTAATGCACACAAATAAATTTGTGCATGTTATCAGACCAAAATGATCAAACTTATAAGCACACCTGTAAATGAGGTGAAATGCAAGATTTAATCAAACACAAAACAAAAATGTATTTCTTTGTGTTTCTTTGGTTGCGTTTGCAGCCTTGATGCATGTGAGGTGTCCTTGGATATCCATCATATCCCTTTGTATGGTCATGGAATCTTTATTTCTCCAGTATTGGCATGAACAATATTGGGACAGCTATACCACTTACAATTTATCGTAATACAAAGCGCTGCATTGCAAATGCTCTTTTCCATGGATTTTACTTCTCTTACTGACATTATTATAAACTACCTCGCTATCCAACACCACTATGTGCAGGGTAATCACCAGATTATGCAAATAAATGTACATGTTATCTGTTGTAATGGCTTCTGTTAATCATATCCATTATCACCAAGTGATTAAAATGCTTGGTTATTTGAGGAAAACCCACTGTTTTACAATCTGGTGATCATTCCCAGGTGCCTTTAACCCTTAGAAGTGTGGGACTTTTTTTTTTTTTTTTTTTTACATTTTTACTACTACAATTTTCTGTAATAAATTACCTTTAAAACCTTATTTTTTGTCAATTCGTGATATAATTGTTTTAGTATGACTGCAGGTTCTTTTTATTTTACACATATTTTTTTCATTACATTACACAATAATTCCACAGCAAACTTGAAATGGTACAAAAAAAATACAATTCGAGTATTACATTTTGTCAGTGTGAAGATAAAAAAATGTAAAACAAACAGTTTTTATGTTTTATAACCTAAATCTAAAGTGTTGAGACAAAATAAAAATTTACAAGTCCCCCAAAGAAGCAAAGACTAGGTCTTTACCACTGTTCAAAGCTCTTTTTGTGCCATTGTGCTTTGAATAACACAAGCAATATCACAGGTCTTGTACTTCCGAAGGTATCCATTCTTTTCACCATTTTGTTTGTGTCATAACTCTTGTAATGGTCGTTTAAAACAAAAAAAAACTGTTATTATGAAAACTAATAACCTTTTTGGAACCTGCACATTACATTTTAAATCAAATTAAACAATAGGTAGGTTGCGTCATTCCTATTTACTGATTGGTGCACACATCGATGCGTGCAGAGATTCTAAGAGTTGACCAGCTTCACACACAAGGCTCCCGATTGAAATGAAAAGGCTTGGAATGTTGATAAAATCAAGATTAAAATTATATCTTGTGGCATTTTGGCTTTATATTGAATGGACAGAAGAGAAGCTGTTACAGAAAGGAAGGAACACTGGCCCAGCCACTGGAGCGCAACAATAAAGTTGATTTCTGTAGTCATGATTTTTAAAATGACGTTCATAATTTATGACACTTTCTTTGTTTTAGTATTTTAAATTCACATTGTTGTAACAAACCCTGCTGTATAAGTTAACATTATGCAGAATTTACTTTAAACAAAAGTATGGCGTTCCTCAAATGTTGTGAGTTAAATTAGTTTAATATTGTACGAAAACCACATTCCTCCTTTATTAACGTTTTTGTTTTGCTTGATTCAAAGGCATTTTTCTTAATTTTCAGCATCTTGAACCAGACGGTTGTTTTTTCCGCCGTCACATTGTCATTCGCTCCGAATAAGTCGAGTGAAGTGATTTATGAATCCGTCACTGCGCTCTAGTGTGCTTTGCTAACTGACTGCAGACCCTCTGTCTCTTCTGAGCCAGTCCAGGCCTGTCTGAAACCCAATCAACTTGTTTCATCCTGTTGGGAATGAAAAGATGTAATTATTCATAATTGGCCTTTATATTCCGCACGTGATTTGTGCAGCATTTTTCTTGACGTTTGTTCACTGCTTCCAGAATAAGATGAGAGCAATTTTGCTTTTGAGAGTGATTATGTGTGACGTGACTGTTTCCCCGATCTCGTCTTTGCTCAGATTTTCTTCGGGTATTGTACTTTGATACAGCTGTTATGCTTCTTTCGTTAATAGTTTGTTCAGCATACATTTCTCTTCTGTCTCTAGCAATGTTAACTAAAGGAAGAAAGAGAGAGAGAGAATGTAAAAGATTCCAGCGGCTTGTGCCAGTTCTGCAAGTCACAGTAATAATAGAAGTCAGTGATCCAGTGTCTCTTTCAAGTATTTCCAAACACAGTTCTCTGATTGAGCGAGCGCACGTTATGCCAACTGCACTGCAAGTGTTTCTTACCGTCAACTTTCACTTTACATAAAAATGTATTACTTCACCTGTTTGCTTTTAAATCTAGCACCTGTAGGTTTAAAGATAGTGCTTTGTTTTTCTTGAGCTGGAAGTGTGATAAGGAATAAATTAAACGACAGCAAAATAACACTTGAGTATTCTGTGAAACTGCTGCCTTTCTGCGCATTACTTTTTCGAGTGATGCCACAGAAATAGAATACGTTTGGCATATAATTAATGGTTTTGGAAAGTAGCAGTTTTAAATTACAGTTTGACGATGCATGATGCTTTGCTGTTTAAAATTGTAATTAATGTTGTTATTATGACTAATTGCCTTTTAGAACAGGATTGTTGTAGTGATGTTTTTATTTATTTTATTTTATTTATCGTATATTCATGTGGAATCACAAAACAAAATGAACCATCCATCCATCCACCCATCCCTTCCTGTCTCCATCCTTTTCTCCACCCATCCCTTCCTCTCTCCGTCCTTTTCTCCATCCATCCACCCACCCACCCATCCATCAATCCACCCATCCCTTCCTTTCTCCATCCATCCATCCACCTCTTTCTTTCTCTTTCTTTTTCTCCATCCATCCACACATACCTCCATCCACCTCTTTCTTTCTCTTTCTTTTTCTCCATCCATCCACACATACATCCATCCACCTCTTTCTTTCTCTCCATCCATCGATCCACACATCCATCCAACCATCCCTTACTTTCTCCTTCATTTTATCCATCCATCCCATCCTTTCTCTTTCCTTTTCTCCATCTATCTATCACCCATCCATCCATTCCTTTCTCCTTCCTTTTCTCCATCCACCCATCCCTTCCTTCGACCCCTGTGAGGTGGAAGTGGACTTGTGGGGCGGAACCTGATGGTGACGTTTTCACCACGATCACTTGTGAGCATGTGCAGACTCCTGCTTACATTAGTGTCATTGGCCATTTCCTTGCTTTGCCACTGCATCCAGGTTTTTATAAAGGGCTTTTATGCTTAATACATACCATAAATTACTGTTTTGCTGTTAGTATCCATTGATTGGTGGAATTGTTGTCAGGGGGTGTTCCTATAAAGCTTGTGTAAACAATAAGCTGCTGAATCACTTAAAAGACTTAAAGATTTATACAATTGGGTCCACCATTGAATATCGCTTAGGAAAACCGATTCAACATGTATCTCATGTTGTCGCCAGGGGTCACATGCTATTGTTTGGTGTCTGAACCTATGCACCAGAAGCATTACCTCACTCATTCTGGCCAATTCAAAATGTTTCATATGTTTAAAATAAACATCCATGCATTGCATAAGCTGCAGACATTTGTTACATGCACACAAACAGAGTCAGGATTTAAAAGGTGGTCCATTTTTAGTCTGACCCAAATGTTTTTGAACGACAGACCAACATTGTTACACTCGTCATTGTTCGTCTACACAATAATACCCGAAGCAAAGCAGAACTAGTTGACCCCGGAAGCCTGAGTGAAGGGAAAAGGAAAAAGAGAAAACAACGAGGGGAGAAGCAGCGAGACGCAGGGACAGAAAGCGTCATATCGCTCGAGTTCAACACATGAGGCTGGGAGAAGTGACAGTGTGCTAGGGCTGTTTTCAAGCGCTTTTTTCAGTGGCTGTCTGTCCACATCAGGGCCTGATAGAGCTGCACACTGGCTGGTGGGTCGTCGTGGGGGAGAGCGGATGCTGCACGCTCCTCTCTTGGAGAAATGATGGATTTGGTTTGATCTAAAGCGCAGGAACGGGTTTTTGCCACTGCAAGGGCTGGTGCTGTCATTCTGGGTGACTGCTGCCTCCTCTATGTGTTTAACGTCACACTTTCTGTCTGGTTGGGGGCGTTTTTTTCTGTGTCTCACAACTGTAAGTCCTGATGTGAAATATATAAGTAATCAATTGTTAACGTATTCAAACGCTATGTTAAAAATAGCGGTTCCACCTTCTGTGTAGTTCACTGCATTGTTTATATGCTCCGTTCCAACTCTCTTGAGGAAAGTTTGAGTTCTGTAAACTTGACTTCTGTCCCATTTCCAATTATACAGCCGTGTTCAATGTTTGTGCAATTTTTCCTCCAACAAAGAGTTTTTTACAGTGTATAACAATATACTCTGCTCACAACACTCTGTCATCAGAAGAGTCAACTTGCGAAAAACCAATCCAATATGGCAGTGTGAAATTTTCGTTGGCATGACTCGTTCGGTCAGATGTGTGATGTCTTGTTGGCGCCCATGGTTTTCGTTTTATTAAATATTCTGCTCTGTTTGTAGAGGCACTCAAGCTGGGCTTATTCTCTGTGTCAAGCCTTTAGCTGATCTCTGTGGATAGCTGGCCTGTGATAGCACGTCGTAAACTTTAGCGATTTAGTTTCTTTGTTCTTCTTTGCTCACATTTCATTTCGATGCAGTAAAACTGAACGTTCTGTGTTAGATCTTGGGTACATTGATGTAAAAAAAAAATATTGTCACTGAAATCACTTAAACATCAATTGGGGAAGGTTTAAAAAGGCTTCCTCTTCTATCCTGTGTTCAGGAAGTAGATGGATTGATACGTTTACATTTCTACTCCCATTATGAAACACCGGAAAGGCTCAACTACTACCAACTACCAATCACAGAGCCTCTTCTATGTGTAAAACGTTTTTGGGAAGTGTGTACCTTTAGACTGTGACGGTCTTGTGTGAGTTCTTGATCCCTGAGTGAGGTAGAGAGCTTGTTCCCTATCAGTCGTTCATTTTGACGTATATCGAGTGTACGACACTGGCAATTGTCCTGAAGGACATAGTCGTACATAGTTGACATACGTCTCCATTTCCTACTTTAGGGAACGCAAGTAACCTAGACGTTCCCGATCAGTCGTCCTCTCCGATGTATGTTGAATAGTCGACATACATCCGCTCCAGGGAACAAAGGGTTACCTATATGTTATATTACTTGTTGGATGAGGATCTTGCCACACTGGTTGTTGATAACGGTTGAATAATGATGCTCCCCATGGTGTCTTCCCATCCATTATGGGTTGCCCCATAGACAGCATGGGATAGACAGACAGATATATTGGTGATGACATCATCTCTGATTCAAAATTAAGCATTGGCAAAAAATGGTACAAAATCACCCAACACTGACTGATGTTTTTATTAAGTTGGCATACCTGGAAAGGCTACCTGGAATACCTGGAAAGGAAATCTTTTGGCATCCTTTTTTACTAGGTACCTGTACACATTGGAATCCCAGGGTACTTTACAAGATCCAACCGTATGCAAGATCCCAGAATCTGACTTTTTTAACTTCGTATGTTAGGAAAAAATGACAAACCGAATGGGAAAAATGTGTAAACAACAAATTATATGAAATTAGTCCCAACATTGGACAGAAGCTGACACTATTTAAAAATCGATGGCTGAACGTCATCTATACAAGATGTAGAATTGGTCACACTAGACTTGCACACCCATTCTTAGCAACCGGAGATAGACCAGTGGAATGCCAATCGTTAGCATATTCTATTTGATTGCACCAATGTGTCAGGAAACACTTTATTCTTCCACATCTTGAGGGTATATTTTTAATCAAGTTAATCCAAATACGGTTAAGGAAACACATTTATCTGATATAATACATTGACTAAGTCTTGCCTTGGGATTAGCCACAGAAGCTGGAAGGGCATTTGAACAACAATGAATGAATGTTGGTGATGAGGCTCAGGGCAAGAGGAGGTACTTTGGATGATCTAGAGAAGATCAGGAATCACACTTTCTACCCCATGTTGCCCCAGAAGAGCCCCCCATATTTGAATCCCCAATAAATCCTAAGGCAAACAGGGAAAGATGACACACACCTTTTTACCCTGTATGCCTCTGGTCGTACCACTACCGTGATGGATTTTGGTGATGGTGTCATGTTTTGTTCCAACTTATTTATCTCTGTGAAGACTTCCCAGCAATCGGTAGCGTACTTAACATTGCAGTATTGTATGTAAATAATAAAACAAAGTGTCTGTTTCGGAGAGTACTGTAGCTCACCTATTCCAATTTATTTTGGACCGTTAGAAATCAAGATGACTCCTTATTAGACAGCTCAAATAATGAAATAGCATTCCTATTGTGTAGTTTAATGACCTCCAAATAGCATTCTCGGGAATCTGAGGTGCCCTCTGTGCTCCCCCTTCAACACACATGTTTGCAGCGCACCCACTCACAGCAAGGCATTCGGAGGGGCTTGAGGCTCCAGAGATTTGACATGTGGCACATAAGTTCTGTGTATAGAGTGAAGGTGTGCTAAGATGCATTGAGACAACGTTTCTTCAACTTACCATGACTCGGCCAGCTGTGTTTCCGCCCAGCAGTAGGTGACATGCAATCGGGGCTGATGGGTGTGTTCTGTTCATCTCGCTTTTTATGCATTCATCTGTTTATCCCTCCTGCCCCAGTCTCTGCAGAGAGGACGTGCCCTGTCACTTCAGGTGTGTCATGCTTCCCATAAGCCATGGATATCTGAATCCCAGCCAATCAGATGCCACCTCGCTGACCTTCTACAGAGCAGTGAGCATGATGGGAGCTGAAGGCTGGAGCTGGTGGCCCATTCAATGTGAGAGACTCCTGAGAGGGAGGACAAAGGGGGAGGCGGTAGGGTTGAGGTCTCACCCCGATAAAAACACCGGTTTGTATTAGAAGGCGTTTTTGTCGGGACAGGACCCTGCCCCCATTTCTTGACCTCTCCTGCACGCCGCATGCTGTCGGTTCACGCTTGGCCCGGACAGGGTGTGGATTTACAAGGCTGTTAATTAGAGTGGAAGATGTGATTGGCTGCTGGATGCATTGTGGTAAAGAGCGCACAGATGCAGGCAGGCTGGCGAGAGTAACCTAGGCAGGCATGGTGCATCAGCCCACATCACCATGCTGCAGCACAGCCTTGCCCTGTCTAACGTGATTTGCACTGTCACCACCACCACACAGTTTTTTTTAAAACCACAGCTGCTCTCCCTCTGTTCTCTTTTACCCCCTTTTTTATTGTCGCCATTTTCTCTAACTGCATTTGTGCACACCCTGGTAAAATTTGGTTGTTTTTCAGAAAATATGAACGATAACACAAAAACGTTTGTCCAACTCCTAGTTTGGTGAGGCCATTTGTTGTCAAAAAACCGGGTTTACTCATCTCTAGTGATCTGTAGACCCCATAGCTGAAGCTTGAAGAGCCAAAAATTAGTATATTTTAAGTCATTTTGTCGCCAAAGTTTGGCTATTTAAAGTTGGAACAAGCAAGTGATTGACCAATGTCACACTTCGGCGTAAACCTTGTTCCGGTGTACACATTAGCAATACAGAGAAGCAAGTCGTTTTGATAATAAACGTGCTTGCATTTAAGTTTAGGGGCTAAACTGATATTTCCATCATTTTGTGATGGACTGGCAACCTGTCCAGGGTGTACCCCCGCCTCTCGCCCAATGTGCGCTGGAGATAGGCACCGGCAGACCCCTGTGACCTCAAAAAGGGAATAAGCGGGTTGGAAAATGAATGAATGGATGGTTGACTTTGAAGAAACACCATTCCGCGGCTTAGAATTCTGTTGGAAAGAGTGACCTAAAGGGAGAAAGAGAAGCGCATCTTTGGGTCTGTTGCACTGCGTAGCGCATCAGGAACCAGATCTGGAATAAATGCTGTTTTATGATAAATTTCCAGGTACCAATGTTTCAGCCACTAAATGACTAGAGTTTACTCATTGTCATTTTTGTATTACTAAAGTTCATTATAGATCAGAAAAAATTTCTTTTTCTTCTCTTAAGTGTTTCTACTCTTTCCTCAAACTAAAACAAACATAATTTTTTTATCATGATCGTTGGTTAAATGTAAAGCAAAATAGACTTAAATGATAGTTCTTCGCAAAAATGAAAATGCACAAATCTGATTATTTCATTATTGCATGTATATAAGGGGTAAATTTCTCACTAATTAACATTTTGTCAATATTTTTAAAACTTACCTAAAAATATATGAAATTGTGAAATGGTTCTGAAATAACAAGTAAATAATGAAATGATTAACAATGCCCCCTTTATAAATTAATAAAGGATCAACTTTTCCTTCATGGATGCTGCAAATGCATCGTCTGCAAATTTTCTGGATGATTGTCTTTTGTGGATGGTAATAATTTTAAGTGTTAAAATCAATGCAATGGCCAGATGTTCACCCAGAAGTAAGTTTACACTCCGAGAGAGTGCTTCCGGTTTTTGTGAAATTGGTCCATTGTTTGTGGCAGCAATCAGGTGAAAGATACAAAAGCATTTCTTTTGGCTTTGAAAGCCAAATCTGTAAATGGGAGAATGGACCAACTGGACTCTCCCTATAATTTGCCATAGCTCCTCTGTGCAGAACTCAGGCCCCTGTGGTTGAGTGACCAGATAAGGGTTTGCAAGGATCTTGAGGTTTGCAAAATGCATCCAAAAAGTTTTGGTCTGAATAGAGGTTTTTGTTGTTAAAACTGTAGTAAAGTTCAAAAGCCAAGACCAGTAGATTTTTGGGGGTATCAGAACAGTTCAATATAGCCGTAGTCATCGAAAATTCAGCATTCTTTACAGACAGTTTGGGTGCAGTTCTGTGGGGGAAGTCTACCAAATAGAAAGTTTCCCAAATGTTCTTTAGCAGTAGATGTCGTTGGGGGTAGCAACAAAGGTAAAGACAGAGGTTAGCCATAAAAGACAGGGTTTGCCAGAAGCTCTTAATTTCGTAATCCTACAACACCTATGCCATGTTTTGGAGGAAACAAGTCACTGACCAATGCCTTCCCAAAGCAGAAAATGGAAGAAAACTCTGCTCAGAGCACTATTAAAGTAGATCTTTCAGCAGGACAATGACCATAAGCACAGACCAGGCTAGATAGGGTCCAGATTGAAATCTCCGGTGAAATGCAAAACCCTCCTGATGGAATTTGAGAGGTACTGCATAGAGGAATAGGCTACAATGCCCCAAAATATGATTAAAATCAGCCAAGGCTGCAATCAACCAATAAAGTTTGAGGAAAGGCTGTGAATATTAATGTAAAATGATTATTTTATTATTATTTTTAATACATTTTCAAACTTCCATGTCATCTTTATGGGGTACTCCGTGTAGAACCTTTAGTGGAAATATTATTGAATCAATAAGGCTGCAACAGTGAAAAGTTGTAGAGCTGAGAATTCTTTGGTGTTTAAAATTCTTTGGTGTTTCTACTTGACGCACTGCACCTTTAAGAGGGTTTTACGGCAAGCTGGAGTGTAAGCATTGAAATATATTCGGACAAAGCAGTCAGCTCTGGCTTCTTTTATGTTCTGGGACACTAGTCCCATTGGTGTCACTGCTATTTGTATGATGTCATAATCAGCATCTGTTGGCATGGAGATGGTGGCACGGCGGTTAGTCTCATGACAGGGGTGGCAAATTGATGGTCCCCTCTCATTTACTGCCGAAGAGTAAGGAAGGAGCAAGGTCTCATGGTTCTTTCAGTTTAAATGCATGGTGACATTATATGAAAGCACCAGGGGGGTCAGAGACACAGACCTCCACCCAGGCTCGCCGGTAATAACCGGGGTCTTAAATCAACACCAGGCTTGTAATAACATTTCAGCCAGTGTTATTCCTCTAGCAATTAAGGCCTTCACATGGCTCCGGTTTTGTGTCTCATGCCTCCTTTGATTTCTCAACCCAGCCGGTGGAGGGATTTTTCCCTTCGCTCCTTCTTCCTGCTTTTTTCTTCACGCGAGGCTGTAGATAGTACAGAACTGCGCTCTTGCTCAAAGCGTCTACATTTCACCTCCGATCCCCCCAGGGGTTTGTAACTGCGCACGGATACATGCATGTTCAGAGAGAGGTGTTAAGTAAGTGTCAGAAAATATGTGCCGGTATTTACAGGTCTCGGCTTAGCAAAGCTACTGCAGCCAATGTATTTAAAGCAACTCCGCTGATTTAAAGCAGGTGCAGGAATTTTTGTCAAATATTAAATCACATTATTTTTATGTGCAAGTACATTTTACCAAGCAAAAAAGTGTGTTTTTTTTTCAATATCAGACCACTATTAGGTGTATTTGTATGATTTTTAGATAATTTGGTTCCACACTGAAACTAAGTTTTAATAAATTATATCACGCACATTCTCAGTTGAATATTTTGAACATACAGGATTTGCTGAGATAAAATGATAATATTTTGTAGCATAAAAACACAAAACGGTGTAAACTGTGTTTAAAAAAATGGCTTTGTTGGGATTCTTTATATGTTTTAGAAATTTTTGTTACAAACAAATATCCTTCCAACTAAGACGACAATCATTCCTGTCCGAAAATGAAAAAAAAAGAAAAACAAGAAATATCTTTTAAATGGTGCTGAATTCCTGCAATATTTTTGAATGTTTTGCAATAACTAAATATTCAAAAGTTGATGAAAATTTTAGAAATCCACGGTTTACCGTTGACTTTTTTTACACTCGTTGTTCAATTAGCTGCACTGAAACTTTAACACCGTTCTATTTTGATTTTCATGTGGATATCTGCAGTGTACACAAGATGTTTGAGGACTGGAAATAGCGGGAGGAGTGTAATCTAATCCCTGAATGAGTCCAATGAACAGATTTTTTTTTCAATACTTTCTATTATTTGTTAAAAAGGACAGTAAAGGAGTCGGTAGATTAAACGCACGCGAGAGAGAAAGAGAGAGAGAGAGAAGGGACAAAACAGCATTTGTATGTGTCCATCTCAGTTGGGAATCATCCCCAAATTTTTCTTAATGATATTTGGGCTGTGGTAGGTCAGGTGGTTTGAAATAAAAATTTTCTTGAGACTGGGTTATTGGAAAAAGTTAGTCGGTCGCTGTTTGTGCATCACTGCTGCTCACGGACACAGATTAGTTACATTAACACCTCATTTGTCTTTTACACTGACTGGGTGATAAGTGAGCTCTTATAGAGTCACTATAGTCGGCTTCGGCAGTGTGTGTTTATATATACACCCCATTGACACCTGTAGTGTTAAGTAAAATTTCTATGAAAAAATAAAATGTGCATTTTGTTAAAAATGTATGTAACCCCCAAATTTAAACTCTTAAACTTTTGATAATAGCGAACAGTTCTTTTTTTTTTAAAAAAAAGCTGAATGTTTTTTTAGGGTGAAACCTTGACCCATTTGAAGCAAACATAAGAATAAAAGATGAATTTACATTAATTATATTTAATTCTGCCAATCAGCAAAAGCGGCTAGTTTAAACGAGAGCAATTACATACGTCACAGGAGGAGTGTGTGCGTGTGCGCGTGTGTGTGTGTGTGCATGTTGCATGGAATGGAGCAGTGGTGTTTCTAAAATATCCGTTTTGTAAAATATCTGTTTTAGGTCTGAGACACCAGGGGGCTTCAGGAGGATGGAGGACTCCTAGCTCTTTCCACAGCACTAAAGGGTCTCTCTCCCTTTCTGCAGCAGGCCTTTGAAGAGGGGTGATGAGGGTAAGTTAATTATCCCCATTACACAGGCCTGGCTACATCCAGCCCTAGCCTACCTCGGCCGATAATTACACTGAGAGGGAGGCAGAAGCTGTCAGCAACATTTAAACCAGGCCTTCTGATAAAAACACGAGAGAGAGAGAGAGAGAGAGAGAGAGAGAGAGAGAGAGAGAGAGAGAGAGAGAGAGAGAGAGAGAGAGAGAGAGAGAGATTATTTCTTTCTATATGTTGTTTCGATCCATTTTATTTATTTATTTTTATATATGTGTATTTGAGTGAATTTCACTTCAAGGGCCCAGAAGAAGTTCTAGAGTTGCAAATTAATCTCATTTAATAAATACTGTTGAATTGAATGTACAACAGTGATTTCAGAGGTAAACTAAAGAATTCATTCATATATCTTCGGTATTTATATACTGAGTGCTAATTATTACGTTATTTCAAGATAAAGAGCAGTGTGGTATCCATGGCAACGATGCCATTCGTATTCAATGCCACATTTAACCACATTATGGAATACAAGTAAATATCATATGAGACCTTCACCTGTTTCGCCTTCAGTGTGTACGTCAGTCACACATATATTATAAAAAGCTTTTTTCCCACTTTATACTTATTTCTTTTACAGTGAATTGTATATGAATTACAAATTTTCATGTGAGAAATTTGGAGATTAAAATGTTTTATTAGCTTTATTAGTTTTAACACTTTATTTAATTAATAGCAATATTAATGATACTTTTTTTATATATCATTGTTTATATTGTTTTATAGCTTTATCAGTCCACTTTGCTTAATTAATAAATTGATGAATAACAATTTTGATAAAAATAACATGCTATTGGCATGTAATATTTAACTATAAATACCAAATTGTGGTTTGCAAAATAGCATTTAACATATTATATAATATTTTAAATACTTAAAAAAAGATTCATGGTTTATGAATGGTTCTGTTTTAAAAATAGGATAGAAACAATGTTGATAAAAAGAATATTCTATTGCCATTTAATGAATTAGCCAGGAGAGAACTACTTTTAAAAAGCGTTCTGCAAAGTTGTTTCTTGGAAAATTTCAGGAAATTATTGTTTCTTTTTCTTTTTACCCTTTATTTATGTCATTGTAAAAAAAAACAGCTTTATCAGTCCACTTTTTAGAATTAATCAAATAGTGATTAAAAATATTATTGGCCTTTAATTTTGAACTATATTTAATAAAAAAATCCACTTTATTTAATATTTTCAAGTCTTTTTCCTTTTTAATCATTATTTATGTATCTTTCAGTGATGAAACCAGCGCAGAAACTTCTACTTTATGTAATTAATCACAAAACTGATTAAAGAACATATTAGTTATACAAGTTATTAGCTGCAAACCATGTTGTTGCATTTTTTTTTCAATTTTAACCTTTGTTTATGTATTTTTCATTTAGCTTTATGAGCCTAGAAATTTTAATTAAGTACAATACTGATAAAAAGAATTTATTGTTGCCATTTAAGTCATTAGAGAACCACATTTCTGTAATATTTCTCATTCTTTTTCCTTTTAAACAATTTCTATGTATTTTTCAGTGATGAAAATGCCCACCTTATTATAATAACAACGAGTTCCTAATACAGTATTAATAAAAGAACACTGTATTTGAATTGAACGCGTTTTCCATGCAGAGAGTATCTTCTTGGACACAGACAGCTCGTGAAGCGCTGTTGAGATGCTGTTTTTCCTTTCATTTTTTTAAGCCCTACGTTTTTGTTCGTTAACAACTCATCTCTTCCAAAAACAACATTGCTGAAACCTCTAAAACCCTCCAATACTTCTCAATAACATTACTGTCCCTTAAATTCAGCCCACAAACTCGCACTTAAGACACAGCAAAACTTAAGTTCATTTCTGAAGCCTAGTGATGAATGCCGGGCTCTGAGAAATCTATCATGGGCAGAAACAAGATTATAGAAATAACAAGATAGGGCGGGTGAAATATGAGCTGGTTTTGGATGAAGAGGAAAGAGATAACAGCATGAGATTAGGATGAAATCTAAAGAAATCTCGCTGGCTCCTTTTTGATGTCTTATAAAATATACGACATGGCGGCTGCTCACAATGTTAGCTTAGCCTCGTGCCTTGATTTTTATCCTGTTATGCTTTTATATTTTGCTACGCTGCTCTTCCTCCCTTCTATTTTTCTCTATAATCAGGAACCCGTGTTCTGTGGCAGAAAAGCAGTCGGTTCTTGATGGTGCTCGTCTGTTGGGCAAACTTTTTAGCTCACGTTCAGAGTATTTGTCATTAGTTTAATTCGCCTTTCATTTGTGGACCAAAAAAAAAAGCTTTGATGAAGACCTCACCTGTTCCGCTTGCTCTCAGAACGGTCTAATTGCAAAAAATTAACCTGTCAGGCGCTCACATGGCAGTTACCTAAACTGGAGCAGTCAGATCGCAAGGCCCTGCATGTTTTCTTTCTTTTTACTCTCTCTTTCTTTTCTCCGGCTCTGTACTGCACTCGGTGGGGTTCCAATGGCTTCCCTGAGCCAAAGCACCGAGGCGAGCAATTAAAATGGAAAATGACAGCATGAGGGATGATGATTACCGTTATACAAAAAGCCACATTTATGAATTTAGCAGATAACTGTCACTTCTCCCTTGGCTCTTATTTGCCCCATGCTTTTGTTAACTTAATGTCTTCAGCGATTCTCACCCGAGGAGAGGGCCAGAGTTCTCGTTTTAATTACTCTGACACTTGACACTTCTGAACTGTTTTTCTGTTTAAACAGAGGAATCAAGGATTTATTCTGTCTTCTATTTTTAAGTTAATGAGGAAATGTGCATTCGTACCGCTCGTGAAAATTGATTCAGATGTTTTGGGGCAGTTTTATTTATTTGCTTAAAAAAAGTCCATTAAGCACATCTTAAAAACGATCAGTCTTTGCTAGTTAATGGGGAACGTATGTTCCCTTCATTCGGATCACCTTTTAGGAGAGACATTGCATCATTAGTTTCCAAATCCATCAGTAATTTCTTTGTTTACTGAGGAACGGACACATGATCTGTACAGTGCACTCACAAAACCTGTGCTCACCACCCTGTGAGCATTATTATCAAGTAAAAAAATCTGCATTCCCTTATCCTTTCTTCACTGTCAGTCCTACGGTTCACACCTCTTTGACTCTCCATGATTACTTCCTGCCTTCTTGGATCTCCTGGACTCCTTGGGTTCTCTGTCTCTCTACTACCTGCTACTCACCTCCACACTTCAGAAGACATCGTGGGTTTGTTAGAGATTACTCAGCGTTCCCTTAGTTTTTTGTTTACTGTGATAAGGACAAATATTTTGTACAGTACGCTCTTAAAACACTTGCTCACCATATAGTTAGTTAGTTGGGGGACTTTATAAAAACAATTGCACTTATGCATTCACTTCTCCTTTGCCTATGATAAAAGAACATGTCCTACGGTTCACACCTCCTGACTCTCCTTGAATGCCTTCCTGGAGGCTACACACCTCCAGCCCACTGAAGACTTTGAGAGATTATTCAGCGCTCCCTTCCTTCATTATTGCACTTTAAATGCATTAATTTTCCTCACTGTCAGTCCTAAGTCTCACGCCTCTTGGATATCCTGTACTCCTTGGTGCGTGTTCTTCTGGGTTCCCCATCTCTCCATCTTCTCCTTCTAACAATTTCTGATCTCTACTACATGCTCCTCACCAACGCTCCTCTGGCTTCAGTTGTCTTCAATTGTAACGTTGTGAAAAAGAGTAATGAGCTTGTTAAAAAGAGGTGAGCTTGTTATACAAACTTCATTTAAAGTGCATATAAAGAAGAATAGATTTCATATCTTTTTTATCGTAGTTAACAGTTGGCTGAGCCGGATGCAATCAAAGCCACATTTTTGAGGAAATAAAAAACCGTAAAAATGTCATGATAAACAATGATGAAATAAAGAAATAAGCAATAATATAAGTATAAATAATATATTTCTTTGTTTAGTTTATTATTTTCTCATTACTTATGTCATGCAAGTGTTACAGTCAGTCCTACGGTTCATGTCTTCTGAATCTCCATGATTGCTTCCTACATTCTTGGATCTCCTGTACTCCTTGTTGTGTGTTCTTGTTTGGAACAGAGTTCTGTATGCCTTTAGGGGATGTTCTACTTCTGTACAGTTATTAATATGTGAGTTTATATAGTGGGCGGTTTTGACACAGTTGGAAGCAGGATCATGCGGCTTGAAATATAGATCAGCTGACTAAAATGTATTGCATTAATTAATGATTGAATGTATAAATTAATTAATTAAATCATTCAAAAGATTTTTGTATAGGCCATTGTATATTGTCCTATACAAGACAATCTGACACATTCTTGTTGGCAAAATTGTTTGATAATCAGAGTTTACGACAATGTGCACATAACAAGCAAAGCTGTTAAATATGTTTCTAAAGGATTTTCTACATTTATGATGCCAAACAACAGCTGTGCGTGCCAGTTTGTGCAACAAATACACCTAATTGTTAAATGAATAATAATTATAAACTAACCCTGCAATCCAAAAAGAAATCTGCTAAAAGTATTACAAATGAATGGTCAAGATGAATGGACTACATGAACTAATGATTTTAGAGGACAGTCAGTCTCTTAAGTTATACTATATGAACCTTCTCTCTGAAGGTGGGAGGAGTCAGTGCTCAAGATTGAGATAAAAGTTGTTTTAATCCGAAATACTTTTGCTTCTAAAGTGTTTTTACAGTGCAATTGAAGATAGCAGTTAGTTATGGCCGCTTGAAAGAACTAAAAAGCCAACAGAATCTGTGTGTCAGAGAAAGAGAGAGACATTTATTATTGTTACTCCTTACACCAGCTATGATATTATTCCTGCACACTCCTAAATTTAAAAAATAGCCAACTCTTATGCAGTCATTAGCTGTCTCATCTGTTCAGCCAGATTTATTTTAGCCCTCTGGGATAAATAACACGATTGGTTCTAGCAACCTCTGACTGATCTCAGGCCTTCTTACATGTTTTCATTTATAAATTGAAACATCAAAAAAGCAATTTTGCGACTGACATTCACAAACAGGCTTTTTGTATTCTAGCCACATGACATAAATACCATCAGAGTCTCCTCATGTGCGGGCATGATGTCCTCGCATATTTCAGCGTGTGCAGCACTTGTATCGACAGCTGAGAGGGTGATGGAGGGTGCGAGCTGGGTTTTATTATTTCACGTCCATGTGGAGAGGATCCTCAGGGTGTCGTCATCAGACATCCAGAGCTCTGGCTCCAACAGTCTGGCACCATACTGTAAAGAGATCCAGCTTCCACACACCAGTCGGATCAATAAAGAGACTTCTGAAAGATTCTGTGTTGCATGCTCTGGATTAAACCTCAAACAAGATGAATGATCTTGCTGTAACTCTGAAAAGTTGTCTACTTATTTTTCCCACTTCCTAATTTTAACCTTTTTTTTTTTGCAGTCATTGACCAATTTTTTTTCCATTTGCCTTTGGTTTCTGACCCCTCCTCCATACTTAACACATTTAAGATCAACTTTAGATCTAGCTACAAGACAACCTAAGCCAGTATAGATTGTAAACTTTATTTTACCACAAAGCTTAGGGCTATTGTTTTATTTTTATTACCAGTCGTTAGACTAACTTCCACTAAGGCACCAGAGCATCTCAAAAAGGGTGTTTGATAGATTTTTCAAAAAAGCACCTCCACCCTTAACATTTCTTCCAAATTGAAAAATCCACAACCTCTCAGGAAAGTCTTTGTTTTGTTCAGCTTAAATTTGTCTATGTGTGTTTTGTAATACTCAAAAGAAGTTATCTGCCATAATAATAATAATAATAATAATAATAATACATTTTATTTATTGGGCGCCTTTCTTGACACTCAAGGTCGCCTTACAACAAGTGCAGTTAAAATTTAAAAACACTAAAAGATACAACAGTAAAACAAAACAGTAAGAGTTTAAGAACAGCACAGTTATTATTTAAGGGAATAGGCCGATCTAAAAAGGTGAGTTTTGAGATGCGATTTAAAAATTTGGGAGTGTATCAAGTGTTGCGGAGGTCAGGAGGGAGAGAGTTCCAGAGCTGGGGGGCAAAGCGACTGAAAGCCCTGCTCCCCATAGTAACAAGACGGGCAGAGGGGACAGAGAGTAGAGGAGAGGAGGAAGAGCGGAGAGAGCGAGCAGGTCTGGCAATATCATGGGTATACTGTAACGCAAGGAATACCCAACGCAACCCAAACCTAAACCCACAACCAACCCAAACCTACACCAAACCCAACCCATACCAATCAACCCAACCCAGGCCAACCCAAACCCCTCCAACTCAACCTTAATCAACCCAATGCAACCCAACCCATACCAATCAACCAAGCCAACCCAACCCAACCCAATCCTACCCAACCCTTCATTTTATGGCACAAATTATGCAGTGTGGGGCTAACACGGGGGAGGGCAGCCACAGGATAGACACAGACACATGAGACAGAAGGAAGGAGCAGACGCACTGAACTCATGACAGAGACCAATGACCAGATAAGTATGTGTCTGAGGACTAGCTTTAGTCTACGGCTGTGGTGATTGAGAAAGAGGGGTGGATTTGAAAGGACAGGGTGCAGAATTTAACTTTGATTATTGCTTTGTTGCTATTCAGCATATATGTACAATATATGTTTTGCGGTCAAATATTGGTAGTGATGATACAAAACACAAAACCTACAGCTGTTATTGTCATATAAGGAAGAGACAAAGGTCTGGAATCAGAACAAGTTACAAAAGAACAGGAAGAAAGCTTATAATCAGAGATGCAACCCAAACAGGAAGTAGGAACTAGAACCAGACTGGCTCCAAATAGGAGGATCAGGAAGTGTACAGGTAAGGTATACTTCAAAACAGAGTTGGAGGATAGTCTGACCTCATTGGGAGTTTGGAGATCACTGGAGCATGAGGTGAGATCAGATATTTGTGTCACCAAGTTTTTAGTGGTAGGTTTAGAGGTAACAAGGAGGTAAATATTTCTGGTGAGTAACACAACAAAGGATTCAGTGTCAGACTTAACATTAGATCAGACAATGAGCAAGTGAAGGAGTGAGGCATATAAAAGGTGGCGAGTAAAGATAAGGTGGACTGTGATTGATTGCTATTTGTGTTTTGATGGAAGTTGATTAGTGCTTGCAGTTGGTGCAGGACACAGAACACTAAACAGTGTAAAAAATCGAGATGAAAATAGTATAAAAAGGTAGACAAAAGGTCCTGACAAACATCAGTTTTACCAATCCAAATTACAAGAGACATTCTTGAGGGAGTGTGGCCTTAGATGGTGGCCTGGTGAACCTGTGAGAAAATGCTTAACTAGATATAAAAGGTAAAGAATGCTTAGAGAAGCAGTGAAGGTCAAGGGGTCCAAAAACAGAAAGCCTGAACATCTCTTTCCTTCGTGGTTTGGTTGGGATTGAACCATGATTGTGGAATTGAGTGGGAGGAGCAAGTATCTTCTTATTGGAGAGCTGTCAGGTTTGATGCAACTATAGCAGGACATTTTATTTTCCCTGTAACCCTGTACTTCCCTCTCGCATTGATTACCTATGACACACACTAGCACAGGATAACCATTACTTTGGTTTTCACGCATGCTATCCTCCAGTGGCTCTTGTGTACTAGCAGACCTGTCGCCATCCTGACATATGCCTCTCCTCAAAAGTTATGGCCTAACTCTTCAGCCATTACAAATGTGCCCCTTCCTTTCCTCTCACTCTGCTGCGGACTTCTAGCTTCCATAACTAACCTATTTTTCCACATCAGTTGCAGATTGTCTGTCTGGATTTGTACTGGTGCCAGGAATGTCTTACAGGCCGTTTTTCACTCTGTCTCAGTATATGTGTGATACAGTTCAGCAGAATTGCTACACAAGCCCACGGTAGAGGACTTGGTGATCACAGCATGTCTATATGTCTCGTTCATTACCAAGACCTTGCCAAAACAACCACTATTTGTTTTCAAAACTGTCACATAGAAAGTCAATCAATAAAGTCTGTGGTACATTTTCACATGTCTAGAGTCACTTGTCTAGAAAAACATCGAAACACGATCTGCTTGGTCTTTTAAAGCATCTATAGGACCTCTTTCCTGTTATCTTTAAGATTATGACATTGTCATTTCATCAAAGTAAATTGTTAACTCAAAGTTAAATTGTGGACTCCTTGTGGTCTATCTGGCAACCATAGTGGTAAGGTCATCTAATGCCGCTTGCTATTGGTGAGTTATTATATACACTGGCAAGATTGACTGATGTTTTTTACAAAGTTCAAATACACATATGATGACTGTGAAATGCCAAATGCACTGAAGTTTAGAAAACACAGGAAAAGAGATATTTTGCAAAGAGGCGCGTGCTTTTATTCTATGGTCCATTGCAGGATACACATTTTTAATCACTACATGCTCTCTCTGGGAATCGAATCCATCACCCCTGGTGTTGCAAGAACCCATTCTATACGGACTGAGCCACTGTAAAGCTAAAAAGTGTATATCAAACAATAATACACTTCATTGGCATATAGAAACGTGTTGCAAATAGCATAGAACAGAGCAGAAGAGTTGCCGTCCTTTTCTCCATCCATCCATTCTTTCCTACTCTTTCTCCACCCCCTTTCCCTTTCTCCATCTACCTCTATCTTCCTCCTTCCCTTTTTCCATCTCACTTTCTTCCTTCTTTCCTTTCAACATCCATCCGTCCCGTCCTTTCTCCTTTCTTTATACATCTATCCATCTATTCTTTACTCCTGCTCTATCTCCATCCATCCCTTCATTCCTCCTTCCCTTTCTTCTTCCATCCCATGTTCCCCCCTTCCCCATCTCCATCCATCCCATCCTTTTTCCTTTTTATCTGTTCATCCATCCACTGTAAAGCAAAAAAAGTGTATATCAACCCAAAACACACTTCAGTTGCATATAGAAACGTGTTGCAAATAGCATAGAACAGAGCAGAAAAGTGTGGATTATGCATGATGTGGCAAGATGTCATTTGTGGTTCCCAGTATATTATTTTGTCACAATAATGAGTGACCACAAAGAATTAAACAGATTCTGGGCAGTTCCATCACATATAACGTCCCTTTGCGGTTTGGCCACTGCATGTATAGATATTTTATGCTGTATTTTCACTGTAGAGTTTTACGTCAGTCACTGTAGAGTTTTAGCTTATGTCAGTTAGCAACCGTTACTATGGAGGGCAGGGTTGTGCAATCCAGCAGGGAACTGTTGTCATGCACACGTTGAACAAAAAAAAAATGAGTGTAAAATGTATGTTTTTGTATAGATGGAGTCAAACACTGTACCCAACCCACATGATTGACTTAGTTCTCTGATTATTATAGGATGGCGCCCTTATCACCCAGAGTTCTTTCATGTGAAGTCAGTACTTGCCTAAAGCTTCTCTCCATCATTGCGAAGATGAGTGGACGAGGTTCAGTCTCGACCAGTTAAATGGCACTCGGTTCATAGCTCTCACCTTCTTTTTTTCATTCCAGGGAGTTTCAACTTCAACCCCAACACCCTGGGCTTTCTGTCAATTCAGTTCATCTCTCTCATTTTCCTATCCGTGCCTCTCGCCCTCCCTGCCTTTTTCCCTGGGTGCCAAGGGAGTATCACTGCGCAGATTTCGTGAAGAGTGATGGGTCGGTGTCAAGTGTGTGTGTTCGTTTTTTGATGCGAGGATGTGTGCTGTCGTAGGGTATCATGTCGGATGGAGGCGGGAGGCCTATCTGAGCTGAGTTGCTTTGCCTCTCTCCCGGTCACCTTTCACTGGCAATTAATGTCCTACCAGCAAACCGCTCACAAGTTGTCAGGAGTGCTTATCATGAAGATCAGCGCCTATCAGTCTCTCCATCGCTTCCTTTCACTTCACTTAGCTTTACTGGCCGTCTCACTTTCCATATGTGTGGATGTGTGAGCTTGATGGTTCCCAAATGGCTTTTTACTTGTGAAAGTTTTATGTAGTGAGATCATTTGCAGAGTATCGTTGATTCTTTAATCATTAGCACCCGTTCTCTTGTGTGCTTCTGCTTGCCAGCTTCTGTCCTTGCAAGCCCTCAATGCCTGGGAAATGTTCCTGTCGCTTCTTGTTTGCGGTCAAGTGGAAGATTGTTATCAGAGACTAGATTCAGAAGCTTTCAGTGCGCTTCCATTTTGACAAAATATGGTTTAATAGATGAAAGGATCGGGAATTTCAAAGTTTTCAAAGTTTCTTTGCCTGGAGGATCCATTAATTCCTCCTTCCCTTTCTCCTTCCATATCTTTCTTTTCCAACCATTTCTCCACCCATCCCTTCATTCCTCCTTCCCTTTCTTCATACCTTTCTTTTCCATCCATTTCTACATCCATACCTTCATTCCTCCTTCCCTTTCTTCATCCATATCTTTCTTTTCTATCCATTTCTACATCAATCCCTTCATTCCTCCTTCCCTTTCTCCATCCATATCTTCTTTCATTTCTCCATCCATCCCTTCATTCCTCCTTCCCTTTCTTCATCCATATCTTTCTTTTCCATCCATTTCTCCATCCATCCCTTTATTCCTCCTTCCCTTTCTTCATCCATATCTTTCTTTTCCATCCATTTCTCCATCCAGCCCTTCATTCCTCCTTCCCTTTCTTCATCCATATCTTTCTTTTCCATCCATCCTTTCATTCCTCCTTCCCTTTGTTCATCCATATCTTTCTTTTCCATCCATCCTTTCATTCCTCTTTCCCTTTCTTCATCCATCTTTCCATCCATTTCCATCCATTCCTTCCATTCCTTCATTCCATTCCCTTCATTCCTTCCCTTTCTTCCATCCACCTTCCATCCATTCCATTATCCTTCATTCCACTTCCATCCATTTCCTCCATCCATCCATATTCCTCCTTCCTTTCTTCCATCCATATCTTTCATCCCTTCATACCTCCTTCCCTTTCTTCATCCATATCTTTCTTTTCCTTCCATTTCTCAATCCATCCATTTCTTCCACCTTCCCTTTGACCATCAGTCCCTTCATTCCAGCCATCCATCCATTCTTTTGTCCTTTCTCCACCCCTGCCCTTTCTTCCTCTTTCCCTTTCTGCATCCATCCCTTTTTTCCTCCTTCCCTTTCTCCAACTCTCTCTCTTCCCCCTTCTCTTCCCCATCAGTCCATCCATTATTTCCACCTTCCCTTTTCTGTCCATTTCTTCTTTCCCTTTCACCACCCACCCATCCTCCCTCTATTTCTTTCTTTCTTTCTTTCTTTCTTTCTTTCTTTCTTTCTTTCTTTCTTTCTTTCTTTCTTTCTTTCTTTCTTTCTTTCTTTCTTTCTTTCTTTCTTTCTTTCTTTCTTTCTTTCTTTCTTTCTTTCTTTCTTTCTTTCTTTCTTTCTTTCTTTCTTTCTTTCTTTCTTTCTTTCTTTCTTTCCTTCTTTCCTTCTTTCTTTCTTTCTTT
>SRMA01026727.1:55497-86303 GCA_007224835.1 Danionella cerebrum | reverse complement strand
TCTCTCTCTCTCTCTCTCTCTCTCTCTCTCTCTCTCTCTCTCTCTCTCTCTCTCTCTCTCTCTCTCTCTCTCTTTATTTTCGAGGATCCTTCCCGTGAGCATGTCAAAGTGGTTGTATGTGAGACACAGAGCTGTCTGGGCAGTGCAGGTTTTGATGCTAACATGATGTGGTGGACTCCTGCTGTTCCACACAGTGTCATTATCTACAGGACGCCTTTAGTTGTGTGTGTGTGAGGGGGCACGTGGGGAAATATGAGTGTGTTAGCGTGTGTGTTTGTGACAGTGCTGGTGCTGACTGGTCCTGGCAGACTGGAGATGTTGATCTCGTGAGGTGAAGTGTGCCAGAGTAGTGCTTCATCTCAGGGCTGATATATACACTCATGGCATCGTAAGCCTTGCATTCATCTCCTCTTGGTTTTCAGCTATTACTTTCTTCTACGCTTATTTGATCTCCACCATTTTTATTTTGTTATTCAGATAACCCACTATAAGTATATGAGTATATATTTTAGATAATTATGCAGCACTTGCAGTTTCTTCAGTACTCAAAAATACTCAAGAAACAATGTGTTGGCAACTTACAGGCAATGGATGAATAGGCTTTTTCTCGGAAAGGTGGAGAGATAACTAGAATCTTATCTCATAAAAAGTTTGGAAGATGGTATCAAAGAAGGAAAGTCTTTGCACAGCTTTAAAGTTGCATGTTTTCCTCAGTCCTGCAGTTGGTGCTTTATTGTTTTCTTCTTTATTAAAAAATCCCCATAAACATAAAAATATATATTTTTATTTTTCTTTGTAAAGCCCACTGCGACAATAATGTGTATTTAAAATAGTTTTTAACATGAAGTGATCACTTTTTTGTTAGTGTTCCTTTTTTTATTCACAGATCCCTTGGTGTAGAGCATAATATTTAAACTACTCCACAATGCTCCAGTGATTACTGCTGTAATTACGACCAAGCTGTGTGTAACATTTTTTAATCAACAGAAATTGAGATATGTAAATTAAATGAATTAATCATGTATGTATTAAGAGACTATTTTAAAACATTTTTTTTTTGAGTCAGCGCTTTGATTTTAAATTCCCTATTGAGTTTACACATCTAAAATAGTCTTTTTACATTGTAAAATGTTAATTAAGTTTGGGAATCCTCCTAAACAGTTTATATTGTTACATTTATAATCGGACGTTTCAATATTATTTAAATACTTTTTGCTTTTCGATAATAAGTCCAGCTCTCCTCAACCGAGATTTGTTGACTCCAGTTAGCAAATTAAATCAAAACTCTTTATTTTATTCAGTACAGTGTAGAGGTGTAACAACTTTAACCATAATATATTGCAATAATAAATTGTCACAATATGTATCGTGGAGCTACTGGGAAACATCGTCTAAGAGCTGAAGTGTATTTGCTTAGTCACTTCTGAAACTTCTTTACCCTTTTTTCCTTGTTTGTTGCAATATTTACTAGGAGACAATTATCCTTTACTCACATTTTGAACGAGAAAGATTACACAATTAGCTCTGTCCTTCACTTCCAGTAAAAAGATAACTTCATGCAAACTTTAGCACTGCCCCCTAGTGGATGGATGACATCAAGTGCTCTCATGCAAATCAAACGATAGCCTTCTTAGCTTGGTGGTCTCAAAACATTTTCCAATGATGGTTCGTAATATCAACAGTTTCAAAAGTGTTGTTAAATATTGTGATTCATATCATATCATAGACATAATCTCGAGGTATGTATCATATTGTTACGCCCTTAGTACAAAGTGAATATATTAGAACGATCTCAAGCAGAATCTACAGTTGCTGCAGTTAGAAAAAAGATCTCTCTGCTATTTCTTTCCACTTTCTCAGCCGTGCAATTATTCAAAAGCAGGAAGTATTGACTCCGCTGCCATTTAATTGTATTTTCAGCCAGTTTTTCACACAAACGCGACTCCTGTTTTTCAGGATCACACTACAGGGCAAAAACCTTCTAAGTGCTGGACCAGCACAAGCGTGTAAAAGCTTGTAAAGGTGGAGCGCTCCACCTCATCTGCTCTCTGCCAGAGCCGGAGTGTGTGATAAATGGTGGGTGTGTGTACCGCCCCCTCCACCCTCCCAGCATGTATAAGTTTTGCCTTTAATTACCGCGGCTGATAATGTTTCCTATCCATAACTGTCTGAGCAGAGAAGAGGCCCGGTCTGCTTACCGATGCACACAAGATTCCGAACCAACCCACCACCCCAGCATCCACCTCCTCTTCCTCAATCCTTCAGTTGCATCTCTGCAAGCTGGGCAGCTTTCATTTCAATATTTCAATATTTATGGCTAATCTTTACAAGCGGAAAAGTTCAAAGTCATTGTAAGGGTATGTAACTTGGGCTGGTTCGCCCGCTGTCAATTACTGACAGTTTGGGGATTTATTTATTTATTACGTTGACATCCTTCCAGAAGCTTTCGAAGGAAGTAGAGCCTGTCATTTTGGACGTAGGTCCGGTGCTGGCAGACAGGCTTGTCTCTCGCCCAGCTGTAGCGAGCTCTGTTTGTACTCGCAGTGATTGCTGTAATTAGTCACTATGGTGTTTCGGCGGAAAAGGGGGAGAGTATTTGTTATGCCTCAATATAATTTCAGACTTGTGCGTGTGTCTGCGGCTGCTTGCCTCGCGTATGTACACAGTTTCTCCATTGAATGTGAACTTGAATAAAAAAGCCCAGAAAAGGTCACACTCATTTGCATGATGGCCTTCATTAGAATATGCTAAGGACGGACACGGGTGCTTTCTTTCTCCATCGTGATGAATAGCTGCAGCATTACCT
Source organism: Danionella cerebrum (assembly GCA_007224835.1). Lineage (NCBI taxonomy): Eukaryota > Metazoa > Chordata > Actinopteri > Cypriniformes > Danionidae > Danionella > Danionella cerebrum. The sequence continues at coordinate 83,497 of SRMA01026727.1, read as the reverse complement.
GCTCGCCTCAAAGTAGTCCTCCGTCACCCTCATTTACATATCCCTCCCTTTTATATTTATTTCGTACATTTGCGAAATGCTCACAGATATTGCTTCTGAAGAGACCTGGCAACCTTGTTTGCAATTTAAATTGCCAATGCTTTATGGTGTAATAGTCAGCTTGTCATTTAGATGCACCCGCTCTCTCTTTGCACCTTGCGGCTCTCAGAGTTCGATTTGAAACCAGACGCCACTTTGGGGCCTCTGCAGTAAATTAGGCTGAGTTTAAACATCTTTGATTGGACAGTTCTCGCCTACTTTATTCACTTTTAGATCGTCATTTCATTGAGTCGTTTCAGCTCGTTCTTTTTTTTAAAGAATGAGGAGAATACATTGCAGAATGATTGTTTTTACATTTTTGTGAAACTTACAAGGGCTGGTATTTTAATAGCACTTTCCAACTCTAACATCATTTAAACTTGAGATAGTTTGGTGATCTCGCTCAATATGTTGCTTTGCTAAAGTTTACTTTACTTTAGAACACATTGTTTAATTTGTTAATTTAAACAAAGTAAAATGTCTCTATTTTTGTCTTCTTTCTTATTTAAAACTATCTTGGAAAATGAATATGTTGCGTTCATTATATTTTTGATATTTTTTAATTAAACAATGAATTTTTTTAATTTACATTTTTTTTAAATGGGCAAATATATAGTTAATATATAGAAGTTTCAGCATAGGTGCATTTCCACCAGAAAAAAAATAGTTCCTGTAGTTCTTCAGCAGGTTTGCACACACTGCAGGAGGGATTGTGACCCCCTCTTCCATACAGATCTTCTCTAGATCTGTCAGGTTTCGGGGATTTTCTGTTTGATTTAGGTCTGGGGAGGGGCTAGGTTTTCCTGGCTGTGTGCTTTGGGTCATTATCATGCTGGAAGACCCAGCCACCACCAATCTTTAATGGTCTGAAAGAGGGAAGGAGGTTTTTTCAATATCTCACAATTCATCTTCTCAATACAGTGCAGTTGTCCTGTCCCCTGTTCAGACCCCCAGTGCCTGACACTTCCACCCCCATGCTTCACTCTATGTATGCTATTATTATGATGATGCTCATCATTCTTCTTCCTCCAAACACTGCGAATATATTTGGAAAAGTTCTACTTTCTAACTTTTCCCCCATGATTCGTCTGGATCATCCAGATGATCCATAACAAGCTTCAGACGGGCCTGGACATGGACTGACTTAACCTGTGGAACCCTTCAAGCGATTCATGATCTTAATCCACAATATCTTAATCCACAACCAGTGGTCCCAGCTCACTTCACAGCAGGAGTTTTGGGCTGGTTCTTCAGCATTCCCTGATAGCCCATGAGGAGAGATCTTCCATGAGGCCCCAGTCCATGGCACATTGGCGGTCAACATAAGTCTCTTTTGCCCTTTCCCCGTAGCCCTTTCCAGCTTTGCAAAAGTCTACAATTTTGTCTCTTGTGTCTTTTGACAGCTGTTATATGTTTATTTGAGGAGCTAGGCTGAAAATTAGTGCAATTAAAGTGTAATTATGTTATGCCGCCACTTTTTGGTGAAAATAATCGCATACATTTTATTTACCGGCATTAGTGGCACTTAATGATAATATAAACATTAATATAGTTTAATGTGGAATGTAAGAATAGAAATGGTTTTTCGTTGGTGGCGCAGTCATTAGCTTTGTTCAAATCTGTGTAAAGTATTATTTACCCCAGCTGTCTTTTACATTTGACACTGGGTCTCTCTGCGGGGAGTCATGTTACATTGCTTTGTAAGGAGGGTGGGAGAAAAAAATCAAAGACACTTTATACCAATATAAATCTATTTGGACACGCCTTCATATTATCAGAGAATCGTGTGATCTCATTAAAAAGACAGAGAGATTTGACAGACACTTCCATCTGCAGTACGTTGGGCTCCTGCCACCCTGCCATGGACAGGCCCTTTATGGTGAAATATTCATAATGCCGTGAGAGGAAAATCATATCTGTCATTGATAAAGGTGATGAAAATCAAAGAGACTCACACTATTCATCATTTTGAGAGTTGAATACCCCAGAGTTGGCCTGCTTGTTTTTACTTTGGGGAAAACTGTAAAAAATTAATTTCCTCTCTAAGGCCTGGTTGAAACAGTAAACAGTAAACACTGTAAATAAATCATGTTTTTTATCCTCTCTTTTGAATGGATGGACAGCCCCTGATGGGGCCGAGGTCTCCATGGCCCTGCATGTGCATGTGAACCTGAGCACGGACCTCGGTGGTTGTTTAATCGAATCAGCGGGTTCTGAGTGGATCTGACTTCTCTCTTGTCCCGAGTGAGGGTTTCCAGTCACTGCCTGCCACGCTTACCCATCAGCCCCTATAAACACTGTAAAGATCTCCCAGAATGCCCAGAGTCGGGGCCTCAGAGGAGACATGAAAGATCCCACTCTCGGTACATGCTTTCATGTGTGTTCATTTACTTTGAGCCGATACCAGCACTATTATGCTCAAACTGGAAAGCTTGACTAAACAGATTCCTAAACGCATCTTTAATGTGGTACCATCAAAATCGGTCTAGGACTGTTTACTCAGATATTGATGGAAGAATTAGATTCAATTCCATTTTTGGCTTCGTTAAAAGAAATGTTGCATCAAATATTGCATTCATTGGTGGAGTTTTAGCTAACTCTAAAATGACTCCAAAACTTGGCATTTGGCATTCCATCCTTCAACTACTGGAGTTGTTTTCATTTGATGTTCAAAATGGAAATGAACTTTATTTCTCTCAACTGCATCAGATCGGTGTGATGAAGGACTTAATGCTGATGTCTTTCCATGTGGGATTGTTTATATCAAAGTAAATACGTGTGTGCTTATACACGTCATGCATGCCGTGTCTTTGATAAAAAAAAACAAAACAAAACAACGTAAGCATGTTCTAACAATCTTTACCTAGATCTATGATTGTTCACAGTATTTAGAATTTTAACAATAAAGTTTTAATATCATGCGTTTTCATTACCACGATAAATGTTCTAACAGAATTCATTTTTATGTACATTTTTTTGCATAGTTTTAAGGACAATTTTAAACTTGGATTTAAAGATTGATGCCTACTGAAAAGAAATGGATTTTTTTTACTTTTCAGTGTTGATTGCACTTGCCTGGAGTTTGTATTGTTTCTTGAGGTTTTGTATAGTGAAATAAAAAAAACGTTGAATAGCTTAATTCCCATTTGATTGGCAACTATTAACATGTTGTGTTAACATTTTTACCATATAAAACTGTTCTGTAACATACAGAAAGCACAAAAAGTACATGTATAAATGAAGTACATGCGCCGCTCCTTCTGAAAGAAAAAAAATCGATAACATGTTTGTAGAAGTGTTGCTATTTTTCTTCAGTTTTAAAAGTCTCTCTGTCTCAGTGGGAATCAAGATGGAGATCACTGCCAGTTACAACTAATTCTATTGTTCTTTTTCACCTCCGGTGTTTAAATGATTGCTTGGGACAAGATACACACATACAGTTTTAAAAAAAAACAACAACTACATCCTATACATGAGTAAACTATGTAAATGGAGCTGATATACTACATGTGGTTGATACCAGCATACAGAGAGACAAGCCAGACTGTCTGTGATCACTTGCATTGAATGAGAGAGCAGCATCCAGGGCAACATGAAGTTGTGGTGGAGTTACAAAACCATAAACGGCTTCTTTTCGCTTTATTTGGACCCAAAAGATTAAAAGTAAAACTTTCACGTTCACAATTCCAATAAAAATCCCAGCCTTGCACTTCAGCCTGGGACATGAGACCCCGCTCTGTTTTTAAAACATTTCTTGCCAGTGTTTGTTTGGGAGAAAATGGACAAAGTTCTCTGCGATTCAGCTCGACTGGATCCTGCTGCAGATAGACCATGAATGTGAAAGCAGTCTGAACGCGGCTTTAAGTAGCTGTTTGCTACAACTTTGAATCATTTTGCCATTTCTCCTTAGCACTGTCAAAAGTCAACGGTTCATTTAATCTGATTAACTTTCTGTATCTGGCGTCAGCGGAGAACCAGCGACAACAATGGCTGTGTTCCACTGGCCTTCGAGACCAATTTTCCCCACTTTTTGAACACCCCAACCTCCCCAATGTTCATCAAAAAGTTACATCCTTGCTCGGAGTTCTCATAAAATTGTGTCATAATGAGTGTCAGAAGTGCTGTCCACAGATTCTGTATATTTTCGAGCCTTTTTCCTGTGATGCCGGGTCCAACGGTCTCACACGAGATGAGAGAACATCAGCTCTTCAAGAGCTGCTCAACTTTCTGTTTGTGTGTGGGAAGGAAAAGCAAAGCAGCAAAGCATCTCTCTCTCTCTCTCTCTCTCTCTCTCTCTCTCTGCAGCAGAAGATCTGTTTTTAGTTTTGACTACGGGTTTCAGAGCACTGTTTGTTGTGCTTGGCTGAGCAGGGGCTGAAGTTGTCAGCGTAAATAAGACTTTGTATTCAATCATCTTGACACGTACAGAGGAGACAGTGAGTGACAGATTTAAGAGGGAGGTGTAGCAGCAGTAAACTCTCGCTCTCTCTGTCTGTCTGAATAAATTCACAAAGAGAAGTGAGAAGTGTTCTCCTATCACGCAGCCTGCCACAGCTTTCTGCATTGAAGAGAACTTAGATGCTGTGTCTGGTCTAGTAAATGTGTTGACAGTGATAAACAAAGGATTGTTGTGTTTTCTTTTTTTTAATTGTCTTTTTTTGCGGCCTCACAGATCAAGTGCATACTTTTCCAAGGCTATCAAATCTGTCTTCTCTGAGCAAGGTTCTGGAATCATGTGATATATCCCTGCGAGGTTCCCAAACAGACATTTCTAAAGTGATATTGACATGTTGTCAAGCTTGCCTCTTTCCCATAAGGCCTCCTGAGCTCTGACAGGATCTGGCGAATGCTGGAAAGTTGCCGTCGCTCAGGACGCACAATACTTTCAGCACGTCTGCAACGCTGATGCTCCGGGCCTATTTTTAGCTCGTTTTTACATGTTATCCTCATGAAAATCAGAATTCTTTATAAACACCTGCTCGGAACGTCCTCTGGGCTTCCTTCACTTGCTCCAGACGATCTTCTTGACTGATTAATGCTGGATTTTTAAGTCATTTTGGTGCTTCATCCCAAGCTAAACCCCATTTGCCCTGGTTATCCCCTTTACCACAACTAATGAACGTGTTAGCATTTTCCTCTGATCACATATACACTGATTCTTATGCGCTTGTCACTCTTCTGATTGGATAATCCCATTCTGTTGGTTCTGAAGTGCTGTGGTGCTAAGCATCTCTGCAGCACTGTAACTATAAGCGTTTGCTTTTTAGAGGAGTTTGTAACTCTGCAGGGGTGCAAATGTTTAAGGAAAAGATGCGTAAGCGTTAGCATGCAAAGCGGGTTTACATTTAGGTGTTGATGGAATTGGATTGGTTCTTTGAAAGCAGGGTTTTAACATGATCTACTCCCTTTTCAGATAAGTTTGTTGATGAATTGTCAGTTTCTGTCACTCATATGGGAAAAGGGAGACTTCTTCCCTCTCAGACTCTTGAGCACTTTTGGCAATGTCTTATAATCTTTCGGATTTAGGCCTCTACACACCAATCCGAATTTTTGGTCGGAGGTTTCGGGCAACAACAGAACCTCGATCGAAAACCATGGGTGCCAACTGGATATCACAAATCTGAATGAAAGAGTGGTGCCAACGAAAAGGGTTTTCGGAGTGCCGTATCGGTTGCTTTTTTCGTATGACCAGTGAAAACTGGCTTTTGACGTAAAAGAGCCACTTGGAGGCGCTCATTCCAAATTTTCATAGAGACTTCGCATAGAAACCCGGTGTTACAAACCCAATGTTTTGTAATTGTTTGTATTATATTTGTTATGTTATGCAGTATACTATGTTTATGTTCGTGCATGTGGAGAGTGAGTGACGTTTCGATGCTCCAATCAGAGTCCGGGGGCGGACTATTTAACATGCGCGTCTGCTCCGGTCCTCCCCTCTCTCTCTGAGTTTGTGGCCGACCGCTGCTAGGCGCACAGTCACTGTGTCTCGTCCCCGACTGTATAGTTCGGTGCAGTCTCTCTCTCTCTCTCTGAGAAAACAAGTTCGATCCCCGTGCTCTCTGAGTGTAGCGTCTCTCCTGCAGCGCTGCTTCCCGTTGGCACTCGTTTCCACAGTCGTCTTCCCCAAAAACTCTCAGGTTTGGTTAAGCACTCTAGTTTTCCTTTAGCATTTAAATATTCTTTCGCGTTCGATCACCACGGCACTGTATATTTGTTCCCCTGCTCACCTTTTAGTTTGACCTTGCCCTACATAGTTCGCTTTGTTTTGATTGGGAACTCTTGGGGTGGGTTTGGTGGGCGTGTAGTGATTGCGGTGTGCGTGCGTGTGTGTGTGTGTGCGTGAACGTGTATGCTATTTAGAGTGTTTATGGTTGCAGATGTTTGTTTCTTTGGCTGTACCTGTTTTAATTTGACTCTGCATTGACCTTGTTTTGAATGGCATTTTGTTTGGAGAATTGTTGTGTTGTAAAATAAAGTATTATTTATTTATCTTTGGTTAGAGTTAATAAACAGTGATATTTTGAGTTACCTGAGTTTGTCTGTGGAATTGTTTAATTTGCTTGAACTAGCATCCCAGCGCTATTTTATACTTCCTCAATGTACGCTCCCATAGCTCACTACATCTTGCAGGCTAGGGGTCGTAACACCCGGAAAGGAAATTTGCGCCACAAATCCTTACATTTTTCCACATTTTGTCAAACAGACAAATTCTAATTCTAATTGATTTATTCCCTGTCTTCATCGTTTTCTTCTTTCCTGTTTCCTCAAGTGGCGCCGAGTACATCAACCTCACGTTGTTTTGAAGTCTCACTATGTAGTTTGCGGACACATTGTCTACGAATCTTGTACTGAATACATTTATGGTACACAGGTTGCAGACTCCTGATCTAGGTGAAAGCAAGACTCCCCTGGAATATTTCAATCAGTCCCAGTATATTATATTGCTATATTATATACAGTTTCCTCCATAAACATTGGAACCCCTGGTTAAAATGTGTTCTTTAGCTTGTAAAACATTCAGTTTTGTTCTATATAACACAGGACCACAATGGAAAATGGAAATGGAAACTTTTAATTCAAGTGGAAAAAAATCCCACATTAAGAAATAATTCATTTACGTCTGGTAAATTACTCATTAAATGTTCAGAGATTCTCTGATCAACTTTGTAAAGTACTGTAGTAATGACAGAAATACTTTGATTACATTTATTCTTTAGGAATTTCGGGATGCGATAATTGTAGACCAGGGGATTTCATGAAAAATAAATAATTTTTTTTTTGTTTCCCCTTTAAAAATTCACTTTAAATTCACAATTCGGTGTGACAATGAGCTTCTGCAATAAAAACGGAATTTATTTAAAGGCTTTTAACACATCTTAACGAGGGGTGCCAATAATTATGGAGGGCACTGTATAGTTGAATACAAATGGTACAAAAATTGTAAAAAACTTAAAAACAGCCGAGTATGACTTAAAGCATAGTACATACTTTTCCCCTGTGATAAAGTGTAACGAAAGGATACATTCCGCTGTGTCACATACAGCACACGTTCTCAAGTAGCATCCCTCCTTGTGATCTAATACCTCTTGCTCTACGGTTCTTCAGAACGGCATGCTGGGTTACCCTATTCCTACCAGGAGACGCACTGCAGTCATTCTGTCTCTACGCTTTCATGTCGGAAGCATTCGTGGTGCAGCTCGAGCCCTAAACTCTCTGACCCCTTATGGTTTTTGATGGTCTTTATGGGTGCTGACCATTAAAAGTTCATCAAAGCAATGAGGTGGCAAAACGAATATGGAGAGAGGACAAGAATAATGTTGGAGAACATGCAGACAAAGGAAAGACAGGTGGTGAGAAAGAAACCGAGGCTGACAGACCGATGAAATGCATAGATACAGATCGAGTGAGGCAGAAAGAGCCAGCCGAGGCGTACTTTTTAGCCCCCATAGAGGCAGTTAAACAGCAGGTGAGTGCCATCATTAGGCTTGGCAGATGAAGCAGGGCTCTCAGTATGACCATCTCTCTCTTCCGCCCAGTCTAGCATACAAAATGGCTGCCAAGGGGCTGCTTAGGGGGAAGGGCAGAGCAACCAGCCCCAACCCAATCCCTGCCCTCCTCTGGGGCAAAATGTCCCAACGGTGTGCCCATCTATTAGTGTAAATGCTCCTCATGTCTTGGAGACGGTAATCTGTGTTTACGCTTGGGTGGAGTGTAATTAAAGCACTTTGAGTGTCAGCTCGTTCTGAGTTGCTCGGCGCCTCAAGGGTTTCAGAAATCCACATTGATGATTTGTTTTCTAATTTTAAGAAATAATCTGGAAAGTCTTGGATTTATGACACGTTTAAACCGATTTTGTTATTTCTCCTTGGTTCAGGTTATACTATTTCTGAATTTAGCCGTTTCAGTTTATGTGTCAATTTGGTGGATGGTTAGCATACAGATCCACAGGCTTTGATTTTTAGAACTCTAACTATGTCGATTTTATAAATGAAATGGCTCTGTTGCCATTTGCTTCTGGTATTTTTTTTTTCTTCTGTTCATGGATATTTTTGTGTTTTTCTGTCATTTGTGTTTCATACATTTCTTGAAGATTATTCCTAAAATATTGTTATCGGACTGGGCAACAAGCACTTTTTTTTTTTTTTTTTACTGTAGCAGAATTTAGATTATTTTCCTTCTTAAAGCTTTGTACTATATGGATATCAAGTTAAGCAGCTTTTATATTTATTTATTTAGTTAATTTTAAGTTTAATCCTAACAAACGTTTTGGACAATGACCACAAAGGTCAACTTAGGTCACTCTCTTGCAGGGGGGGGGGGGGGCACAACCATGGGGGTGTGGGAGTTTTAATACTCACATTACACACTTTAATACACATATTCGACTGGCGTTTAATGTATATATAATGGTGCGTTTCATTCGCAAATTAAATATTCACCATTTCATATCATTATTTGTTTCACTCTTGGTGTGTAAAGGTCCCAAAAAGAGTTTCAAGGGGTACAATAATGATACATTAAACAAAAGGTGCAGTCAACAAATGTATTTGGTTTAAAATTTGTCTTTAGGGATCATAAAGGGCCATGAGGTCAATCTCATCAGAAAATGGGCGTGTACTGCTATGCAAAGTGGGTTGGGATGTGGGAATGGCTTGGATTGGCTTTCTATATAAAATTTATACTGCAAACGCGCACATACCTGCACTGAAGTGGGACTGTAAACCAAATTGTAAACGTATCGCGTACTGGGTTGGATTTGCAATGCCCAGATCCACCATTCTGCAATTCTCGTAGCTTTCTCAAGGAAAACGCTTGCTATAAATCTAGAGTTTCGTTTGCGTTTATCTCTGACTTCATCAGGGGGAAAGTCATGTATAACCTCAGCACCTTTGCACCACAGAAACATTTGCGAGTCCAAAATGCTGCGCAGCCTTGCAATTTAAAGTTAGGCGTCATTAATAATTTATTCACCACGTCTTCTAATAGGATAATAGAGGTCATGAATAATTAAAATACAGATGAGTCATATGACAACGGATAGCAATATGAGACTGCGATATTTCTTTTCAAACAGGAAGTCAAAACTCATGAACCAGAATTTAAAGTAATAGACAATACATTTGTCCTAAATAATTTCCAAAGCATGTTAATCTCAGGGGAAATCATATTGTTTACATCCTGTCTATTGTGTCCATTTAAAACTAGAATGAAAAAGATTAGGAAAACACTTAATTTGACTAAAAAAGTAACACATATAGATATTTGCTCTGCAAAATAACTAATTACGTTTCAGTTCACATTTTTGCTCCAGTTTAACCACTTGTTTAATTCTGTAAAGCATCAGCAAAAGATTATTCTTGATGACCTGTAAACGAACGTCACACTGTACAAAATTCCTGGAGTCAATAAACAACATAGCGTGGTAGGATGGTATGCTTCAAGAATTGGGCTTTAGGAGTGAATGTCCCTGCAATTCACCGATGACCTTTTAATGTAGGAAAACCACCCAGTAGAACCAAGTGACATTAATGGGGGGTGAATTGAATGAATGAAACGCCAAATACTGAGCAAAAGACACCCTAGGAGAAAGCCCCCATGAAATTCAGGTGGTGAAAAATTCATTTATATTTGATCTTGTATTGGTTTTGTAGCAGTGTTTCTGTGAATGCACACAATGACGCAAGAGCAGAGGCTTCTGAACGGGATTGAAGATGTCACACGACTCTTGGCATCTGTCGAGAGTCAGCACTTGAAGTGTGTAGTGTGCACATAAACAGCAATCTAAATTATCGCATATAATAAATAAGAAAAGCATAGAAACATATTTGATGCCAAGCGTTGAGTTTTTGTTTGTGTAATTCCATGCATGTAGAGTTAGCGTTACATTGCTAACACAGTGTTAAATGTGCTAATTCTCAGCACCCACCACTCTTTTAATCACCGTGCCCTGTGCCCCCCGGGCCACTTTAACAAGAGTTCTATTTCCCTTGAAAAAATAGACTGAGTGGCATTCCACAATGTGCGTTCATGATCAATACCGTAGCAAAGCGATGTTTTTCCAGCGCCCGCAGGCAGCACCTCCACTCAAATGCTGTGCAATGGCTGTGACGAGGTGGTGGACGAGAAAAGCACAAGTCTGTCCGCTCGCTCACTTTTTTCTGCCCCTCATTCCTGCCATCTCCCAACGGGCAATGCCATCCATGCCATCTCACGTCGCAGTTAATCCAGGCCTCGCGATGAGAATCTTACAGCACGCCAGTTTGATTTGCAAGCCGCCCTATCAAAGAATGCTAATTAAATCGTATTTTTGCATATGCCATGTCTCTTTCATGTACATATGCAAATGGAGCCCCGTGCCTTTCAGCGCCTGGTAATTAAGTTTATGAAGGACAGCTGTAATACATAATTAACAGAAATGTTTGCACGCCCGCTTTTTTCTGTCGAGAGAAGGGAGAGAGCGGCGGAAGCGGCTGTGCTTCATGTGTTTTGTGTATACGTGAGGGGTGCGTGTTGTGCGCCTCAGGTTCCCCTGAAGCTCTGGGATAGCTGACGGTTGGAGTGTGTCAGTCTTCATCACCAGAAAGCAAGGTTCTCTTGCTCTTTCCCTGGCTCTCTGGGTACTCTAGGCTACATGCTCATCATCCTGGCAAAAGATAGGCTGAAGACACACTGAATATTTATAACCTTGTCCTGTTTTGTTAGTGTTGGAAAGTGACTGATGGAGAAGTGTGCGAGCAGGGTTTGGAACAGACTGCGGGTATTAGCTGATCTAGTGACTCTGATCCACTTTGAGCTAACAAGACGGCGACCTCTGGTAAACTGAGACTTGTGCGTGGTGACAGTCTTTATCAAGTTAGGGTAATGAAAGATGATTTGTGCATCAGTGTTCCTGTGAGTGAAACAACTCTTCGAAATGAGATGATAATGCTGTTATAAAGCTCAGAACAGAGAAATATGAGGGAGATTCATGGAGAATCAAGGGCTATACGCATGCATCCTGCAAAAGTGCTTTGCCGGATTGGCTTGCTTTACATCAAAAAGTGCTGCATGAATCCAAATCCTGTCATTTTTTGCCAGTAGTGTGTATAATCATTCAGTTTTCATTTCAATGTTATATAAGAGTCATGTACCTTAATAGAATGCATTTTTGAGATATTTATATATATATACCATGCAATGGTTTCACATTTCTTAAAACAGTGTGCAGATCCAATTTTGAAAAGGAAAGTTTGAGCTTTTTTGCATCATTCACCACAAAAATCATGATTCCCTGGGAGTATGCTGATTCCTTAGATTCCACAATGTTAATGTAAGGCCTGAAAAGCAGAAAAACTGCTTAAATCTGGGTTTTAACGGTCTTAAAATGTTCTAGTGTTGTGGCTGAAAAAGCACCTGGCTGCAGGCTTTCTCTGCCCGTCACAAAACAAGAGCAGAGAGAGAATGACCTGGATCCTCGTCATAGCTCGTGCAAGCTACAGCCACCAAACTTGGCACATACATCCAAGGTGTACTGTCTCCAGTTGCTATATCTCTTCAGACTGATAGGGTTCATGGTTTCCATAGAAACGGTCAACAACCAGCAAATAAATCCATTGACTTCGAATAGTAAAAACTTTGTGAAGTTAGAAGTCAAACTGCGCATCTCATAAAAACTTTAAATTCACCAGAATTGTGAAGGATATCAGTTTGTGCAAAAATGTTTTAAGCATTCTGCAAAAGTGTGTGAACCCTAGGCTTTTTTTATGACATCACAGTCCACTGTCTAGCAACCAAACTGTTTACCCTAGCACCCAAATTCATATCAGCTTTAAAAAAATAATTGATATATGGGGGTTGGTTTATACAACGTACAGTTTGTGTTGAAATTATAGCCATGTAGCTACATTTATCCATATAAAAGTTGTTTTTATCGAAAAAGACATAGATTTCAAGGAATGAACTTGTTTAATCTTTTGTGGCTAGCTCTATGCTAGCAATTCTAAAACCCATTTGCAATCCTTGAATCCAAATGGCAACCAGTACATTTTCCTCTATAAAAACAGTTGGTGATTGTGAATGAAGATATTAAATTAGTTTGCTGACCAAAAACTAAGGGTGAATAAACATGTACCTTTTGCATAGTACCTTTTTTGCCCCCAAAAAACTGTAAAATGCTTGTCAACCATGAAGTTTAAATAGTAATAAGTAAAAGAATAAGTAGAAATTGTAGCTATTAGATCAATAATGCAAATTGTTTGTGGATATGTATGTTTTGCATGATGCTTTGGTGGATGGGGATCTATTGAATTTAAATTCATGTAACTGTGCTGGGAAGCTTGATGAGGCAAAAGAAGGTGTCAGCATGGTTTCCATCACCAGCAAAGAAAAAAATCATTAAAGAGAGAAGCTAACGCACTTCAAAGTGTGGCAGAGAACAAACATTTATGAATGTGTGGCTTTAATAGAGAACGAGAGAGAAATAGAGAGAGAGAGAGAGAGAGAGAGAGGGGGGTTTCATAGAACTAACAGGAACATCACAAATCAGCTTTGTTTTTGTTTATTTTATGATATTTCTGTGTAACCGAGCTTAAACAACCATTCAGCTTATCAAAACCTTCAATGCTAATGTATCTCTCTGAACTTTGAATAACAGAAGCTAAACAAACAGTCTGTTTGGAATCCAGTGCGCAGACGTGATCCCTCTTATTGACACCTAAAATAATTTCTCAAAATCATTCTCTTCAGCATTTTGTCTGGTCTACTGTTTCTGCTGGTTTCTCAGACTATTTTTAACACTTACTTGGAATTTACCGACCTCTGAGATCTCCAACCTACCAGTGCTTACTTCTGGGTTGCAGCTCACCTGCATTTCTCAAATCTCCAGAGACCAGAAGTAACCTGGTGCTTCACCTTACTTACCTCACCTCCAACGACGGGACTCTCTTGGCCGCTCTAGTTCCAGTTCCTGTTCCTGTTGGCTTCATATCCATATTCAACCTGATGAAGGAAAGTTTTGTTCTGTAAAATTCATGTCTTTCTTTTGGTCTCCCACCTGCTTATTTGGATTTTAGGAAGAACATTTTTTTTTATAATTTAATTTAATTTAATTTAATTTAATTGCTAACTTTATTCTCATTGCAGAGATGGGGTTGAAACTGAACGATTGTTAAATAAAATAAAAGTAAATGATGCAGTTGTTAGTAGTGTTCCATATATATACTGCACTACCACATCTGAGGATTATGATGCAACATTAAAAAAAACATAATGCAAATAATAAATTCTCAATTTTATTGGAATATAATAAGACTACTACTATAATCAGCCTTCGGTGTTATAACATTTCTAAATTTCAACAAACAGTTTATGTTCAAATAGACTTTCTGGAGCTCTCAAGTCCATTTGATTTAATTTCAAAAGATCTTCAGTTAAATGTCTTAATTGCTAATAATTCTTAAGTGGGATCTTCAGATCTTTTTCAAAATCCAACCCTTAATCGCCAGTTGGAACATGATTCTTGATGTTTGGTTATCTTCCTGACTGAAAGTTTTCCTCTGTGCATTACATGCCTCACACTGCTCCTTCTGCTCTTTACCGCAGACCTCAATCAATGAGCCCCGTGGCAGGGACAGATCCTTGGCTCTTTATGGTCTGCTCCCAGGGCACTTTTTACGCCACCACCACCACAGGCTACAGCTTTCAGCGGTTCCACACCAAAACCGCTATTTACTCTAATGAAATCAGAGTGGGACTCTATGGATCATCATAGTCTTTGTTCATTGAAATCAGTATTCTTCTGCACTCCATCTCTGGGTCACATTTACTTGAGGAATCCTTAACAAAATCAAACTTTTCCACTACATGGGATAGGTCCGTGTGACTACATTTAAAGGGTTCAAAAAGTAACATGTTACTGATATGTTAAATATACAATTACATCCTTTGAAAAGCAATATGTTAGTTATGGTTATTCAAAGTGATTCAAAGCAAGTTACCAATAATGAACCAGCCAACCAGACAACAAAGCAAATGGTCCAAAAAATACCGAACATACAAATAAAGAAACCAAGAGATCAAGCAAGCAACCAGCCAAACAATCATAAACCAATAAAACCAATAAATCAACTAAGGGATAAAACAAACAAACTGATAAGCAACCAACCAACTAATGAACTAACAATCCACCAAACAAGCAACTGTTGAACTAACTAAAAAATCAAGCAATTAAGCATGTAAACAATTATTCAAATGAGTGACTTAGCAGCCATCAAACCAGCCAATAGGCAGAGCAGAAAAATAACAAACGTGAAATAAACTAATCAGTGAATCAACTAATCAAACAATTATGCAAATTAACCAACAGTTTAGTATATTAAGCAAACAAGCATCCAACCAAGGACCAAGGAAGAATACATCAAATTAATCAGCTGATCAACCAAGCTGGTCGACCAACTAATTGACCAAGTGTGAAACCAACAAACCAACTGTATGACCAATCAACCGGCTAACCAATTCACAAAGTAAGAAACCAACTGACTGGTCAACTGACAGACTATCTGACCACTTGACCGACCAACCATCCAATCGAGCAAGTAAGAAACCAGCATACAGACTGACAAACCACCCATTGTCCGACCAAATAGCCAAACTAACCGTTTCTACTTGAACAATTGAAAAATCAATTAACCGACCGATTGACCAACTGACTATCTACCAACTGACGACCAACCAACTGACTGACCGACCGACCAACCATCCCACTGTCTGACCAACCATTTAAAAAGAAACTAACGTACAAACCGACTGACCAACCAACAGTATGACCAACCAATCGACAAAGTAAGAAACAAACAAATGACTGACCAATCGACTGATCAACCAATGTACAGATGACTGAACTACCAATCACCCACTTTTTCTGACCAACTGACCAAGTGAGAAACCAACAAATTGACTGAACAATCACCAATCAAACAAGCAAGTGACCAATCATCAAACTAATCAATTGACCAAGCATGTGGACATCCCACCAACTTTTAAATAGCATTTTCCAATTCTAAATAAAGATTAAAATGGTTTTAAAACATAGCAGCATGCTATCAGCTACAGGCCAACATCGACCAGCAGATCCAGATCAGTTTTAGCTTTAGGCAGTGATAAAGGGGCTGAAGTAAATTCACTTTGATGCGTGATCAAGCAGGCATGTGCAGCATGTAGCTGGACCTCTAGTGGCTCCATTCATAGAAAGCTGTGTCATCTTGACTGACAGCTCTTCTGCCAGTAGCTTCTGATCGCTGTTTGATGAGACAGGACAGTGATTGACAGCCTGCAAGGTTGCTCCTTGTGTCACTGTCTATAACGTTTCGCTTCCCTGTTCCCCTTCCATCTTTCACAGCCTTTCTTTCTCACTTCCAGTCTTTTTGCTGTCAGAAACGTCACTCGTCTGTCAGCTCAGCTTTCCCTGCCTGTAAATGGAGTTGTGAATGTCTTTTTTTCTGAGTGGCTCAGTGGAAGAAACATTAAATACGGACAAATCTGTAAACAGGCTGGGGGAATGCTGAGTGGTTCTCTCTAGTCTTTCACACTTCTCTTTCTGAACTTTTACAAATGTATTTTTAAAGGAAAGTGCGACACAAATGTGACAATTGACTCAGAGTGATATTACAAAAGGCACCATATGGTCTGTGTTTGATAAACATGCATTATTAAGTTGATTGCCTGTGTCAGACTTTCATTTACATAATGTTGTGTTTTAAAAAAAAGGATGATCAAAGTGGCAAGATAAACTGAGAGTCTGATCATTTTTCTGGTTAAGTTGAGAATTATGATATAATCCTCCAGATGCCTGTTTTAATAGCACAACCAAGAAAACCCCAGACACAAAGCGAAACCAACTGACCGACCAACTGTATGACCAATCAACCGACCAACCAAATGACAAAGTAAGAAACCAACAAACCAACTGACCAACCACCTAACTGATTGTCCGACCAGTTGGCCACTAACTGTTTCTAATTGAACAATTGAGAAACCAACGATCTGACCGATTGACCAACTGACTATCTACCAATCGTCGACCAACCAACTGTGCTGACCAATTGACTGACAAACCATTTAAAAAGCAAAAAAACAATGAACCAACCGATGAACCAATCAGTCTAATCTTTCAATCAAAAATAAGCAAATCTGCAAATGTTTATATAAAGATACAAAAAATAAAACTAAATAAAATCACCAACACAAAGCGAAACCAACCGATCAATTACCGTATTTTCGGCTCATAAGACGCACTTTTTCTTCCCCAAAACTGAGGGGGAAAAGTTGGTGCGTCTTATCGACCGAATGCAGAGTGCCGCGAAGTCCGGTCACGGCCGTATGAGAGGCGTAAGAGCTCCGGAGCTAGGCCGAAGCCGCAGCCATATTTGTACACCCAGCGCTGCGCGCTGACGTCATCGCCCATCTCTGCCATAGCGTGGTCGTAACGAAAACGAAAAAAAAAACTACATTTCTCACAATGCCTTTGGCCGCAGCGGTGCGGTGCTTCCGCATCCATACTCACGAGCAAAACTACAGAGCACACATTGAACGTTAGACTCTCGCATTTGAGTGATCTCTCACGCTACAAACCCAATTTCTCACGCTAAAATACATTTCAAGATGTGAAATGGGCACAGCTAATAGTTTATCTGACGATAAGATGATGATCGATCTGCATCGTCTTCAGTCTGTGAGGGTTTTTTTTCCGCTAAGCATTCACTTGGACAGTTTCACAAACTTGGACAGTTTGATCCTTCATTAATGGAGTTATGTGGGTTTTCATAAGCTGACAAAAATCAAAGGTGCACAGATGCACAGCGTGCACAGCGCTCTCTCTCTCTCTCTCTCTCTCTCTCTCGCTCACGTGAGGAAAACAAAACGCTCTTCTGAAACTCTTCTTTAATAAACTCAAATCATCTCTCAACGGTACATCTCACATGCAACCGAATTGTCACTTGAATAAGGTATAAATAATGAGTTATTTAACATTAAGGAGTAGTTACATTTATTTTACATTAAAATAATTATTAATTAATTATTAAATAATTATTATTTTATATCTTTTACATTATTTTCAAGGTTTAAAGGGGGGATCGACTAAAAAAGTTTGAGAACCACTGTATTATTACTAATGTGGGGGCAATCTTACTAGCTATTATTAGTAATTTGGGGACAATGTTACTGGCTATTACGGTATTACTAATGTGGGGGCAATGTTGCACTGGAACAGTGATGGTGATAACGAATGGTGGACTTTAGAGTGATGAGTGGGGGCAAAGAAAAACATTACAGCCTTTATTTGTTACTTTTACTGTTTACTGTCTGTTCATGTTACATGTTTGGCTGTTAACTTTTACACAGTTGATATAAAATATTTTACAAAAGTATTTGGTTCAGAATTTTTTTTTTCTTGATCTTCCTTTTTTAAAATTGGGTGCGTCTTATGTGCCGGTGCGTCTTATGAGCCGAAAAATACGGTAATTGACCAAGTGAGAAACCAAGAAACCGACCGACTCACCAACAAACTGCATGACCCATTAACAGACCAACCTATTGACAAAGTAAGAAACCAACAAACCAACTGGCTGGTCGATTGACAAACTGACTATCTGACCAATTGACCGACCAACCATCCAATCGACTAAGTAAAGTCGATTTAAACAAATTGAGAAACCAACGAATTGACCAACTGACTATCCAACCAACTTATCAACTCCCCAACCAATTAAAAAGCAAGAAACCAATAAACCAATCGACTGACTAATTGACCAAGCGAGAAACCAGCAAACTGACCCACCAACCGACTGACCAATCAACCAAGTAAGAAGCCAATGTACCAACCGACTGACTGACTGATCTATCATCAGTCTAATCTATCGAACGTAAATAAGCAAATCTGGAAACGTTTATATAAACATAAAAAAACAAATAATTTAATGTCAATTTGAGTGACAAAGCATACGTAAAATGATGACAAATGCTATGGCTTCAAAGACCTTTCATTGCTTAAACTAGGGGGACCCAAGAATCCCTTCATCGACATCTTGTTAGATATCACCAGAACACAACTGATTTCTGAGAATATCGTATACATAGATGAATGCCTTTGCAAGCGCAGTAATATTCATCTGTGTGCGTGTGTCAGTCTCTTCGGAAGCCAGACAGTGGGCACCACATGGCTTCCCCGACAGTCATCAGAGTTAGATGAGGCCAATTCATCATCCGTCTCTCGTTCTCTATCTGTGTACGTGTGTAGTGTACAGTACATCATTACGAAAGTGATGGAATAAGCCTCTAGCGCCAAACATCTAGCCTTACGCTCAATCCAATCTGAGCTCTGAATCAGTCGTGAACCACTCGCAGCATTTTGGTCAAGTAATACCAAATTTCTGGGAAAATGTCACTCGTTGTCACCTAAATGTTGCAGCAGCTTCTAGAAATCGTCACATTTGGCTAATAATGCTGTCATTGAATGGCTTTCTCAGTGCTGGTGAACGCACACAAATGGCACAGAGCCACACCGACAGTGTTTGGATGTGTTAACATGATTTTGTGAAAACAAGTACACAAGCAGCAAGCAATAGAGCAGACATTGATTGACATTGAACTGCTCTCTTATTTACTGCTGGGGTTTCTCATCCTCTGCTGACAGATTAGAAAGTGCTGTCTGTAAGCTAGATCCAGCCCCCCCCCCAATCCTCCCACATCTAATTCTATTTCAACTGTAAAACATGGTGTCATCATTTTCTGACAGTCCTCGAGACAGAATTTATCTCATCATTAATTAAAGCTCGTATTTCTTACACGGCGGCTCTTAATTAGTGCGAGGTCATTGGGGAGGGCTTATTAAGTGGAACAAATTCAACCAACGTTAAAAGAAGAGTTCTCTCTTTCTTTTCTTACTCTTAAGCACATACACGGTTCGGGGAGAATGATTTGCGACTAATATGAATAGCAGTGAATGTTAGTGGTAAGGATTGGTTCGAAACTTCCTGTATTTAAGTCAGTATGCCAGTAGGTGATGACAAGAGACCTTTTGATTATTACTGTTAATCAGATTAAGAAAATAACATACCTCGAGATATGAAATGAATCCGTTCGAGGGTGGCCTTTGTATCCGGAATTTTACTTCTTTATACAAACCACTTGAAAACAACAAAATAGATGAAAACTCCAAATAATTTAACATATTTTGGTAAAACCAATGTTTTTCGGTGACCCTTGGGATAGTCCCCCACCACACTCCATCTTTTGTGTCTTAATAACTTTCCCTATAAATATAGGGCTTTACTCTAGAACCGAAGCACTTGACTTGCTATTAATTCCGCTGTGCGTGGAATCCTTCTGCCAGTCATGCCAGCCTCCAAATAATCTATTTTTCTTCCAAAACTTCCAATAGTGGGAAATGATTAGAAGTTATCTGTAATATTTTTAAACCCACTGCGTAGTACATTAGGAATATTTATTGGTTTCTTTTCAAATTGGTGTTATTGTAGGTTTGAAAGTCCAGGCCAAGAGAGTTTGAGCTGGCGATCACTGTTAGTGTAGGAGACAGATTACAGAAGAGGCCATGGCAAAGATGCTGGCTTATCGTGGCATCCCTTCTCTTTTCTACAGTACCTCACCTGGTATTTTTAGGAGAAGCTCTGACGGTTTTGTCAGAAAGATGCTGGATAGAAATGAATACATAGGAGGAAGTCTTCACACAATGGATAGAAGGAGAGAGGGATACGGACTCGTCCCTGGTGATTCCGGTGACACTGTTTTGCATTATCATAATTCAAAAAGACAGAATGGGTTTGGTTTGTCGTGAAGACAACAGCTGTTTTGCTCCGCTCTGACATTTGTTGCCAAATTTCATCGGGCGGCTTAGGAGGGGGCACTGCGCATGTTTCATTGCTGACCTGCCGCTGGGTTTGGCACACTCTGGCCTGTTGTGAAAGCCAGCAGGTGACAGCATGTCAGAAAGAGAGAGAGCGAGAGAAGGAAAGATGGAAACACCAGTTTCTTCATTGTGACACATCTGGTACACAGGATCATATTCACTCCGGCTTTCTCAAGTGAGAAAGTGCAGTGTCTCTCTAACTGTGTAATGATGGGGAAAGTTTGGGTTTGATTGACAGCGTCGGCCTTGTCTTAATTGAACATAATTTAGTGCAATTTTGAGAGGTCCCTTTGACTGACCAAATAATAACAGAGGAATGAGCTCTGCTTTGTTTTCATAAGAAGTAGTCAAAAGACCCCCTCGTATCATTAGTTCCATTTTCACATTAGAAAAATAAGCCTTTTGAACTAATATACCCTTCAAAATGTGCTGGGTATAAACTACAGGGCACCTCAAAGATCAGTAAGATGAGTGAAGGAATTTACTTTTTTTTTTAAGAAAACCTTTCACTGTTAACCATAAACACTCAAGCTTTGAAGCACTGACTTGTCAATAAATATACCGTTGAATATAAATGTGCTTTAATGTAAAAATGCTTGACTTTCATAAGTACATAATAACTATGACATTCAACACACGCCATGTTTGTAAACTTTGGTGGCTGTGATGCATATTGACAACAAAATAATAAAAGAAAACAAAAAATTAAACGAGAAACTTAAAAACAAACTGACAGTTGAGAAAATAAACGACAGATGCAAAAACAATGAATTTTGAGCTTGAAATTTGATTCTCGTTCCTGATTGGATGAAACAATCAATTTCTGCATAGGGAAGTACAGGACCCTAGCTACGGCTGTAGACACAGCCATATTTGCATGCAAAGCACAATTCTGCACATGAATGAACATTTTTTTTAAACGCAGATCTTCCTCATGTTCTATTGGTTTTTCATGATGGACAGATGTCTCGTCCAATCAGTGCTAAGCAACTATTTTACCTACTCTTTCCATTTTGTCTGGTTTCCCATAGCGTTTTCACAATTTGACATTATGTTTTTTAGTTGATTTATCATTTTCATTTTACTTTATTTGTTCAATTGTCTTTAAATTTCTTATATTTCAAAGTGTGTCAGCATAATTATGATTTGTTTTGCACTTCTCAGCCATCATAACACACAAACATATAATGTATAAAACAAAGCCCTACAGAATAATTCTGTTTAGAAAGTCATACACTGTCACATATCTTAAAAACCCCCCACCTAATTTTACTGTATTTCAGCTATTATATCTTTTTTTCCGATATATATAAAATAATTATTTGCAGAATTGTTCTTAACTTAACTCTGTATATTAATGCTAAAAAAACACTTTCAGAATGATTTTTCTTTTAAACAATGTCCTAAAAACAAGGACAATGTATCTACCAATGCATCAATTATTTATTAGTGCTAATTTTATTAGAAGTATTTAAATGGAAACCTCTCTTTTGATGGAAATCAGGTTTGATTTATTCGATAAAGCTGTGTGAATAGAAATGTTGATTATTTGATTGTAACTCTTCATTGAATAGATCTTTTGCTCAGATTAATGACTCACAACAGTACTGCGTTTCTTTGTGTAGCAAACATTCGGAGAGACAAGCAGCGCTGAAGAGCTGGGTGTGACATTATCAGTGTTCAGGTTAGTGTTTTCTGTGAACACACACACACGCACACGCTTGGACACACCCTGTGTAGTCCAAATGACACAAATCATGCTGCACATAAGAGAAAACAGGACTGAAAGCCCAGAGCTAAGGGTAAAACCCATTGCAGCTGGGGAAACCTCAAACAATCCTTTATTTACTTACAGATTACCAGCATTTTCACTTTTAACGTTTTTCTACTGCTTACAAAGCAACACTTTTATGAACAACTTTTTGATTCCACTTTTAACTTTCATATCACTTTTCCAGTGCCCAAGGTCAAAAAAAGAAAGAAGACACATTATATGGACACAACATACATAGCAAACATAAATAAAAAAGTAATTTGAGAGAAGCTTGAGAGGGCAAGTGCAATGAGCATAGAAATAGTTGAGCAAATCGGAGGGATAACATGAACTTTGAGCAGAGATTTCAATTTAGATTTAGAATTCCAGTTTTTGTTTGCAGCAACATTGAATGATCTCACACATATAGAAGAGAAGTTGGGCAAATTATGAAGTTAAGAGGAAGATAAACCATGCACTGATTTCAAAGGGAGCAGGGGAATTCTGAAGCTCAAATGAAGCAAGTAAGGCAAACATTTGATTGCAAAGCCCCGACTGGATTTAGTAGAAGTGCATTTGTTTGAATGTGTTCTCATGTTTTCTTCTGTTGGGTTTGAAAAAATGTGCTTTCTTTATTGTAATATTTAGTAATATAATCTATTAATATAGAGTAACAAAATAAAATATATTTAATACATTTATATTCTTATTAATTACTCTGTGATGAAATTGGCAGTAAATATATATATATATATTTAAATATAATGTTTTATTTACATCATTTTTATATGTATTTATAGATATATATATATATTTTTTTTTTGCTATTTTTGATGTTATTTATGCTTTGGGAAAGACTATAGTCCAAATTAGTTTTTTTTAAACAAATTTGGCAGTCTAAAAACCCATTTGTATATGTTCAGATTTGTAGAAACAGTAAGTGTTCGGTTAAGAGTACAAAAAAGAAGTACAACTTAAAGTTTTCTGAAACTTTTCTGCCACATTTTCAGATCTCGGTCATCGTTTGATAACTTTAGAAAATCTTTTGACGTGAAGAGCAGAAGCACATCCAGGGCAGCGTAAACTTGATTTAAAGAAGTGCATGGCTGGCTCCTGATTTCAGCTTCACTTCTAAAAGTCTCTTTTAAAGCGTAATGGCCTTGATTACAAGAGTATGAGCGCTGAAAGAAAGAGAGGCCGATCACTCGCTCTCGAACGACTGCAAACTCTGCGAATATAATTAACTAAATTAAAGCGCTGAGCCCACAAGTTCTTCCCCTGCAAGCCCGACTCATTTACATGCCGGATGTTTGTAATTTAAAAGAAGAGGCCTTTGGTTTCTCTGTGTGTTTGGGAGGAAAAAAAAAATGAAGCCTGGGACCGGGGGGATGAAGAAAGAGAGGAGAGAAGAAAATTAGTCAAGTTGCTGAATTTAGCAGCAATAATATGCAAAAAGCTGAGGAGCGTGTTTTCATAACAGCCCTGTGGTTATAAGTGAATTGTTAATTATTAATGGGATCTTTCACCCTTTTTGTTTCATCCTATCATGTATTCCGAAAGAAGAACAATGTGAGAAAACTTCGAAAGAGCAGCGCCCGTATCTTTTACAAATAACACAATGAATTCATGCCCTCGATACATATCAAATGTGCGTCGCTGAAATGTCACCCGCAACTGAACGCATGAGTTAATCCAGCAGTGACTTAAACGCTACATTTTACCGTACATTTCTTCTTTAAAACAACCAGTTTGATCGTTATCTATTTCCAACTTCTTTGTACTGGTATCTGTCATCTTCAATTGGTATTTTTCTACGCCTCGTATGCTCAAGAGCACTAGACTCATCTGTGTTTATTTTCCTAAATATTTCAACATCCAGCTGAAGGATTGCCTTAATATCCTTGCTGAAATTAAACGATAATTAAAAATTGTTAGTTTAAAGTGATTGCCCTCCATAAAACTTGGACATTGACCACATTTCATTTTTATGACTTTACCCCCCAATGATTCCTCAATAGTTTAATGTACTTTCCAAAGCATGCATCGGGGTGAGAGAAAGATCACCGAGTTCCTCGTGTGCAATCTAAACACATGTGAAATGAAGTACATACATTTTTTAACCGTTTTTAAAGGACACTGTCTGAAATTTCCTTGTGTTGCTCTGCCAACATCTGCATTTATTTGTGGCGTTTTCCTTCAAAGTCCAAGAAAGCGGGATGTGTGTTCTGTGAAGGGGCTCTCCTGAGTTGCCTCTGCACCTAGTTTGCTACATTCCTTTTCCCAATTCAACCTGTCAGGGACAATTTGGGCAAACAGTAAGCATGCGCTTCCTGGCTGTCCCCGATCGGCCGGGCCGCTCATCGCCATGGTGACAGCTTGATTAGCTCATCAATCGTAGCAACGAACACCTGTGCAACCAGGTCGCGGGGCCTCTTAGCTACTGTTGTTAGCATGACCCGCACATGCAGCTCGGGGCTGTAGTCACATCATGTGTGAAAAAATGATGTGCGTGATGCTGGATTATTTAAATAAAATGGGACGTTGTTGATTAGAAATGCAAACAATATGTGACCGTCGCTAAAGAGTTTCATTACTTTGTGTTTGGAAGGTGTGGAAAGGGTTTGTGGCGTTCAGTGTAAACACGGATTTTAGAAATTTGAATGGACGTTTTAATCAATCTATTTTTTTATGACAATTAATTTATTTATACAATATATGTGCTTTTATAGTCAGAGCAAACTTTTATAATTTGAGACCATACGCGCCAACTTAAAATGCAGACGTACGTTAAATATCTACATATAAATACTAGAAAAAAACAAGAGTAAATTAAGTTCACTTTATTATCCACAACATTAAATTTTAAATAGAAAAAACATTAAAAATATGTTTTATTTTCTATGTTTTGAATTTCCAAATAATGTAGAAATATCCTGTGATGAACTGGCGACCTGTCCAGGGTGTACACCCCCCCCCCCCTGCCCAATGTGTGCTGGAAATCCCCGTGACCCCGGGTTTGAGAATGAATGAATGTAGAAATATCAGAAAATCCAGTGTTCAAAAACTATTAAAAGTTTTTTCTGTTTACTTCTTTCTCTAAAATGAACAGAAGGAATAGTTTTTATGTTTTATTACAAAAATCTAAAGTTTTGAGACAAAAGAAAGCAAAGAAAAAGGGTCAAAACAATGTGAAAAAATATTTATAGTTGCTTTTTTGTGACTTTGAAAATCACAAGCCATATCACAGGTCATGTACTTTTAAGGGTTATCCCTTCTTTTCACCAATAGATGGCACTGATGACACTGACTTTGGGGTTTGTTAAATGAAACTGAAAGATTTTCTCACATTCTAATTTGAATTACTTTTTAATAACTTTTGAACTAATTTTTAATAACTCGTGTAATGTTTAAAATCGAAAATATCGTAACGAATATCTTAACCTTTTTGAAAGCTACACATTATATTTGAAATAAAAATGAAACAATAGGTGGGTCGCATCATTCCTACTTAAGTCAAAACAGCCGCTGTGATTGTCACACGCACCGATGCAAAGACTACTAAGGGTTAAGCGCTCTACTTGATCGTTTTTTTTAAAGAATTGTTATAATTTCTCATTTTAAATAGAGGTAATGCATATACCTCACCTTCCTTTCAGGACGCGCCCCTTTTTACTGAAACGAGAGATAAAATGGATGTTTATTTGAGGAAAATGCTGAATCACGTTTTAAAAAGAATTCGACTCGACCGTGACTTACCAGCTTTTCATGGACATAGCGGTTTAACCACAAATTTGATTTCCTGACATTTATATGTTACTGACTACAACACTGATAAAGTTCTCAAAAATTGTACATTTCAAAAATGTTAATTCCTGGATGTACTTTAAAGTTGGTTAATACAAGCCCTTAAAAATGTACTTTTGCAACACATCTGTAACACCGACTACGATACTCTAATCTATAATATTTCATTGCAAAAATGACATTTTGTCCAGGAACAGGGTGAAAAAAAATTTTGTTCATGATGATTCGCCAAAATGATAGTGTTAGCAAGCTAGTCATTTTATGAGTAGAGATGTTAACATTTTAGTTTCTCGAAAAAGTATATATTTTATAAAGTGGTTGTACTTTAAAAGTTTAAATGTTTTTTTTTTATCTACCACTCTGCTAGGGGGTGCTTTTTGTGATCTTGTCAATGAAATTACTAGTTTATTTTATTGGCACCCAAATCTGTAAATAACATTTAGTTTTAAATACTGTAAGAAGTTTGTTCGTTGTTTATATTTGTTTTATTTAAACTGTTTAAATCATGTGTGGCTTTAATCACAACTAAGGTTTTTATTTTTCAGTAAATTGCATAAAATATGAAAAGGACAAAAGTTTAATTTATGATCAGCGAGATTTACTCAAATGTCTGACATGAAATGCTGGTTTCAGCTCCTGGATTCCAGATGTTTCTTCAAATGGCAGCAATGCATTTCCTTCTCCATTCTCTGGATTTCAGCAGTCTGTAGAATGGTTTTCCTGAACTGTGAAAATTGTTTCGAGCAGTCAGTTGCACAACAGCTTTACGTGGATCAAACTCACAATCACGTGAAAAGGATTTTTGGGACTCCATCAATGACTTCCGTGTTTTATTTATTTATTTATTTATTTTTGTCTTTATAAGGGACAGTAATGTACCAGGAAGAGAAGCAGGTAGAGGGAGGGGAAAGGATGGGAAATGACGCCCGCGCAACCAAACGGACATGTGATTTTAAATATTTACATCTCAACATATTCATATCAAACTATAAACATACAAAGTGTATAATATAAATAAAGAATAGAAGAATAATAAAGCTGCAGGCTGAACGAAACGTTTGTTCCACTCTTGGAGCGCATGTTCAAACCCAATCACTGAAATTCTTTGAAAGCCATTTGTATAAGCTATCAGACCTCGTGAATCTATTGTAAGCCTCTAATTAAAATGTAATTAATCGTTCTATTGACACCCGAGCTTGCTTGTGTAACACTATCTGTGAAAGCGATTCTAAGAGAGAATGTTGTCGCCGTTGCCATTAAATGAGCACACACTCGATAAACAGCAGGAACAAAGCACTAGGCATTTATACAGAGAGTCATATATCACAGAGGCTGAGATTAATTCTCCTCAGGCATTAACTGGGTCTCCTGCCTCCAGCAGGTCTTTAGGCCAGTTAAGAGTTTGCATGCTACAGGAAGTGCTTGGTTATACGTCCATCTAGCACGAGGCTAATCGTCTGCTGTGTCAGCAGCTCACGCAGTCTCGAACCAATTTGTTTGATACTTTTCACACGCTTATAACTCTTAATTATTGACAAATCAGCATTTTGATGTTTTAATGAACTTTAAAAAATGCACTTGCTTCCAGAGGAAATTTTTCACGGCTGTTTATTCAGTAAACTGTTTAAAAAGGTTACGAAAAAGTCGAGTTTCTTACATATTTGAAACACCTTGCAACACCAGAGGGAAACGCTTTTTACAGGTTTTATGAATTAGCAGTTCTCTCTCTGTCTCCTCTCTACCCCCACTCTCATTTTCTCCCTCCCACTTCTCTCTATCCTCCCCTCTCTCTTTCTCAGTCTCTCTCTCCTCTCTCTCTCTACCCCCTTTTCCCCTCCTTTCTTACTCTCTCTCCGCCATCTCTCTTTCTCAGTCTCTCTCTCCTCTCTCTCTCTACCCCCTTTCCCCCTCCTTTCTTTCTCTCTCTCTCCCCCCTCTCTCTTTCTCAGTCTCTCTCTCCTCTC
>SRMA01026727.1:8629-55342 GCA_007224835.1 Danionella cerebrum | reverse complement strand
CCCCTCTCTCCCTCTTTCTTCCCAGCTCTCTCCTCTTCCTCTCTCCTCTTTCTCTCTCTCACTCTATGTCTCTCTACCACCTCCCCCCCCCCCTCTTTCTCTGATGGCCTACTTTTGAAATGCTTGTCCTGCTGGGTCTGAGTGCAAAAGAAGCTCATTGAAGATTCTGTGCTGTCACCGAGACCTTCCGCTGGTATATTCAAGTTCTGTCTTTTACATGACAGGAGAATTCCTTCTTTTTTTCAGAACAAAGTCTGTTACACCCGCCACCAAATGTCAAATGGGTCTAAAATGGGAATGTTAGCATTATTAGTTAGATTAGTGACTAGATTGTGTTATGACCATCTTAAAAAGTCGGAATCTGGCTGGGTCAAGTTGCTCAAGAAAAAAATCTGTACCTTTTTAAAAATCAAATACCTTTTGAAAGTTACTTTTCTTTAATGTTTTTTTTTTTTTAAGTTTCAGTTCCAGATCCTGTCAAATCCCTCCCCGCTCTTTCACACCTCACTTCCCGTCATCTGTTGGAGAAAAAAAATGAAAGAATGTATTTTCTGTTTATTAAATGTAAAAATGTGGCAATATTTCCTGTGGCGAATTTTGGAGTTTTCTATATTTAGAATGTAATTGAATGGAAACATTTTTCATAATTGAGTTACGTTTGTTTAAGAATAATTATTTTAATGGAGAAATTAAGTGTAGATAAGTTGGCTGAATGTTTTCTGGTAGTCATGAGAAAACTTTAGACCAATTTTTTGTTGTTTTCTGATCAAAGTTCTTTATGTTCATTTAACAGCGTTTCACACTGATTAGTTTTGAGAGAAACGTAATTGAATTGGACAGAAAAATAAATTTGTAAAATTTAAAGTAGCTAATCTTACCGGATGTTTTGAGGGAGGCATGACAAAACTTTATCATGTTGGAAAGACCACAACGTTTCAAACGTGATTCAATTGGATGGAAAAGTGTTGTTTATAAAACATCGTGAACTTTGTGAGTGTTGTTGTCTTCGATCACATTTTCATCACGTTGACAGATTAGGTTTTAATGGTGCTGTGCCAATTCTAAAACTATTCCACACTATTAATTTCGGCCATGTCTGCATTCAGCATCTGTACTACAGTAAACAGTGGAAAACACCAGTTAATTCCGGTGATGATGCTCATTTGTTTCCCGGTTATTAATTGCACACCAGGCAGTTTTTCCTCAACACCAATAAACCAACAATAGTTTTCAAATCGGCTGAAAAATGAGTCCAAGGACAAGGCGGCCTAGAGAAAGGCGTGATGCCCAGGCTGAAAAACGATCAGCCGCTCTGACCAAGATGAATGGCGCTCAGATGGCTTTTAATTAGTGCAGCTGGACTCATTAATTATAAACCCCCCAATACAAATATTGTTATATTTGAGGAAATTTGTGATTTATTTTATTTTGTTGGCTGTTAGATGGAGATGAATGGTGGTTCGTCGTAAATATTGCAGGGACACAAAAGCAGATGAAAGCGGGGAAACGGGAAGATCTGCCACGGGGCACGTTGGTTATTATTCCACACACAATCGAGTCAAACAAAAGGAAAGTAAACACAAATAACACGAGGAAAGCTGTGGAACATCCCCAACTCTGCTTTTAATCTGAAGGTTGAAGGTTGTGTGATCCAACACGCCCTGAAGCTTCAAAGTTTAGAGTTATACAGAATTCCAAACTTTATACTCGTTCCTCTCTTTTTGAGTAAATGAGAGTCAGATTAAAACTTACTTTATAATATTAATGATTATCTTATATATTGTTCATTTTAAAGACAGTTCTTTTGGATATTTGAATGTTGGATATACTTCAGCCGCTTCTTCAGTTTGTCTTGGAAAAAGATAACTTTACTTTACAAATGAATAAATCTCTACACTCACTGGCCACTTTATTAGGTACACCCTGCTTCCACCACAAGCAAAAGGTTTTTTTATCTTTGGTTTGAGTTCTGGTGACTGTGATTCATGTAATCATTTTGACATTCAGTGTCATATTTCTCAAAAAAGCTATTTCAACTAAGCAAGTTATATTCAATCAAGTGCAGAGTTACACAATTACTTGAGATCGTCATAATCAAATTAAGTAAATACAACAACTCATTCAGGGTCTATTGTTATAATCAGACTTCAGACATTTGCAAAGTACTTTGGTGTATTTATATAGTTCCAAATACGCACAGATAATTCATTTACTTTTGATGGCTTGCCACATTTGCTTAGGTGGCTTGTTAACTTTAAATGCATCAGAATTGTAGTAATTACATTAAGATACAAAGTGTGCAGTTTTTTTTCAATTCTTACTAAAGATAGACAACTGTACAAGCACACATCCATTAGAAAAAGGTAAAAAAATGTAAGAAAAATATAGATAAAAACAGTTTTGAAGTGACTTGAACACTTTGCAGTTGTAAAATATTAATAATAGCAGAATACAGCATTAGTGCCAAAAACTGATTCCAGACAAATGTATCTGGAAGTCCTGCACATCAGACTCCAGTAGTGGAAGGAGTGTGAACATCCGACAGTGTTTTCTGGTTGATGTCCCTGAGAAGAGAGGTAGCTCTCTAGAAGGCAGTGATGGTCTACAGTCTTCACCAACCTCTGCAGATGTTTCCTTCACTGTGGAGTTTTTGTACCACACAGTGACTCAGTGATGCACTCATGCTCTCAGGCATGCCAATCTTCCCCAGCGTCATTGGGAAGTAGAACTGCTGTTGTGCTTTCTTGGTTTTGAGTGTCCAGGTGAGGGCCTCACTGGTGTGGATCCCATTGGATGAATATGTTAAAAGAATTGTATATATATCTTACATTGGAATTATGATGAGTCAATAAAGAGTTGCTAGTAGCATTAACAAGTTAAAAAAGCTTGGCATGCCAGGAAGCTACTACTTCACAAGATACTCAGTATTAGCATCCTTATGTGAGCGCTGTAAATGAAATTCGTGGCATTTTTCCTTTTGAGAACTGTTCTGTGTCTATAATGTTGTGTCCTTAGCTTTTGTTCATGTAGCTGTTGCATTTAAAGAAATCCCATATAAAGCTCTGCTGCTTTCTTCCAACCTTTTGTGGGATGCTGTGGTGAGAACATGGGATTGCTGCATTGGCAAACAATGGTAAACAATAAAAGATGATGTGTCACCGGATGACATGAAATTTCTAGAATTGGATTGATTTATTTTGTGTTGATTCAAAGGGTACGTAAATAAGTATTACAAAGACTAAACGCACATTATATATATATATATATATATATATATATATATATATATTTTTTTTTTTTTATTTTTTTTTTTAAGTTTTTCATTTTTAGATTTTGTTATTTTTTTATTAGTCAAATAGACATTTTAGATATCTGTAACTGGAGTTATGATGAGTCATTATAGAGTTGCTAGTACGGAACTTGCATAACATGTTAAAATAGCTTGCCATGGCGGGGAGGTACTACTTTGCAAGATACCTGGTATTAGCATCCTTATGCAAGCTTTGTAAATGAGATCAAGGAATTTTTCCTTTTAAGAACTGCATAACCTTGATAGCAGGCACCTACTGGCTAACATAAATGTTTTGTTCAAGTTTTGATGCCTTTCAGAAAGTGTGACCTCTAACAAATGGGATTACATTGAACAAGATCCAGCATAGTTTGATGACTTTATTCTGCTAAATTCAAATATGTGGCAATTTGATTGTTATAAAATGCATTATGTATTACCATCTTTTTTTTTACTCTTTTTATATAAATAAATGAATGATTACTCATTCCCATGTGATAATTTTTTTATTTAATTAAATTTGTTATGACACATTATACGTAGAATCAGGATTAGCTGTTATGTATATTCATTTATTTTTTATGTTGTTATTTATTTTTATTTATATAGTTATTTTTTGTATATTTATTTATTTTTATTTTTGTAGCTATTTGTGTTTATGTATATTAATGTAGTAATTTATTTTATTAATATTTATTTTCTTTATTTATTTATGTATTTTCATTTTTTATGTATATTAATTAATTTATTTTTATGTATGTAGTTATTTATTTTTATGTATATTTATGTAGCAATTTATTTTTAGTTATATTAATTAATTTATTTTTATGTATATTTATTTCTTTTTATTTTTTATTTATTTTGATGTATATTTATGTAGCAATTTATTTTTATGTATATTTATTTAATATTTTTATATATATTTATGTAGCAATTTATTTTTATGTATATTTATGTATGTTGTTATTTATTTTTATTGTTGTAGTTATTTATTTTTATGTAAATTTATTTATTTTTATTTTTTATTTATTGTTAGGTTTATTTATTTATTTGTATTTTTGTATTTATTTTCATGTAGAGTTTTTTATTTTTATTCATTCTTAGGTTTATTTATTTATTAGTATTTTTGTATTTATTTTTATATATATTTATTTATTTTTATTTTTTATTTATTCTTAGGTTTATTTTTTTATTTTTATTTTTTATTTATTCTTAGGTTTATTTATTTATTTGTATTATGTAGTGATTTATTTTTATGTATATTTATTTATTTTTATTTTTTATTTATTCTTAGGTTCATTTATTTATTTGTATTTATTTTTATGTATATTTATTTATTTTTATTTTTTATTTATTCTTAGGTTTATTTATTTATTTGTATTATGTAGTCATTTATTTTTATGTATATTTATTTATTTTTGACTCTTCATCCACAAACGTGACTCTTGCTGTGAGCTCTGAAGGTCGCATGTGTTTGTGTGAAAGTGAGCTATATTCTGATTCTCTTCGGCCCAGCGTGACTGTGCAGCGTCTGACCAAACCCCCAACCGAATTGTGCTCGGCCCACTCATCCTTAGCAGGGGCACATTAGTTACGATACATTATCTGAATGGCCTCCATCTTTTCAAAGTAAAACCACATGGATTTTCACTTCTCTGTTTCTCGCAAATATGTTTTTTTTTCTCTTTCAAGTGCACCGGCACGCTCACACACTTTCGAGTGGACACACGGGAACACCTGTAATAGGCTTACATGACCGCGGTTAACTCGCACACCCTGCAATTACAAACAAACACACTCGGACGCACTCCCCCCTCGCTGCTTGCACTCCTTGGGCTATAATAAATTTCTTTGAAACATGACTCTACACATGAGGGGATGGCAATCTAGAGAGCAGAAATTAAAATTTCATTATTTACTGCACTTGTGTTGCAGGGTGCAATTAGCATCTACAGAGCATGGAGCAAGAATATTTAATCCTTTCTTTCTCACTCCTTTCCTTTCAGAAAAAAAGTGTGACCATGGTAACTGCTGCTATGACTACTCCGTTGACCTCAGGACATAGTGGCAAATTGTGTTTTTCCCTCGCTTTCTTCCTTTCAGAGTGTTTCTTGTACACTTAAGTGGCAAAAACATCCGGGCACTGGAGTGAATGCAATCATCGTCAGCCCACATCCATGTCATTTATCAGTGCACTGTTTTGGATTGTATAATAAGTTTGATTTATTAATACAATTTTTCATGTTTCACCGCTGACTGAGATTCATGAGCAGCAGGTGATCTCAGGTGATCATTGAATTACGTGGCTTGTAATGAGAGAGCGGTGATGGAGAGAGAGAGAGAGGCAGTGAGTGAGCATGATGCGGAAATATGCTCAACTTAATAAAAAATGCTGCACACTAAACAAAGGCTGCTTTCCGAAATGTAAGTGTTAATCATTTATTTTCATCAATGAACAAACTGCAGTTAATGAACAGTTGGTTGGTTGTTCCAAACATCTCGGAGAACTAACCACAGCTTGCAATGATGCTGAGGCTCTGTGGGGGCCATCACTCCCGGTACTTTTTATTCTTCCTCATGCTGAAACTAGTTCTTAGCTGTATGTTTGGGGTTATTGTCTTGCTGCTACGTAAAGTTGGTGCCAATGATGGCATTGCATGATTGATAAGTTGACGCATTTCTCAGCTTTGTTGGCCATTTGTAACCTCTAATGTTGAAGGAACCTCTACCAGGCTTCTCTGTTGCCTGCGGACACTTGATGTTGTACCTCTCTCCAGCCCTTCAATGAACAAACAACCTTCTGCTAAAACCAAATATTTCAAATTGAACTCATCCATCCATTATTTGGTATTCCTTGTGTTTTCATATGTACTTGTGTCCCATGTCGGATGTGTGTCGTTTTTGCTGAAGCTTGTCAGTCTACTCCTAGACTGGTTTCAGACACATCTAAGCTCTTTGAAATGCTACACATATTCCATTTGCGAAGACTAACTCGTTTTATTGTGTCTTTCACAGTGGTGTAACGCAAACTGAAAAAGTACCACATGGTAGAGTCAAAATATCTGTTCTAAATATGACTCAAAGTACGAGTAAAGAGTAGTTCTTTTAAAAGAGTCGCATCAGAGTCATTTTCTTAAGGGCGTTTCTAAGCAAGATAGAAATAGAGAACATATAAAGGGAGAGAGAAAGAGAAGAAAGAAACAAACAGCAAGAGGGAGAGAGAAAGAAAAGGGAGAAGAAGAAGAAAAAGGAGAGAATGAAAGATAAGAGACAGATAGGAAAAAGAGTAGGGAGAAAAAAAAATAGAGAGAGAGAGAGAGAGACAGAAAGATTGAGAAGACAAAAGATAGAAATACAGGAGAATGAGATAAAGAGAAAGAAAGTAGAAAAAGAGAAAAACAGAGAGCAAAGAGAAAGGAAGAGAGACAGATAAAGTAAAAGAGAGAGGGAAAAAGAAGAGAGGAGCAAGAGCGAAATAGACAGAATGAGAGAGAAAAAGAGTATTGTTTTAAATTTATACGTTTTTGAAACTGGAACCTATTCAGTTCCGAAAAAAAACATTTAATTTTTTTTATCTCCAATGTTTATCTTTTTGCAGCTTTTTTTTGCAGCAGTACATTTATTAGATAATAAAATATGATTCACTATATTTTATGAGAACATTTCTGAGCTTATGTTGTCACAGAAAAAAACAAACTTTTTTTATTGTGCTTTTTTTTCAGAATTTAAGTGTTTTAACAATATCTTTAGCCACACATGGCCATAAATGTATAGTTTTATCAACGTATTTGCATTTAACTAGTGTTTAATATCTATTATTTTATACTGGCCAATCAAGTTATTAAACTTACCAAAAACAAATACATTTAGAGAGATTATCTGCTAACTTTGTTTTGTTTTCTTTTACTCAAAGAAAGCTTTAAAAGTACCGCTGAGTTTTCAGAATCTTGTCCTTTTCTGTTTTCCTCTAATTTTTGCTCTGATTTAGAAATATGTTTGTGGTCACAAATGGCATGACTTGTGATTAAATCCACTTAGAGAGAAATAACAGCGATGGCCTTATTCTCTGGAAGCCGTTATCCAAATGTTAACTCCTAAATATTTTACTAAACAGACTCTAATTTGTTTAGGATCGACGTGACTCTTCTCTCAACTCTCACCTCTGTCTGATCCCTGCGACAGCAATCAGCTCCGTCTCATTCACCTCATCCATCCCATTTATTCAGTGTTGCTGACACAACAACAACAACAACATAACTCGACATCGAACGGCAAACGCATGTAGAAGCTAGTTTCTCCAGCGGTGTCACAACTATAATGGCATCGTGCAGATGAACGATGACTTTTATTAATTAAAAGTTCACTATTTGTGAACGGTTATTGGGAATTGTGTCGGCTTTTGCTATAATGAACATAAATGATATCTTAAATCTGTGAACGTTCTTCTTTTTATGATGAGACTTATTATGATTTAAACTGACAGAAAAGAATAAATGTACTTGTTTGTTTTCGTAAAACCAAGGAAACAAATGTTTGGATACGTTTAAAAATCCATAAAAATGTTACATTTGTTTTTATAATTTTAAATGATAAAAAAAATGTTTTACTCATGAATCTTTTTAAATTATGAGTAACTTGAACTTTACTCATAAGTTTTTTTGAATCAGGTTTAGATTATTATTTTTTTTAACATATGTGACTCTAAGATTGTAAATCCACGTATTTGTTATCCTTTTTTTTCTTTTTGCATAACTGAACAAGTGGAACAAAACAGGCCTCCACTGTTGCCTAAATCAGTTTCTTCCCTCTGGTTATTAAAATCCAGACCACAACTGTTAATTTCCTTGATTTGCATGTCGTTTGTAGTGGAACGCAGCAATAAAAACAACAATAAACTGTATTTCACGTTATATACGAGTTGCTGGTACAGTAACAATGTTTCCTCTGTCCCGTTCTTCAACCAAGAAGCATGCCAGGTATTTTATATACATATTTATATGAGGAATTAAATCATAATGTCTTAAAAATGTATTAAAACATAGGGGAAAATGGTGACACATTTCTTGGTTAACTCATTAAAACACTGTGTCAAGCGTAGTGTTGCACAACTAGCCAGCACCACTACTAAAGTACTGTTCTCGGTTTATTTAACAAATTTAAGAAAGATAAATAAATACAACGCTCAATGATCAATTGGGAAAAACATGTTTTATTCCCCAAGAAAGGGAACTGTAACAAATCATACAAAAACAAACCAAATTTCTGAACTCGGAATAACGTTTTTTAAACAGACAATATTTGCTATAAATATGCCACTATAAATCCAGACCCGTTTCATCCAAAATGCAATTGTTTCAGTAAAAACTAATTTTATTTTTTTGAAAAATAGCAAAAATACAACAATCATATACTTTCTTAAAAAAATAAACTCATCCATGGATGTGCAGTTTAAAAACAATATTTCTGTGCAATTTTAAATATTACGAATAAACCAAAAATGAACTCAACCTAGTGCTGCACAGAAAGATGCTTTACAGTCCCATCGGCAAAAGCTTTTCCTACTGGGGACCGACAGGAGATCATCTGTATCTTTCCAGTGCTTAAATTTCTCGTCTTTTAAACATCTTTATAGTCTTTGGATGGCATTCGCTACTTCCCTACACTCAAAACGAGCAACTGCTCATTGAAATTGCTCATTTTATAACTTTTTCCAACTGGTGCTGCCATGATAGTCATGTGATTGAAAGGTGTGCATTGGATTGGTCCATATGAATGTATTGCACATCACTGTAAATTTGTTTGTGTCGTTTATGGTGAGGAGAAAATGCAAAGACACAGAGAAGGAATATACGAACAATGTCCAGTGTTGTTAAAAACAATATTATTGTTCATTTAAAGTTATTTATTTACATTAGACCCTTTGGCAAAGTTTTTGGATAATTATTGACTTCAAGTTAATGAACCCTACTTTTGACTGCAACCATGTTAAACTCCAGACAAAGGATTGGTTATCAAGATGGCTGACATAATCAGGTCACATGACCTGGTGACTACCTCTAACTTATGCATTTGTGATCACTGGATACATTTGTTGTAGTGAAATTCCTGTGAGAATGACCGAATGTTAAATGGTTCCTGTCTTAAATTGTTCAAAGTTAAAGGTGCTATATTACTGCTACTTTTAAAACATTTATAATAAATATTTGAGTCCTCTGTGTAAGCATGGCACAGTTCAAACATCTTTTCTCCCCAAAACGCATCGTTTACCTCTGTCCCGCCCACAGTAACACCCCCTACTGATCAACCCTCACCTGTCAGTCAAAAAACAACTTTAAACTGGGTTCTTTCAATCCCGGGAGAGGAATTTGGTGTCCTCTCCCGGCATCCAAAAACACACTTTGTCTGCATTGTTGTCTTTCCCTCAAACTTCTAGGTCAGACAGCATGTCTGCTCTACATAGATGTGGAGCTGTGCTAGCGATTAATCTGATTGGTCAGTGGGCAGTGCTAGGAACTATATGGGCGGTGCTATAAACATCGAGTCGTCTTCAGCTCAGAAAACGGGAATTTGGGTTACACAGACATGACAGAAAAACTCTAAATACAACTTAAGGCGTGCTTTTGACGCAGGAACAACACTAAAAGATGGTAGGATGCTAGGAACCTTACTTTTTTTATTAAAGTTGTACCAGCATCAAAAATGTTGCCGATACCACAAAAAAATCTGGCATCGGTATTGGCGAGTATTTGAGTCCACGTACCGATCCGATACCATTTTCATAAACATAACCTAGTTATGCCCGCTAGCTTTGCTTATCGCTGCAAAGCGGAAATCAATTCTTCTTCGCTGGTGCTGCCAGAATGTAAACACAGGAAGTCGTGTTGTGTTGCCATAAGCAACCAAGGAGAAGGACAAGCCGCGCCAGACGCAACAAACATTTCAAGCTTCATTCAAACAAAGAAAAAAGTTTACACAAGACAGCCGACGAGCAATAAAGATAATCAATCGAGGGTATTCTTGTGAAGTGAAATATTTCTAAATCCCTTGTTCATGTTATTTTGCACGACAACGCAAGCAACATGAAAAAAGCCATGAAAAAACAGATTAGCTCCTCCACCTCGTCTGTAGCGGAAGTGATCCCCTCAGTTACAGTTCTAAAACGGCACCTTGCTTGGGAGAGCCAGGAGGACACTGGTTTAAAAACAATGAAAAACACTCTTCTTGAGGCCGTCAAGAAACGATTCGCAACCATCGAGGAAGAGCCCTTGTATGCAGTTGCCACTCTCTTGTATCCACGTTTCAAAGATAGGGTATGTCTATAAAAATTTTTTCATGTCCATATTGATTATTGTCATTGCCATATTGAGTATATCTGAAACACAGCATAACATAATTTATTTTAAATTATAAAATGCATAAAATGTCAATTAATACAGGGCTAGTAGTATCTACAGCTGTATATACAGATACACACCGAGGTATCGGATCGGTACTCGATATCGGCCGATACCCTGAGCCCAAGTATCGGGAGGGGAAAAATGGTATCGGAACATCTCTACTTTTTATCAATAACTGCGCCATTTATCTGCGTAATTGTGGAACAGGTTTTTTAAGTGATTTGTTAAGGTATGGGGGGTTTGTTCTCCCAGAATCACTGTAATCATAATAACTTCAACTCCTTGATCAGCTACAGTTAACATTATGCACCTAATCAAATTATTTTGGGTACTTTTGAGCATTT
Organism: Danionella cerebrum; assembly: GCA_007224835.1. Taxonomy (NCBI): domain Eukaryota; kingdom Metazoa; phylum Chordata; class Actinopteri; order Cypriniformes; family Danionidae; genus Danionella; species Danionella cerebrum. The sequence continues at coordinate 44,312 of SRMA01026727.1, read as the reverse complement.
TATACGAATAAGCACGGCATTCATGGTTTCTTTAAGATGCTTTTTCATTAATGGAGTACAGTGGGCTGTCATGTCAGTGAGTGAAGAGATGTCGGCAGCCAAAGGAGATGTGATTATATCTCTCACTGCTTTTGTTACCCAGTTTAGCTAATAAGTACTTTTCAAAGAGCGCTATCATTTTGCGCTCGGTTGGGGACCGCACTCTTGCGATGTTAACTCTAGTTCCCACCTCAACACTGTTATTAAAGACCTCACTCAGCTCTTCAGGGAAACTCACCTCATTTCCTCGAATCCAGCGCTGGATCCGACTGAGATTTGTTTGCAAGTGTCTTTTCCGATCCACTATCAAACTGAAAGTTTACCAGGTGCTTCAGGAAACCATTTCAAAAGTCGGGAAGAAAAATCTACTTAAATACTAAACAAATTAAACAGATAGAGAGCAATTTGCCGATTTCTTCTAATGTCAAAGCGAATCTGATTTGAGTGGAAATGTCACTAAAGAGTACCTTGATGATTCTTGACTCATCTGAGTGTAACTGACGGAGCCGTGGGGATTTTAAGGTTAAAAGAATGTTTTAATTCTGATTAGCATGAGGGTTAAGGTGAGGAGCATCTGGGTTCTCTCAGAGCTTTATCATGCTGTGATACTGCAGAGGAAAATAGCAGGAGTGTGTGTGTGTCAGGCGATTTCAGGTGGAGTGACAGCCCTGTGCCGCGGTGTGGTCTCTTCCTCTATCTTCTGCATGTGTGTGTGTGTGTAGATGTTCTGGGCCTGCAGGGGGGCTGAACTGCCAGCTGCCTCGTCGTGCCTTTTAAATCACACTCTTCACACACTTCACTCTTCTGACAGCTCTTGACACACTGCGTATGTCCTCTGTCCTCCCTCGTTCACTCCCTCTCTCCTTCATTCTCTCAGTGCCCCCGTATCAATCCTTGCGACGCAGTGATTCAAGCTCCTGGCTAATCTCAGTTGTGTTCAGAATACACTTTGCATCCTTCATTGTGAATTTAAAGGCAGAATCTAATCCCAAAGTCTTTGTTTACTCACCTTTTTTTCTAAAAGTGGAGTATTCAAACTTGTTAAGTGAGCATCATGTAAAAGCTGTTGTATACAGGTGGGTATGTCTAATGACCCGAATTCTTTCCTTAGTATATTCCATCTGTACCAGTATGTCCCAAAAAGGTCATTTATAGTTTTAGAACTAGACTCGATGTCCAGGATCAACATTGCAGGTTAAACTTAAACGGCAACTCCAAAACAACACCGTAAACTGAGAACTGTTCGGTTGTTAGCTTGAGGTGCTAGCACATGCTAATGTTTTAACAGTTGGTAAGAAATAAAAAAAGTGACAATGAATTTTATGTTTTAGGTTTGGCTAACCACACACCTTCCAAAGCAAACATTTAGCATTGCATTAGCATTGTGGTCAGAATAAAATCCATTAAATGGCATTTTTGTTAAAAATTAATGCCAAAAAAAAATAAGAGAATTTAAATCATTGTTGCCTTTCGTTTTGGGCTGAAGAATGCTGGGAAATGCTCGTTCTCATTCGCTGATAATGGGCAAGCTCATTGTAAATACAATATAATGACAATTAAAGATTAGCTTGTTGTTTTATTTTGCAAACAAAGTGATTTATTGTGATTAAAATGCTTACATTTATATTTATGCATTTGGCCAATTTTTCCAAAGTAACTTACATTTTGAATGAATTTTTTTGTCAGCTCTTATTTTCCCTGGGATTTGAACCCACAACCTTTGCGTTGTTCGCGCAATTAATTTTTTGTGGTTTGAGATCTTACCTTTCAGAATTCATGGATTTCAGGAAATTACTGAAATAACTACAAAATTAACTAAAAATAGTTTAAAGAAAGGAAAAAAACACTTTTTTAAATATGAACTCATTCTCACCTGAATGCTAACATTTCTGAAACCATTCAGTTGTTTTTCAGATCAGGTGGTATCATTGTTAGCATAGCTTAGCATAGATCATTAAATCCACTTAGACCATTAGCATTTCAGTTTAGCAGCTTCCGTATTGAAATCTATTCAGAACATGGCTTTTTTAATTAGAGTTACTTGAAAATTACACCAAAATGCAGTATAATTCATTACAATATCATCCAAAATATCTGATATTCAAAAATATGTGGAGTGTTTTGTAACATTTCTGAATTAGAAAAAAATATCTATCGATTTTAGAAAAATAAATAAATAAATAAAACGTAAAATGAAATACTTTGAAAAAAAGCTCTTTCCAAATACATTCATCGGTTCATCTTTAAATTGACGTATTTTTAATATTGAAAATGTGGATTAATTGTAGATTTTGTGATGAGAAAATTGATCTAAAAATGTCAGATTGCGCTTAAAATAACAGAAGCTAACTTTTCTGCTAAACAATGTTGAGAGTGGCTGCTGTGGGAATTTTTGTGTTGGTGGATTGTTCACCAGTTGTCACCTTGCAATCTACAGGGGCCTGATGTGGATGAGCTGCCCATGTCTGGGCCTCAAAGCTCAGGCCACCAGGGGAAGCGGTAGAAGGTTAGCCCCTCCGCAGTGAGGTGTGTGTGTGAAGCTTTTCATTTAGCGCTGGGCTGTGACAAGACCCCTGGCCCAGATAAGCAGAGCTCTGCCTCTTTTACAGGTGAAATCTATTCTCACATTTGCCTCAGGGGTGTGTGCACTGTAACAGAGTTTCTCTGCCCCTCTGGGTCCCACCACAAAGCCAAAGAATAAATGGTGAAGGTGGCTGCAGTGGACAGAAAAATCAATGCCTGTTTATACAGACATGACAGTCCTGGAGCCCCTGCAATCGGCCTGGCCGCTCGCCTCTCTCCCACGCACTGTTCTATTCTCCTGCTTTATTTCTCTCTATATCACAACAAAACTGTCTCCTCTAACCTCTCCGAGAGGTGAGAAGAGACCCCCCAGGTGCTCCAGCATTTGCTTTCTGCAGCCTGACTGCTGTAGATCTTTGCCTGTATTTGTTGTAACTCTTTTCAACCGAATCAATGCTAACTGTTCACTTTTGAGTTTAGAATATATTTGCATAAAATATATAGTCAATATTATGCAGCTGAGCTCAAACTTTCCAAATGGCCCAGCTCTTAATATTGTGTATTCCTTTTTAACATCAATGACAGCCTTGAAGTCTCTTGAGGTAGTTGTTGCTGAGGTTCTTTATCTTCTCTTCTTGGCAAAAAGCCTCCAACTCTTGCAAATTCTTGCATGAACTGCACATATTGAGTTTTCCCCAGAGTGGTTCAGTAATATTGAAGTCTGGAGTCTGAGATGGATACTCCAGAACCTTCCTTTTGTTCTGGTGGAACCAGGTGGACTTGCGTTTTGGATCATTGTCGTGTTGGAATGTCCACGTACCATGAGCAGCTTCCGGACTGATGATGCACATTTTCCTCCATTATCTTTAGATAAAATGCTGCATTCATCTTAATATCAATTTTGACCAAGTTCCCCTGTGCCTTTGGAGCTCACACATCCCCAAAACATCTGTGACCCACCTCCATACTTAACATGTTGTTAACATGTTGTGCTCATGTTGATTCTTCTCCAAATGCAGTGTTAATGGCTGTGACCAAAAAGTAAAATTTTAGTTTCATTGCTCCATTAAACTTTGTTTCAGAAGTTCAAGTTCGTTCATTTGTATAGCGCTTTTCACAACAGACATTGTCTCAAAGCAGCTTTACAGTAAACCAACAAGTTTAAACTCAGAAATTAAATAAGTGGTCTATATGTCCCTGATGAGCAAGCCTGGGCGACTGTGGCAAGGAAAAACTCCCTTTTGGAAGAAACCTTGAGAGGAACCGGATTCAAAAGGGAAACCCATTCTCATTTGGACGACAACAGCAGTGTGATTTATATAAAATATAGTATAAACAGATAATATAGTATAAACAGATGATGACTGTGTTAGGTGTAGGTCCAGGGGGCGCCGGAACATCTCCAGGTGAATCTGGTTGTTAGGGTGAGGAGCTGGTGGGCGGAGCCTCCGGGAGTCTCGGGATGAGTAAGGGAGGGAAGAGTGGAGCGGTGGGCGGAGGTCCAGGGGGCGCCGAACATCTCCAGGTGGGTCTGGTTGTTAGGGTGAGGAGCTGGTGGGCAGAGCCTCCGGGAGTCTCGGGATGAGTAAGGGAGGGAAGAGTGGAGCGGTGGGCAGAGGTCCAGGGGGCGCCGAACATCTCCAGGTGGGTCTGGTTGTTAGGGTGAGGAGCTGGTGGGCGGAGCCTCCGGGAGTCTCGGGATGAGTATGGAGAAGAAGAAAAGAAGAGTGGAGCGGAATTAGCGTCTCTGAGTTCTCATTCATATTTTCTTACCAAGAAATAAAAAATTGTCAGGTTATGTAAAGTTATGATTCTTAAAAAACTTATATTTTATGATCAAAATAAACCTTTATCAAGAACTATTGCCATCTATGGCTTTAGGTATGCTTTTATTATTATTCATGTTGCTTAGTTGGTTTTATGGACAAAAGCCTTCGAAAATGTCGACGTGTGCAGCATTCACAATAAATGTTTATCCACCTAAATTCATGATTTTATATATATATATATATTGAGCGACGAGTGGCTAAATAATTCTAATAATCAAGGATCCACAATAAATGAATGAGCCACAACAAACTGTCCACAATAAATCTGTGAATAGAAAATAGTCCTTATTTTTATCAATCTTCAATCTAAATCAAAACAAACCTCAAACAGCAGATTTCTTAAAGCCAAAACGCATGAAATAAGTGATCAATATCCCCGAGCTGCTGTCCTTGATTAATGCAAATCTGAGCGGCAGGAGGATGACTTGTGTGAAAGAGCTCTAATGCTCCGGTGTAATGAATGCTTCCGTAAATCCGTCGGAGCAGTGATGCAATACCAGGCAGACGTGCCATAATTAGGCTTTTTACTTTCATTTGTTTTGTTTTCCATCATGTGCCATTGCTGTCGGACGACTGTTCGCTTGGATAGAGGGCGTGGAATCTCTTCGCTTGTGTTGTGTATTCTGATTTGAATTCCCCCTAACCCTCCCATACTCTCAGCCTATCCATAAGCTCTGATGTTCTGTAGCTCCTCCCCTCCATTGATCTCTGCCCCGGGATGTTGCATGTAGCTCCTCCTCTTAGACACATTGTGCAACGCTTGAAATAAAGTAACGCCAAATATTGTTTGATCCCTATACATTCAGTGACACCCCGCCCTGGGAGTGACTGCTTTAACCCTTTATACATTTAAGAAAGTATAGTATAATATCAAGCCTGAATTTTTTTGTTGTGTACTTAAATTGTCACATATATGTAGGTTCTAATAGATATGCAAATTTCGAAAATAAATAAGCATTTTTCTATCAATTTTCTGCATAATACAGTATGTAAGTAGGCTTTTTATCGTCATTTCAACCATATACAGTGCAGTACACAGTGAAACGAAACGTTTTCCCAGGAGTAAGGTGCTACATCAAACAACATAATAAACATTACAGCACAGAATTATCATTAAATTATCGTTAAACTAAGCTATCAAAGTGCACTTGTGCAACATTTAGTGCAAAAGAGAAAAGACAGGACAAGACAAGGAACAAAAAAACAGTAGCGCCGACCAGTACACTACAGAAAGTTGTGCAAAGTAATGGATTGTCAATATGCAAATCAGAATAAATAAATAAGTGATAAATAGTCAGTCTTCAGTGAGATGTGTGCAAAAAAACAGCAGTTGTGTGGAGAGGGTTAATAGTGTTGTTTATTTGTGTAGATTATATGTTTGTCTGTTTAGTTCCCGGTTGGCTTGAGGAAAGAAACTGTTACACAGTCTGGATGTGCGGCCCCGAATGCTTCTGTACCTCTTTCCAGAGTGAAGAGTGTGTGTGACTGGTGCTGGTGGCTTTCAACAGTTTTGCCAACTTAGCGACTTTGGTTTTTACTACAACTCTAGCAACTTTTCCTGTTATTCCTGGTTACTTTTAGCGACTATTTTCAGGCCAGCCAATAGTGACTTTTCTTACTGAGGAGCTGGCACAACACTGGCAAAAATTGCCAAAAAATTGTCATAGGGTGTGAAAGCGTCACTTTATGTCTTCATATCAAGTGAAAGTGGAGTCCGTATTCTCCTCAACTCACTTCCGCAAACATTTTAATCACTTCCTTGATATTTAGCATTTCTTTGCAAAGATGTGGAAATGCCGTTTTTTTATTATCATAGAAAAGAGGGCGTTTTTAATATTTTCAATACATTTTCAAATTGCCTGAGAACCTTATTGATATTAATTGCATTGTGTTGTTTTACATGAATTACCACGAACAAAGCTGTTTTCTGTCTCAAATGTAAACTTCACACAATATCTTAATATACATTCACCTTCTGTGAACATTTATTTTATATGTTGTCAGAGAGAGAGAAAGAGAAACCTTTATTTGTCACATACACTGTTACATGTAGCGAAATGGGCCACAGACATAGGACAGGCCAGTGTTGAGAGGTAGTATTTAAGAGAGAAACAGAGAAATGGATATACAGCAGGTAAAGTAGCTAAAAAAAGAGCCTTTTCTGCACTGTCCTTCAAAGGGCAGTGTGGAGTAGGTAAAAAAAGCCATTGCAATCAAGTACATAGACAAATACAGGAAGAGAACATCGCAGGATGAGGTAGGGGTCCAGGGAAGTGGTGTAACCGCTGCTGTCCACAGCCAACATTTTCCTGCAGCCAGACAGCACTGTACTCATGGCCCGTCAGATTACAGCAGTGGAACAACATTTTAATATATTTAGTTACCAATATTCATTTTTTATGTCTAAGTGACACAGAAACAATCAGACTTGTGATGTCAACCACCCATAAATAGAGTGAGAAACTTACAAAGGGTTTAAAAGAGAGTTTGGAAATATAACACCATGCAAATTTCCAGAAACACAAGAGTATGTGTGACCTCCTACAGACCCCGTGAAACCAAACTTGTAATCATCCCAAAATATGTGGAAATGATGATCATTAGATCTGTTTTACAAACTCTTCAGGCACCACAGAAGTCATCTTGAAAAATAAGCAGCTTTTTTTTTATTTGTTCGCATTTTACATACGATTTTTCAAAAATAGTGTGTGACAGGAAAGCCAGGATTTCAAGCTTTGACAAGCCTCATTTAAAATCTATGATCTGTGTCTATTTCTTGGTTACCTTTGTTTATTGACAATAACACACTGTATACATTTTTAAATGTGCACCATTTTTATTTCAGTGCATTAAAATAAATCAGGGCACAGTTAGATCAGGCTTGTTTATAATAACCCCAATGAGCTTGTTTTGAGTCTTTTGAGTGTTATTTGCTCGTAAGACGGTGACAGAGATAAGTTGGGGGCTTGTTTGTGTGTTTTATGTGTGGCTTGTTTTGTGCTCTAGAGAGTCTCCATGATTGTGTGTGTGTGTGACAGAAAGAGGTTGAGTGTGTGATGTATATGTGAGTGTATTTATACGTAAGTGTCAGTGTGCTCATGTGCACTGTGCATATGGTGTGTGCGTGTGTGTGTGTGCACCTGCTGTGAACTGTGAGGGTCATTTGTAACTCATTCTGATTAATGGTAGTTTGAGCTGAATAAATGAATGAGATGCAGAGAACAGTCAGTCTCACGGCGCGCTCGCAGCTCCACTCAGCACCGTGGGATTGCTTCCTGTCCACAGCTCCACAATTGATTTCCTCATTGCTTCAATTTGTCGCTTAATCTACTGATATGTTGATAAATTTTTCACACTTTGTCAATTAATTTTCTTGAAAAATGAGGACCAAAATGGCGAGCGCATCAATACAGCCAGGCAGCGATTCTGTGACAAAATTAAGTGATAAAATTAATTGTCCCCCATCTTTTTTTCCCTGTGAAAACAGAACTAATGAGAGTGGCAATTAGAGTCATGTGCTCTCCTCAGGGGGGATGGGGTACAAGAAACATAATAAAAAAAACAGGGGGAGATATAAACTCATAATAAAAGACTGAAATATGACAGCCACCATCTGAAAGGGATCTAGGGATTATCCTTATAATTTTTGTGATTGTATAAATGGTGTTAAAAGTTACCTTTTAGTGAAGGTCTGAGATTTAAGGTTTGTCACAAATGTAACATAAAAAAGCACGTTTCTAGTGAATGCAAGGTTTGATTTGCAGTCAAAAAATGTGAATTTAACAAACTTCTTAACATAACTGACCTATTGCTAAGCACACCCCAGTAGGAGAGATTAGCCAATCACAGTTGAGTATCCTCTACTTGACTAGAGTCATTTGTTCTATTGTTGCTGCAAACGGCTTGTTGTGTTTTGTCTCTTTAGACAACAAACATACTAGAGCACATGCACTAAAATCTTAGTTAATCTTACACACCAACAAGCACAAAATGTTGATCCTGGATGTTGTCACCGGCTGCTGTTCAACCATAACATGTTGCTATTTTTAGGTACACTTCTATTAAATGCTGCTTCCAAATTTGGTCATATTCAACTGCATTTCAAGCCACCTTGTCAGATAAGTTCAGATCCCTTCTGTCAACATTTTATCTGTAAAACTCTGTGTCTTTAGAGTTTTTTTTTTCAAAAATGTTTTAACACTGCAAAAGTAAATCCATTAAATCTTAAAGTGTTGATCCTGGATGTTGTCACCTGCTATGTACTATGAGGCTTTTCACAGTTAAATTGTATGATTCTTTTATTTGCTGCTTCCAAATTAAAATTTGGACATATTCAGTTGCATTTTAAGGCACATTTTTGTGTTACGATCGGATCATGTCCACACTTTGTTCAAATAATTTTAGTAACTCTCTAAAACTGTCTGTAGAATTCATTTGTTAAATGTTTAACACTGCAAAAGTAAATCCTCTAAATCTTACCCCGTGGTTGATGAAAAGTGTTGATCCTGGATGTTGTCACAGGCTGCTGTTCAACCATAACATGTTGCTATTTTTAGGTACACTTCTATTAAATGCTGCTTCCAAATTTGGTCATATTCAACTGCATTTCAAGCCACCTTGTCAGATAAGTTCAGATCCCTTCTGTCAACATTTTATCTGTAAAACTCTGTGTCTTTAGAGTTTTTTTTTTTTCAAAAATGTTTTAACACTGCAAAAGTAAATCCATTAAATCTTAAAGTGTTGATCCTGGATGTTGTCACCTGCTATGTACTATGAGGCTTTTCACAGTTAATTTGTATGATTCTTTTATTTGCTGCTTCCAAATTAAAATTTGGACATATTCAGTTGCATTTTAAGGCACATTTTTGTGTTACGATCGGATCATGTCCACACTTTGTTCAAATAATTTTAGTAACTCTCTAAAACTGTCTGTAGAATTCATTTGTTAAATGTTTAACACTGCAAAAGTAAATCCTCTAAATCTTACCCGTGGTTGATGAAAAGTGTTGATCCTGGATGTTGTCACCTGCTGTCCTCCAACCATATTATAAGGCTCTTCCCAAGTAGACCGTACATTCCGAACTGAAATTTCGTGCATATTCAAATGCATTTTAAGCCACATCTTTGGGATAAGTCTAAAACCTGATTCCCGTATTCCTGTTTTATTCTTTTTCCGTCTTGAAATGGTGAGGATTTTCTTCCATCACCCATTTGCATAGTCTTTTATGAAGTTTTTTTCCCTTTGTGTACAAAATTTGCATTGAAAATTGAGCAGGTCTCACTCTGATAACGGGGGGCGGGGCTTAACTACAGGTCAGTTGTGAGGAATACAGATAAAATGGATAAAACTTAAGTGTAATAAAAATGTAATATATATGCAAATCTGGGACTCTATAAAAGGCATCCAGCAGAAGTTGTTATGTATGTGACCAGGAGAATTTGACCAATGATGATTGCAATGTCACATGACTAAAACAACAAAAAAAAGAGTTTTAACTTGAAATTAACTCAGGTTTTGGACCAGAATTTTTTTTTTCACTTATTCCAAAACTATATGCAAACTATTGCTTAAAACATTTAACACAATTGTTTTTCGGGAAATCATAAATATTCTGTTCTTCAACGAATAGCATTGTATGTTCTCAAGAAACGCCTAAAATTGAAAGAGCTCTGCTTTTATGCTGCTGTTGTGTAAACATAATGTTTGCAGAGTAGTTTCTGTAAGTGGTCTTCCTCTCACTCTGGCCACCTGAACCAGGAAGCAGAAAGCCATGGCCGTGCTATCGAACCACAGCTGAAAAGCCTGCACTCATGTAATTTATTGTCAGTGTTTCCTTCACAGGAATAATTGTGGCGACTGGCCGAAGATCAATAGCATATAGATTTTCAGACACAGGGTCTTGTAGCACCTCTGTGTAAATGGGGGGAGCAGAGACAATGTGACCGAACACGTAATGGAGAAGTGGAGCAGAGAAAACGCTTGCACACGAGCTCGTCTTCAAAGTAAGGTGGTCAAATGTGAGAGTTAGGTGTGAAGGTGAATTCAGCAATTTAAAAATGACTTCCATCATCTCTGGCATTGGTGTAGCTAGTCCCTAGCTCTGTGATTTCAGCAGAGGCAGACTAATCCACTAAGGAGTCTTTAACAGGAAATGGATAAGAGGTGTGCACACTGGATTTAAGGGTCCCCAGTGGACTGAAGCAGCCTGGAACAGGCGCTTTTCTGAACAGAAACAGCTGTCGTGTGGACTAGCTGGAGGCCTTGCAGATCACAAAGAACCGCGGCACACAACAGCGGATTGTTGTGAGATGTGAACGTTGTGGGCTCAAACCATACGCTATGGTGATCTAAGATCGGAAGCACAGCAGAACTAGCTCGGATTTGCTTTGGTTGTTAGTTTCTAAAACCAATAGGACACTTTTCTACCAGCTAAAAAGAGTAAACATATGAATAGACATTGAGGTCGCATATGGGTATCTACATTGTTTTTTTCTCTAGTAAAAGTACAGTTGTCTCCATGCAAATTTTCTGATTTCCCAGCCATTTTTTTTCCCAGAAAATATGAACGATAACACAGTTATCCCCAGCTATTTATCGTAAAACAACAGTGTTTACTGTTTATAAATCATAATGACAACCTGATAAATCCAAATGACCCTGATCAGAAGTTTGCTTACTCTGGTGATTTTGGTCTGATGACAAGCACATAAACTGATGTGCAAAACCAGTTTCTGAATCTCTGGGATCCTGATAGACCCTTGTCTCTTTCACCCAGTGATCTGCTGAATTCTGAATGATGGGAAGACTACAGGAAAAGGTTGTTAAGCTGTACAAAACAGGAAAGGGACATAAAAAGACTTAAAAAGGAACTGGGAATGATAAAATGCAGTGTTCAAACTCTGGTTAAGAAGTGGAAAGTGAGGGTTACGTTGAAATCATCCAAAAATTCTGCTACAACTGCCAGAAAAAAATATAAGGGATGCAAAGAAAACCCACAAATAAATTCAGTTGAAATACAGGACACTCTGAAAAAATGTGGTGTGGCTGTTTCAAGGAGCACAATACGGAGACACTTGAAGAAAAATGGGTTGTATGGTGGAGTTGCCAGAAGAAAGCCATTGCTACGTAAATGCCACAAAGTGGCCCGCTTGCAATAAAGAGACAAGCATCCAAAGTTCCGCAACAAAGTTATTTGAAATGATGAGAGCAAAAATGTAACTTTTTGACCATAACCATAAGTTTTATAACCATAAATTCGCAAGGAGTCAATATGAACAGAACACCATCCCCGCGGGGAAGCATGGAGGTAAGTCAATTATGTTGTGGGGATACGTGAGCTCCAAAGGCACAGGAAATTTTAAAAATTGATGCAGCATTCAATCAAAGTATGCTTCATTAGGATACTTCTGAATACTTACTTGCTGACAATTTTTCATTACTTCCATTTTTATTGAGAAACAAGTAGACCATTATAAAACAAACTTTCACCATCACTCAAGACATTGTGACTCAAGCGTTAGCAATGCCCCCTAGTGGGTGGATGATTTCACACTCTAATACAAACTATACTTCTCTTTGGTCTTAAAACTTATTACATTTAGTTTTATTAACCAGTAACATGTTAGAAACATACATAGTTTCACTAGTTGGTTAAGAATATTCAGTTTCTTTTGTCAATACTAGGGGTTTAATGATACATTCTGTTCACGATACGATACATACCTCAATATTATGTCTTCGATACGATATGAATCACTATATTTTACAACACTATTTTTAATCAAATATTGAAACTGTTTAAATAATGAACAATCATTGGAAAAATGTAATTTTAAAAGTTTTGAGACCACAAAGTTGGCCAGGGTCTGGTTTGATTTGTATAAAAGCAATCGATACCATCCATCCACTTGGGGGCAGTGTTAATGTCTGCATCATTAGCCATCTTTTTTTTTTCCTAACTGATAGAGAGAGTTATTTTTACAATGTTTCTTGTTTAAAGTGTGAGTAAACAATAAAACGAGGTAAAGAAGTTTCAGAAGTGACTAGAATCACAATCACTTCGAGAAACAAATGAACGTCAGCTACGTATTGCAAAATATTTGGCCATGATATATTGTTAAATCCCTAAACAATACATATCAGATTGTGGAAATCATATCGAAACACCTTCCTTAATGTTTTGGGTACTTTTGTACGATGTCATACATAGAAAGGCAAGAACAAAACATGTTTCATATTATCTGCTAGTCATCTTCTCTGCTAGCAGGTAGCTTTTCCTTCACGTGTGTTTGAGAGTCTTCTGCCGTTCATTTTCTTTTCTTCCTGAAGGACTTACTGAGCGCTGCCATTAAGCATAGGTGTCTGTTTTAAATATGAATCCCTCTCCTTCTGCTGAGACTTGTTACCTCAATAATTCAGAGCTTGAGAGAGGTGCATTATGGGCCTGATGTAGATGTGACATGAGTAGGTTTGAGACAGTGATGATAATTGATATGATAATGGGGCTTGAGGAACAGGAACAACAGCAACAAATAATAATTAAAGTATGAATAAATTATGGAGGTAAAACTGTTGGCACGCACAGATGGGACGGGATGCGGCGACGTCTCTCAGCACATGTGCTGGGACTCCGTGAACGTTAGATGTTTTCAGGGAATGACACATGTGAGCATTTACGGTGCATTTTAGATATTTCTCTGCCCTGAAACCAGGCCATGAGCCCTCTGTTAGCGGATAGTGCTACAATGCTTTTTGTTTTTGTAAATGTAATGTTCTGTTTACATTGTAAGCTTCAGTATGTGGGAAAGTGAAAATGACCCACCTCTGGATTTCTAAGGGATCTGTAAGTTTGTAGAACACAAACCAATTTAGAACTGAGCCCCTCCCTGTCTCGTTCATAGACAGATGCATGAGACAGAAAGAGAGAGCTTAAAAAAGTTAAGATCTGCATAAAACCCATTCAAGTGCGTAAAGCAGCCCCATCTGGAAGGCATCGAGCAGGAATGAAGTTGTACAAAACCATTCCATTGATAATAAAGCTAATTTTTATGGCTCTGACAAGTATGTAATTATGTTCAGTGGCGCTTTTCAGATTTTATCACAGTCAATAAAGCGCGCTGGTAATTTCATTCCCATTTGACATATTTACATGGCAACATTTGACTGGGAGAATTAGTAAGCACGAAAGGCTTGATAGAAATGTTTTAATGATCTGTGACCTCTCATCTGTTTCCCCGAGGAAAGCAACTTCATCGTTGACCTCTGCTCACACGTCATCCTCTGCAGACAGCAGCTGGGTGCAGGTGAATCACATCTATATGTGCTCCTAAGTAACGTTTGGGTTTGCATATACAGTGGAAGAATAATGTAAACATCTGTAAAAATTTAATTTTCTTTACATTTCGCAAACCAGTTATAAAAGACACGATTTTACGACATTTATTGTGATGCAGCATGGCTCACTTCATTCAGTGATCTTTTTTTTTGAAGACGTCTTAGCATCCTATCAAAGCCATGCGAAATCTGTTGAAGTCTGGTGTGTTGCAAAAAAGGAGGAGGAGCTTGCAGACAACCAATCAGAAAGGATTACAACTAGGGGTGTAACGGTTCACGGGGATGTATTGAACCGTTTCGGTACGGCCTGTTCGGTTCTGTACACTTTCGGTATGCGGTATTTTTATTAAATTATATAAATTTATTATTAGCACGATATTAAGCGCAGCGGAACAATGTTCCTAGGTGAGTTTCCGCACGGACGCTATTGAGTGAAGCACAGTAGCGCTCTACGAGTAACTGTGAGAAATGGACACAGAGAAAGAGAAGTCAGCGCTTGAAGACCCTCCCACCTCACTACACTCTCCTGTTTGGGAACACTTTGGCTTCTCTGTTAAAATACATAACGGGGATAGACGAGTGGATAACATAGTTCCATGGAGATCGGGCAGGCAACACATCTAACATTTTCTACTGCTGGAGATAGTCACTGCAACCAGATCTATGCTCTCTTCAGAAAATGTGGATAGGTTCATCTTTTTAGCCAAAAACTTAAAACTTGAATAGTTAGTTTTGTTGATATATAAGTTGAAGCTGTTGCTAAACGTTTGCAGGTCCTAACTAGTTGCAGTATTTCATTTTTTTATTTAAAAAATGTGTATGTCTTTATAAAGAGTGCAATTTATTTAAAATATCACCCAAAAGTGTCAATTTTATTTATTTTATGCAAGAATTCTATTTTGTATTGGCAGCTTTTCAAAATAAAGATTATGTAAGTTCTTATTGTTTTGTACCGAACCGAATGAACCGAACCGAGCTCTCCAAGACACTGTACCGAACCGAATACGATTTTAGCGTACCGTTACACCCCTAATTACAACACATCACAAACAGGCGTCTCGTAGAGAAGTGTTCGCTTTCGTAATATAGTCTTTAAAATTATTTACTAAATACGTAAACGTAGTTTGGGTCATTCGAAAGGGGTGTTTACAATGAAACGGCAAGGGTGATGACTTCCGCGAGCAACCTAGAATTTCCTAGCTGCGTGTGCGACTGTAAACAATGAAACTATTGTACAACTAAACACTGGTCAGTAAACTGGTAACAGGAAATGGTGTGTTGCTTGCTGTACGCCCAGTCAGGTACAGTGAGATCACATTTATGCGTTAATCGGGCGTTTAGGAATGTGCAGTGGGAACAGTCGACCTCTATGTTGCAGGGTCATGTGATCTATTGCCGAGAGAAACGCGAGATTGGAGGTGAAACTGAGGCTTGCCTTTAGAATAAATGTTTAGACCATGGTCTGAATACTGGACTTTAATTGGCTGGTGGGTATTGATTGATTTCATATAGCCGCACATGCTCCTCAGGTCCGCCGGTTTAGTAACTCACCGCTTTGGTTTAGAGCGAGATGGCTGCAGCAAACTTTTTCCAAGTTTTCCAATTTCCAATTCAGTTTTCTTAGACATACACAGCAGCCATTTGTTAAGCAAAAGCTGGATTTGTGGAGCACATTTGTTGGTGTCGCTCTAAGGCTGGACTGAGAGACACAATATCAGCTGCACGGGTCAAAATTGATGTGTCATGTTGTTAAAACGTCCCTGAAATGATTTTTGTCCTGGAAAAGGCGTGATTCCTACCAAAAAAAACTGAGTTCGCATCATAATCCAGTCAGTTCAGGTAATCCATCTTGAACATGGAACTATTTTTCTGAGCCGCCACTTTTAGATATTATTAATACCTTAATAATTATGGCATGGTATAAACAAGATCAAATCCTCCACTTGGTGGAGTGATTCTTTGGCCTCCGCCTCGTTCAGTTCAGTTGAATAATCTGGGGCTCGGGTCACTTTCGGGTTCAAAAATAAGTTTGGGCTAAATTCTCTCTGTCTCGGACCAGGTGGAACTTTTTAGGCTCGATTACAGCTCTAGTGAGAAACGTCTATCAATGAATACACAGGATTAACTCCCTTTAAGTATAAGCAATGTGTAACCGGATTACCCAGGATTCTGTTTTTCCGGGGTTTAGGATTACCCAGGGTTAACAATTTAAAGTGCGAAAAGCCCCAAAGACACGGAATCGGGGAAGGACCACAAGCTTGGGACTAGATTTACAGTGATTGACGGCTTCTGGTCACTGACCAACACACCCCATTCACTAGAATCCCACTAGTGGCCAAAAAACATAGTTTCAAAGTTGTTGTTTTAACGAAATGCAAAATGTGACTCCGTAATTAAAGCTTATTGGTGTACTTCTCCGGGTGTGCTGTTTTCAAGCATTTGATGCATAAGACAATCGGCGTGGGCCTATCTCAGCGAGCCTATCCCAGCGGTCATCTTCTCTGAGTGAAACATTAGCACTAGCTCATTGACCCCCACCTGGAGCCCACTGCAGGAGCTGATGGCAGTGTCTACGAGGGTGTCATCATCTCGTAGCCCACCGCTGAGAAGCAGAATCAGGTCCATGCCGTTAAAAGACCATCAGAAGCAGCAGTAATTACGCAGGAAATTGGCAGTGAAATTGAAAACTTTTGACCGGTGTGGCTCTGCCTCTTCCTGAGATCCCTCCGCTGAGACAATCGCATTTGAAAGTGCCGATAAAGGCCTGGGTTGATGGCAAAAATCAAGAAGCAAATCAAGAAGATAGCCCACGGTGACGGCGTCCTGCCCTCTGCTATCCATTACCACCTTCCAGCATCTCGGTTCTTTATTGATGGATCATTTTGGTATATTTTTGCAAATTGCCACAACTTTCAAATTCAATTTCCAAACAGGCTAGCCTGAAAATAGATTTAAATGGGCATCATCTAGCTGGGTATGGTGGTCCAGAATTCATCCAGCTGAACAATGGGGCTCACGCAGGCGAAATGAAAAAGCCAGCCGATGTCAATGTTTACACCCGCCAACACATTTCTGATCTTGAGCCGGTCCACTCAGGCATAGTTTATGAGCATTAGGCCTGTCAGAGGGACACTGGTAGTTGCTAAGTAATGCAGCATGTCAATAATAATGAAGCAATGACATCCTCAGGAAAGACCACGGACAAACACGCAGCCAGCCATTGTTCTAATGATCCGACGTCCATCTCCATAATCAGTCTGAAGCCTCTGACTGTGTGTCGTGATGCTCCTGCAGCTGACTGATTGATTGAAGATGAAGTAATGAGGGTTGCTCCGCTCTCTCCTGTTCATCTAAAATTCCTCCTCGGAAATCAAATGGAAATTTTATGCAATGAGATGGATTAATGGAATGCGCTACGCATTTTTAAGTCTTAATGTACAGCAATAATCCCCATTGGTTGTCTCGGGGAGATGGAAAGTTGAAGCTGTTTATGGGCCATTTTGGTGCATTACTGTCAGGTTGATGGACGTCAGACAATCTTTTTGCTCCACTACAATCGAGCTGAAGTTTAGAGCAAGGTCCGGCAGGTCTTGAATTGTAGACAGATCGATTGCTCATATCAGACACATTCATCTGCAGAAGCTTCTGGGCAACTTGTTCAGCCCATTCAAATGTCACATGCTGGTGTTTTACTTCTTTTATCAGGAAAAAAAAAACCACTACAGGGCTAACGATTCCTCTCAAAATTGATGTTTTTCTGATAAATATGATAATGAAAAAGCATTATATATTTTGCTTGTACAGTGAACCGAGTATTTTAATATTGTTATTTCACAATTGTAACAAAACACGTTGTTATCGATATTTTGTGCTTGGAAAGTAAATCCACTTTCAATATAAAAAGTGTGAGGAAGGATAGGCGCTTTACAGTTTTTTTGGCCAACTGGGAAAAGCAGTCAGGAGTTCCAGAACCCCTGAAGGCTTCCAGGGAGACAACAGAGTAGTAGCAGTGTTTGACGGAGTTGTTGATGGAATGCATTTATCGGTGAGAGCAAAAGATTGGGATGGGAGTCAGGCTGTGTGAACTGTAGATCAAACAGTCTGAATAAGCCTTTTATCAGATGTAGCAGGATTGGTGAAGATTCCTGATTGGGGGATGGATTCATCTAAATGATTGCTGGCTGTGTCACTTCTGGGGATGCTGGTTCAGTTTTTGCAAGTGTACCCTAAGCTCCACCATTTCTGTGCTCTCTGAGCAGGATTGGCCGCTGTACGAGTGGAGTAGTCCTTTTGGTGTGATTGGTTGCAGCATTAGCTCCCGGATGCACACCAAAAGTGGCCTAAAAGAGACTCTTGATGGATGTCCAAGCGGCTCCGGAGTGGATTTTGATGAAAACATCGGTATGCAAATCAAACCTACTGCTGTAAACACCTGCACAAGGCATTATGGGGACGATATGTTTTTGTTGACTGATGGTTCTGAAGAGTTCTGAGGAGGTTCTGAACCTCAGAACTTTTAATAGATTGGTAGAACCAAACAGGGTTGAGTTAAGCTGGTCTACGTGATGAGAAAGCTGCTCTCTGTCTATTCAAAAAGAACTATTTGTTTGGTTATTGATGTTTATATCTATTCCCTTTAAGTAATGTTGTTATAATTTTAGTACCCATATAAAAATACACATATATTTATATTTATATATGTGTGTATTTTTACCACACTTCACTGCCCATGCCACTTCCTGCACCGTTTGCAGTACCAACCCAGGAAGCGTTTTCATTTTAAAACAATTAAGATTATTATGCGATTATTGTCTCTAATTGATGTGTCAAGTGGCTTGCGAATGAATGAATACAAATCACATCAAAGGAAACTGTGAAAGCAGCAGCGGTCTCGTCCAATCAGCTGCCCTGGATGCCCAGGTCAAAGAGGCTTTTGTTTCTGCGCTGATGGTAAATGATATATACAGATAGTGGCAAATAAAGTAGCATATTTGAAGCCCAATTAACATTTTGTTAGCCCAGGGCTGTGCGGGGCCCCAGCTGCTTGGGCTATATCCATGTGAGCAGACTTTACATGGGCACCAGACAGCCCGGTCATGTGACTAGCGTTCTCATTAATCTGCTTGCATACATTTTAATCTCATTTATACCCTCCAATCAGCAACTAAACAGCAGAGCTGGGAGGATATCATTGTTATAGCACAAACAAGGGCTTCCTCTGTCCTGCAATTCCCTTGTCTTGTTTGTTTGTTCTTTGAAAAAGAGTTTTTATGGGGTGTAAAAGTCACAAATTTTATATATGTTGAAATTTTTGTGACTGCAATTTGAATCTTTTTATTTGTTATTGTCTTGTTTTGTTAAAAATTTTTTGTGGAAAGTTAAAATTACCAAAAATATATGCACTAATGCTGTTTTCCTCAATAGGAGACGCAGCTTCATTTATTAAAATAAACTTAATAGACAATAACACTGTCTTCTCATAATGTAAACATTGTACAAAAAACTGTAGAATACTGTAAATGCTACAAAAAAAGACTTTAGTTCACAAAGCATGTGCTAACCATAATGTTTACTGTGAAAAAATAATGTAATGTAATTGCTGTAAAAATTAACAATATACTGTATTATCTCTGAAAAAAATGTGTATTTTTGGAAGAATTTTTTAAGAAACCCACGGGATCAGGGCGTTTGAGATTTTCTAAATCTTTTTTGAACATATAGAACATAAAATATGGAACATTTGCTTTATTTCACATGTACCAAAACATCTCAAAAGTGTAAAAATAAAGTTTTTGGTTGTACTTGTGTTTATTAAGAATAGTAAGTTTATCAGTAGCAGGATATTTATGTATTTGATTTGAATTAATTGAACTGTTTTGCTGTAATTAAGAGTGGTTTTACTTTCTGGGGTGTTTGAAATGAAAGACATGGAAATGAATATTTGTTTTTTTACTGTTTTACTGAAGCTAAATTGAAATTTAGCATCATAGCATTTGAAAGTTAACTGTTAAGCATCATACCACCAGTGCATCAATATAGCCTGGCTGCACACCAGTGATGATTCCTGCTTTGTGATGAAATAAAGTAAAATCTAAACCTGTGAGTTTTTATAGCAGCAAAAATATCTTAATTATATAAATAATTCATAAAAAAACTATTAAAATCCACAAAATGTTCAGTATAGTCAGCGCAATCCCATAAAAGAAATAATCATGCGTAATTTATAAAAAAAATTATATTTTCCAGGAACCAGGAAATGCTTTGATAGAGGTTTCCTCAGGTATATGCTCCCTAAAGGATACTGTAGTAGACGTGGAGGGAGTGGGAATCATAAACCAGACAAAGACGGAATGGAATTGCTGAGTGCTGATTGGCTGGAAGGGTAAACAAGGTGAAAGCTTTCAGGGGACTGATTGGAAGTGCAGACAATTAGAAATGAACAAATGAGAGCTGGGAGAAACAATGAAGACCCTGTAGAAACCCGACATTAAGTTTTATTAGTTCTACGCTGTAACGTAAAGTGTATACCTTTAAAAGATAATCTCGAAACACATCACACCTTGAGGCGGAAAAGCTACAGCAGCTGAAGCCACTCTTTTAAGATAAGAACAGGAAGTTGAAGCTACGATACAAACTGTTGCTCAGTGTACCCATCTTCTGATGGCTACTTCCAGCCCAAATAAAGCAGAATTCGCCTCAGACTGGTTTCCTGAGCATGGCAATGGGTCATCCAACAGATTTCTTGCTGTCCATCAATATGGACCATTTTCTCTGAGGAATGTTTCCAGTATCTTGTTGAATCCATGCCACGAAGTTGGATTTAGGCAGTTCTGAAGGCAAAAGGTACTAACTAGGTGTACCTAATAAAGTGGCCGGTGTGGGTATATCGAAATGTGCATAAATGTTCTTTCGATTCGTATCGAGCTTGTGTTCACTGATTGTTTCTGAGCCCGCGGTCTTATTTCAGTCTGGTTTCCATGTACTCAGCAGCGAATGGACGTTTTCCTTTGATCTTTTTCGAAGCGTCAAGTTAAAAAATGGTTTGTTTAGCATGTTCTAATCACAGGCTCGGTGACGGAGCCCACTGCTGACCTTGTTGTGACACACTAAAATGCAAATGGCCTCCTCGTGTCTTCCTCTCCTCACTTCACTGATTTCTCAAACTAAGAAACACACTTTTTCAACTCTAATTAGCGGCTGCGATTCCATCCCAACAAAGGGAAGAGGAAAGCGTATTCGGAGGGGTTTCAAATGTAAGTTTTGGTGTCTTTTTCTGTCATCTGTAGAAGAGACAGTAGCTGATCTTGTCTGTGTTTTTAAAGAGCAGTCACGGCTTGGGAACTTAACTAAACCAATTAATAGTTTTTAGAGCCGTCACCCTGATATTCAACTGACATCCACAGAATTTAACATCCGCTGTTTATTAAAATGACAATTATGGTATTTATGGAGTGAAACACTCGCGTAAAATGGTGTCAGCGCTAAGGACAGGAGGCTTATAATGCGTGTCCTTGTCGAAAGTTTTACTCGAGGACTTTGTTTTTGTTTTTTTTTTGGATGCTAATTAGAAACTGAGTATGAGCTAAAAATAAATCCCCAATAGTTTCATCTGTAAAGGGAGTTTTTTTTGCACAGAAAACAATTTTTGCACACAAAGATGATTAATAATATGCACGTTTTATCGTCAAAATGCAAATAAATCATGTTTCATGTTAGAGTTTATATTTTAACAAGGAAGTTCCTGGTTCGAATCTTAACTACACTTTCACGACGCTCACTGAAGGAGGAGGCTGTGCTGATCTTTCTAGAACTTTCCAAATTGATCATGTTTATTTTACAGTTGTGCTCATAAGTTTACTGATTTGTCAGAAAATGGTGTATTATTGTACAAAACTCAGCTTGCAGCCCCTTTAACATCAGCCTGAAGTCTCTTGAGGTAGTTGTTGATGAGGTTCTTTATCTTCTATGTTAAACAATTGAGCTTTTTTCTTCTGCTTTGTGCCGTGTGCGTAGTTAACGTCCACCAGTGAGGACAAAGAGAGGACAGTAGCTAAATGAAGAAAGACTTCTTGAACATCACGTCATTTTCCTCCAAATCCTGTGAATGTTCTGGGAATTTATGATTCTTAATTTTCTTTTGTTGGCCCTTCAGTATCATCCCACAGTTCAGAAACATCCGGTTTATTTTTATTTCCACAACTCAAAACGTTTATGGAAGCCGATGACTTTTTTTTTTTTTATGTATTTTCCCTTTATTGACTGGACAGGGCGTGAATTGGGAGAGAGGTGTGGTCTCTTTTGGGATTCACTGGACATCGTCAACTATAAACCGCCGGAGCTGAAACGATCACATTCTTTTCATTCTTGGAGTTCTGAGTTTGAATTCCGAGTATTTTATTAATCGAGTGCTGGCAAATGCACAACTGCTGTTAAACAATTTATCTCTTTTTCCATTTCGTGTTTACATTGAAGATAAAGAACCTCATCAACAACTACCTCAAGAGACTATTTTGATGTTAAAAGGGGGCGGTGCAGAATGTTAAGAGCTCAGGGTCATTATGATTTAAAAAGAGGTATTTTCTGACTTTTTCCTACACGTATGAGTGAAATAAATATTTCTTTATTAAGCAAATGCAACTACTGTTATTTTAACTCCAGGAGCACAAACAAAAAAACTAAAGTATAAACATTATTTAAAAGTATAGTCATTTTCTAAATTCACTTGAAGCTTTTTCAGGTCGTTGTGTTTTCTCGAGTGTTTTGAGGTCCTGGTTGTGTACTGAAATTAAATTTCCGCCGTTTCGCTTCAGTTAGCCGCTAGAGCAATCGCGCAGGAGCTTTTTTCTTCTCCCCGCTGTGTTTGTGTGTCCTTCAGGAACAGTTATTTTGGATCTGGTTCTCTTGGCTCTTCTGGGATCCACTATAGTGATGTCTCCCAGCTCTGGAAGCCATTATGAGTGTGTGATTTTAAGCAGGCCTGAGGGAGCACCTGTTTATAAGGCTAGGGCGTCCGGGGAGCCTGTTAACTTTAACAATGAGCCGAGTAACTACTCAAGCTTAATGAAGACACAAGTGCGTGTGTCTGCTTCTTAGAAAAGTACGCTCTTGGATTAGTTTGCTGTGACCAGGTTAAAGACTGACTGGAAACTGTGGAGGGGGGTCGGTTAAATCATTGTTTGGATCCCATAAAGGTGTAGAATATTTGAGCCCAGGGAGTATTTCAGCAGCTTCTGTAATTTCACATTTTTAATCATTGCCAGTCTGATCTGGAATCAGTTGTTCCTCAGTCTTTTTCACGTGCAATGCGTCACATTTGATACATTTAAATACAGCTTTATGTTTACAGAAAGAAATAAAACCCTTCTATTATTATCATATTATTTACCAGATTTTCAATTATTATCGTTGTTTGTGGGTTTTAATTAGTCGACGGAGACACTACTATTTTGTAAAAGTGAGTAAAAGTAAATGTTTAAAAAAGATGTGTACTTTGATAAAAGCTCACGTTGAGAAAAAAATATTTATCTTTTTACATGTATTTTAAATAATTTTTTTTAATACTTTTACAAAAGTATCGCTTTAAGTTACTTTCTGAGCAACAGATTATGGGTCTTAACTTTAAAATACAGTTATTATGTTATTATTTGTATATATTTTGCTAAATTTTTAGTACGATTTTCTAAACATTCAAATGAAAAAAAAGGAAAATGTGCTACAACCTGAAAAAAAAAGCAGAGGTAGAAACCCAGTCATGAACTGAAACAGATACAGCTGTGTAGGAGGTTTACCCTTTGAACTAAAAAGAATTAAATTTTTTTATTTTTGCTGGAGATCATCTTATTTTAAAGGGCAAGCCTCCTACTTATCTGTTTCTGTTTCAGTGTTTATGACTGAAAATGTGCCCCAACCTGAAATATACCCAGAGGTTAAAACTCAGTCATGAACTGAAACAAAAGCAGCTGTGTAGGAAGCTTACCCTTTGAAATAAGAGGATGTCAACCAGAAAAATGGAAAATGTGCCTCAACCTGAAATATACCCAGGGGTTAAAACCCAGTCATGAACTGAAACAAAAGCAGCTGTGTAGGAAGCTTACCCTTTGAAATAAGAGGATCTCAACCAGAAAAACGGAAAATGTGCCTCAACCTGAAATATACCCAGGGGTTAAAACCCAGTCATGAACTGAAACAGAAACAGCTGTGTAGGAGGCTTACCCTTTGAAATAAGAGGATCTCTATGAGAAGATTTCCAGCAGTGTAATGCGCTCAGATCGACAGAAAACACTGGGACCAAGGCACACCCATTTACGTGATTTTTTTTTAAAAATGCAAAAGAAAAAAAAGAATAAAGTTACTCTGCAGCAGGACAATGACCACAAAC
Organism: Danionella cerebrum; assembly: GCA_007224835.1. Taxonomy (NCBI): domain Eukaryota; kingdom Metazoa; phylum Chordata; class Actinopteri; order Cypriniformes; family Danionidae; genus Danionella; species Danionella cerebrum. Next base: position 20,209 of record SRMA01026727.1, on the reverse strand, counting down.
ATACAGCCAAAGTGTTCAGCATAGAACAAGAAGTGTTGGAAGTGATGACAGCCCCCCCCCCCATCCCCATCCAGAGCCCTGAATTCAACAGCATCAAGTTTGTTAAATGAAGTGACAGAAGGATGTGTGAAAGCTACTTCCACAGAAGATCTGTTGTTAGTTCTCCGAGTGGACCTACCAGAATTTCAGATGTTTGTATATCTCAGAAACGATTAGAAAAACATTTTCTCACAGGAGTACAACTTGCAGAACTACTTTATACAACAACTCGTGATGAGGACACAAAACTAATTCTGGCTTCACGCTTTTGAGCCAGAGTGGTGCCGGGAAACTTTATTGTGCCTGGCAAGGTGATAAGAGAGAGTGATAGTTTCTTCGTGGCTTTCTTATGAATCGCCGCTGCTCCATTTATCATTGAGGAGAATACAATACAATACAAAACCCGCCTCGGGCGAGCCGTGAGAGCGTCTTTGTTTGTGTGTCGAGGAGGGTCTGCATTGGTGTGTTTAAATAGTCTGCGTGTTTATGAGTATGTCGTTTCTGGGCAGCTCTAACAGCAGCTCTCCACATGCCAGCAGCATTTTTCTCTGTTCGTCTCTCCTTCGGCCGTAATTGCAAGCCAGAGCCGGGCTATGATTCAGGTCTGGAGCCTGTCTGTCTTTCAGCAGGCTAAACTACAGATCCATGGGGAGCATCTATCGTTCCTCCGGAAAACACACAGGTTATCCGGCAGAAAAAAAGAGCTCTACCTCTTTACTGTCACCGGACATCTCTATAAAAGCAGACGTTACAAGGAATACAGTACACGGAGACAACTTAGAGATTCTGAAGAGGGGACTATATTTATATTTCTTTTCTACATTTGTGATCTAATCAACAATCGGTTTTATTGAAGAATTACAATTAATGTTACTATTTGCTATTATATTTTATTTGGGTTGAGATTTTTAATTTTAACAGTTTTATTCCATTTGATATACATACTCTGGAGTGAAGTTCCAGTTTGAAAGTTCAAATATTTGTAAGTAAAAGTTTAACTAGTTACTTTTTTATTGCTCCTTAATTAGTTATTACATGATTATTTGTACAAATTATTTATAATGTGGCTTATTATAATATTTATTGAAAAAAAAAAAAATATATATATATAATTTTAAAATAAATAATGTATATAGAAATTAAATAAAAATAAAAAATGATGTATATGTGTAATATCTATCTATCTATCTATCTATCTATCTATCTATCTATCTATCTATCTATCTATCTATCTATCTATCTATCTATCTATCTATCTATCTATCTATCTATCTATCTATCTATCTATCCATCTATCTATCTATCTATCTATCTATCTGTCTGTCTGTCTGTCTGTCTGTCTGTCTGTCTGTCTGTCTGTCTGTCTGTCTGTCTGTCTGTCTGTCTGTCTGTCTGTCTGTCTGTCTGTCTGTCTGTCACTTTATCTATCTATCTATCTATCTATCTATCTATCTATCTATCTATCTATCTATCTATCTATCTATCTATCTATCTATCTATCTATCTATCTATCTATCTATCTATCTATCTATCTATCTATCTATCTATCTATCTATCTATCTATCTATCTATCTATCTATCTATCTATCTAATTATCTATCTATCTATCTATCTATCTATCTATTTTCTTTAAACGCTATAAAGCTCTATAAACTTGATTTCACTCGAATGTTTTGATCATTTATCATGCTATTCGGAATAGTACAACAACCAAACCTGATGCATAGAGGAGTAAACAGGGGCATAAATCTAACTGTAATTTTTGATCATTTTGATCAGTTGACTTCGTATCGAATGACCTTTGCTCTTACAAACAATTGAAAGTATCATTTCAACCAGATGAGCATGTTTTTATAGTAACCAGAGTACCTAAAAGAAACCTATGCAAAGCACAGGGACCACATCCAATCAGATGCAGCAGCATAAAGTCTCAGAGGCTTGCTTCCTTTCATGACCAGCATTAGGTGCCATCTAACAGTCCGGCAATATGGTGGATCTTAAGCGGTCAGAAAAAAACACTTGAGGTGGTCAGTGTGTTGATTCTCTGTGAGGAAGCAGAAAACATTGGATTGAGCTAATTAAGCCCTACTGAAAGGAAAAGCAAGGTGATCCGGTGATCATCCTTTAATTGTGGATGTTTGAGGCAGTCTGCGACTACCTCGCAGGCACTCAAGTGGAAATGCCTTGATAGAGATGTCACTGTTTGCAACACTGTAATGAGACAAGGCAGCACTCACTAAGGTAACTATTATGATGTCTGTTTTGTTTCACTTTGGCTTCTGAAAAGAATTAATTCGTTCGCTTAATCACAGGTTCCAACCAAAGGTGTTTTCTTCGAGATTGTTGTTATCGTGATACTGAAGTTATATTTGTTATTTCTGACACAAATCATGTGATTCTAAAGTTACCAACTCCAGCTACTGGCAGATCTCATTGAGCAGGGGGTACATGCCATACCATACCATACCATACCATACCATACCATACCATACCATACCATACCATACCATACCAAGCCATACCCCAGCATAGCATACCAAAATATACCAAACCATACCATACATATCAAGCCATACCACAGCATACCAAACCATAATAAACCAAACCGTACCATACCAAACCAAACAATACCATACCATACCATACCATACCATACCATATAATACGAAACCATAACATACCACATACCACCATACCATACCCCAGCATAACATGCCATAATATACCAAACCATACCACACCATATCAAGCCATACCACAGCATAATACACCTTAATATACCAAACCGTACCATACCAAACCATACCATACCAAACCAAACAATACATACCATACTAAACCATACCATACCATACCATATCAAGCCATACCCCAGCATAGCATACCAAAATATACCAAACCATACCATACCATACATATCAAGCCATACCACAGCATACCATAACAAACCAAACCGTACCATACCAAACCAAACAATACCATACCAAACCATACAATACGAAACCATACTATACCAAACCATACAATAAGAAACCATAGCATACCACATACCACCATACCATACCCCAGCATAACATACCATAATATACCAAACCATACCGCACCATATCAAGCCATACCACAGCATACCATACCAAACCAAACAATACCATACCATACCAAACCATACAATATGAAACCATACCATACCTCCATACCATACCATATCAAGCCATACCACATCATAGCATACCGTACCACAGCGTACTATAATATGCCATACCATACCATACCAAACCAGACCATATCCAATCATACCAGACAACAGCATACCATACCATTCAATATCATTTCAAATCATACCATAATATACTGTACCATACCATACCAAACCATGCCATATGGCACGATACCAAAGAAACCAAATACCATACCATACCATACTCTAGCAAACAAGCCATACCATATCATAAAACACCATACCACACCAAACCATTTAAAAGCTGTTCTCACCAGGCCACGCCCCTTCTCTGAAACTGAGTGGCAAAACAAGTGGTAAAATTATTACTTTGATATGGACATTATTCTGGTGATCACATGATTAAGTTGGAATCGACTTACATCCTCACGACTTTAACCAGATGACCATTTTCCATAGACATCGAGATTTGGCCATAAATTGAATTTCATGACTTTTATGGTATTCCTGATTTTTTTTCTCCACATTTTAGGACATAGCATTTTATCTGTTAAACTAATTCAAACTAATTAGGTTTGATTATCGATAATGTGTCACAGGAACTCCCAAAGTACAACCCAGAGATTACAACTAGTAGATTCTTAGTTTTTTTAGTTTACTTTTCAAGATGAATTTGCAAATGTCAGTCCATAAACTCACAAAGTTTTAATGGCACGCTCAAAGTTTTGGCGCACTCATTCCTGGAATCAGAGAGGATGTAAAGGCAAGATTAACTGAGCAGATATTGAATTAAGCAGGAAGTGATTGGTGGCTGTCACTGAGAGCGCGTGGCTCGTGTGGAGAGAGAAATGATTTCTGATGGCCACTCTTTGAACGCCTCAGTTGCCGGAGCGCTGATTGACAGGAAGACGCCTGGTCCGTTTTAATATTTCTCATCTGTCTCTGAATCAAACCTCCACCTGGGATGAAAGACTTGTAGACTGGTAAATGGACTCAAATGAAAGGTGGGAAAATGTGATTGGGGGTGAGAGGAATGTGAAATTAATTCAGGATCTTCAATAATGCTGATGGCTCAGCTTTTTTCAAGATAAAATATTGATGACAATTGTCTTTTCATGAGGTCTTTTGTCAGTGCGAGACTATGAGCTTCTGGGGCATTCTGGGAAGGGCTTTTTTCAGTTTTACGAGGCCATTTTTTGTGATATTTGCATTTTTTTTACTCAAATATATTTTTATTTTAATAATACAGATTTTCATGTTGTTTCATTTTTTTTTTTAAATAACTTGATATAATCAAGGTGGAATTTCTGGTTGCTATGGAGGAGTCTGTGACATGATACAAAGCTCCCCACGCTAATATGAGTAATATCCCCATGTCTCTATGATTTTCCTTATCTGAGATGCCAAAATGGTTGCTATGGTAAAATCAGGTTGCTATGGAGGAGTAACATAATATAATGTTCTTTTTGTCAATATAAGTTATACAAACCAACCCCCATGTCTTTATCATTTACCAAAGCGGAGATAGAGTTCAGAAAAATTTGGTTGCTAGGGTTAACAGTTTGGTTGCTAGGGAGATTTTAATCCAAAATGGACATTATGTCCATGGTAAATATTTAACCTATTTTAATGCAGGGTTGTTGCACAAGTGTAGAGGTTCTCTGTTTGAGTTACAGATGGAACCTATGTTGCCCCATGTTCCGCAAATGGAAAACCTCCCGCCAATTTCCCAGGAATCCTTTAATGATACCAATATATCAGATATAGCAACCCAAGTCAGACCAGGTCTGCGTTTGTAATGCTCTCTCTCTGTCTCTCTCTCTGCTCTCTATTTTCTGAATATTAATAATTGTCGGCTCAGCTTTGAACACTTTTTGTACACAAATAAAGAATATTAAAACTCCCAAAATACATTGCAGCAAGTGGACTTTAAATTTAGATGTTTTGCACTTTTTTTGTGTGCTATCTAATTAAAATAATTGTATAGATCAGCCAACAACATTTTTTTATACCCGTACTTGTTATAAATGTTTTTTCTGATGAGTTTTTTTTTTAAAAATATGAGTTTTGAAAGGTTTTTCAAAAATGATGAGTTAATTTTAAAGTGATAGAAAATGTGCAAAAAAGTAAATGTGATTGAACAGAATTGCTCAGCATTCATCTGACAAAATATAAAGATTTTAGTCAAGTTTTGACTTTTTAAAACTAATGGATGAATTGATTAAATGCCATTTGATTATATAATGCTGTTTTTTTTTTTTTTGCAGTGATTTCATTCATTCTACAGAATAAAGAGTTGATCCTCCCTCATTCTGAAATTCCTGATCTCTACAGAGAAATCCTGCATGCCTTTGGCTAACACGGTTACACTGTCCTCAATATTTGTTCTTGTTACCTTTATTAGCGCTTGAGCAAAATGTAATATGTTTACATAAAATAAGACATTGATCAAACTGTTTGGGAGCCACCCCCGCAGAGCAGCATTCATAACGAAGAGGGTAATTTTAAAAATCATTATACATTAATTATCAACATGCAATAACGATGATGAGCCCTGGTAAATGCTTTTTTAACCATGGCCATGTTCGCTCATGCTCTTAACATTAGCAGGGCCCGTATAGCATGCTATACGCTAATTAAAGGCAGAAATGGGAGTTGTTTCAGCCGGAGCGAATGTGACATGTGCGACTGTTGTCATTGGGGACGTGTTAATAAACGAGCCAGGGCTTCAGCCACTCATGTTGTTTTACGAGACAGTGCACATAAAATGCGAGCACTGTAAACAGAACCGCTAATCATCAAAAGAGCTTGTAAACAGCAAACGCTTGAGAGAGGCCTGGCGACGGAGCACAATAATCTTCAATGCCGCTATCATACACCGAAGACATAGGTTATTTTTATGGCGTAACACATAAAATGAGCTATTATTAGACGTTATTAAAATGAATCTTTGTTTCGGTTGAAATTGAAAGTGCAGTTCATATTTTTCCTTGTGCTCACACAAGAAAAACTGTTTATCTTTGAAGATTATGATGTCATTCGCTCTCCATAATTATGTATTATACAGTGATAACATCATCAAATGTGAGTCAAACATCAAATTAAATATTGAATAGCCCAGGCAAATTTTCATTCTGAAAACTATTCACCAGTCACCACTCATGATTGGTTACTGATTTGCATATTCATGACGTGTATGCAAAGTTACTGTCTAACAGTCTACAAGGGAGTGATTCGTTACGAGAAACTTCAATACTGAGCGATCATTTTTTTTCTTAAACATTGATAGACGCTGTAACAGCATTTGGAGATAATGTTATACATCTCAAAGAGCCAGAATCTGATCCCAAATCAGATGCAAAAGCACCTTCACCACAGTTGCCTTTGTGGCATAACAACTTCTTTTATTGACGTTACACACGTCGCTTTTATTGACGTTTGTGTGTCGCTAGCATCGTCGTTCCCCATGCGTTTGTTTCAGGACGTCATGAGGTAAGGTGATAGCGCAATGCTTCCAGGGAAGGGAATTCGGGCCATTCATGTTTGGCCTTGATGTAACAATTCGAATTAACAGTGTGACATCGTATTTTTTTGTCCAAGAATACATATTTGATTTAATCTACTCTTTAAATCACTATAAAAGCCACTAAAAGGCTCAACATGGCATGGCCCCTTTAATATATCAATATGCACTCACCGGCCACTTTATTAGGTACACCGTGCTAGGGCAGGGTTTGACTCCCTTTTGCTTTCAGAACATTCCTCTGAGAGTTTGGTCCATTTTGACATGACAGCATCATGCAATTGCTGCAGATCCATCATGAGAATCTCTCATTCGGAATTGAGATCTAGTGACTGTGGAGGGGATTTGAGTACAGTGAACTCATGTGTTTGGCTCTATGGTGCATTATCCTGCAGGAAGTTGCCATTAGAAGATTGGTACAGTACAACAGAAACAATACTGTGGCACTATTCAAGAAAGTGCCAAGAAAATATTCCCCACATCATTACATCACCACCACTAGCCCGAACTGTTGATATAAATCAGGACGGATCCATGCTTTCATGCTGTTGATGCCAAATAATGACCCTTTCATCCTGATCAACGTTTTTCCGATTTTCTATTGTTTAATTTTGATGAGCCTATTGCCTCAGTTTCCTGTTCTCAGCTGCATCTGCCCTGGACCGCGTTTTATTTATTATTCCTTTCACATTGCAATTGGAATAAATCAGTTGCAAAGACCCCTCATTCGCTATTGCACGTGTGTGTCGTGATTGTGTTTGTCCCTGTAGGGGCAAATATAGCAGAGCTACTGATTTGACACTGACAAACACACAAGCCACAGGCCTGAAAATGACAGGCCACTAAGAGTCTCTGGCTTCCCTTAACCAGTGTGATATTGATCTCATCCACAGCATTTCACTAACCGCCTCTGACACTCCAAGCCAAGCCTTTCAGATCAGGAGATGAGCCTCTAACCAGAGGCTACAGCTCTACTGTTTTTCAATACGATACAGTCCTCAAAGTCATTCTTACTTTTACATGATAAATAAGGCAATCTATCACACGGTGCCGTGATCGTGCCACAGCTCAGAGGTCGTCTTATGATCTATAGCTACTTAACTGAAAACCCAGAAACCATCACAAGGCAATAACAGATACTGACATGTTTCAAGCATAAATAACATTTAACTTTAGTCCGAAAGAGTGTATTTAAATCTGCATATGAAAAAAGCCAAGGGTGCCACTGGTATTCCAGTGAATTCCAAAGCAACATTCCCTGCAGGTTTTGAGCAGTGGGAGCGTTCGGCCAACCAATCACATTACCCCCTTATTCTTATAATCATACAAATATATTAGGAGACAAAGTTTATAAAATGCTGGATTTTAAAAATGAAACGTTCCGTCTTGTGGTGTAGCCCCGCCCCCATCCAACATGCCGTTAACCCAACCTGCAGCTTGATATACAGAACAAAAATGCTGTGGTGGCAGTATTGCTATCTTTTTTACTGTTATTTTCTGTAAGGAAGATATTTTTTCTGTTCACAAATGCCGTTTGCTCAACTCATGGAACATAGATACACCGTATTCTTAGAGTAGAATATCTTTTTTTCTATCCCCTACACCCCTTTTTACACCCCCTATGTGTATACAGAGACACAGAGTATGTTGAGAAGACATTATTGAGCTTATCTGTGTATTTATCAACGGTATAGTTTGATCAAACAGAAGCAAGTACTCCGAATAACATGAATCTGTTTCATATTTTACAAGGTTTGTTCATCATGCAGAAGGGTTCATTTAGCTCCACAGTTTCATTTTGTTTAGCATTTTTATGAACAATATTCCGACCAATGAAAAATGCGCTTCACACACTACTACTTCTGCACGAACTCTGCAGAATGTTTATTAAAATAGTTGACCAGGTCACGAGCAAGTATTGCCAGGAGGGGGCAGTTTGAAACGTGTTAGCAATTCCAAATATCCGTATGTGTATTTTTCTGGAACTCACATTCTTTCTTGAGAGCGACAGACAGGTCTGGAAGCTGAGCCACAGGAATATGCAAATCTTGAACAATCAGTGAGCAGAGCTTGAGATCTTGAGATTCAATATAAAGAGAGAAATTGTATATAAAACACTTTAAAAAAAATGGTTTTTTTCTTTTATGCAAAATGCTTGATACCCATGTTATTTAAGGTTTAAGGCCCCTTTGTAATCAACTTAATTTAGCTCCAATTTGAGCCAATTTAAAGAAATAAAGGTTATTTACTGAATCATCAGAACGAGCTTTATCCGACTAGTTTAATTTTCCCAGCATGCTTTGCTTTAGATTTTTCTCTCCACACTTTCTCTTTTCTTCTTAAAATACTTTCAGTATTGTAACAAAACAGGATCAATCCATTTGTTGTACGTTAAGTTTCAAAGGTTTGTTAATTTTACCCACGCACAAAGAGTGACAGACAGGGTGTGAAGCTGAGCCACAGGAATATGCAAATCTTGGCCAATCAGTGAGCAGAGCTTGAGATCTCGAGATTAAGCTACCAACCACTCAGTATGACATAAAAATGTTTAATACCAGCATTATATAGGTCTGACAAAGTAAACTAATTTACCTTTTATTTTAGGTTTAGCTAAATTTAATAAAATTAATTTAATTTACTGAATCATCAGAACTTGCTTAGCTTTATACGCCGTGTTTAATTTTTCCAGCATGCTTTTATAACTTTCTCTTAAAATACTCTCATAAATATAACAAAACAGGATCGATCTTTTTGTCGTGCGATGCGAAAATCATAAACAAAATGATTCTTTACTTATTTTTATATTCCTATTGCTGTATGCTTCAGAAAAGGACTATTTCTATGACCAAAAGTAACGTTTGATTTGATATTGTGTCATTTTTGCGAAGAAAATAATCACAGTATAATTGATGCAAGCAAGAGTAAAACCTGACACCAGCATGTTGCACATCTAATAAACATCTCCTCCACTAAATAATATAGTTCATTAGTCTAACTCTAAGCTGCTAGCGGTTGCCAAGCAACAAAGCATCATGCAGAATGCAGCTAATATGCAGTCGCAGGTGTATGTTCACAACAACTCCTTGAAACTGACTTGAGAGCTTATGTCGGTTCTTGTGTGATGTAATACCCATCGGATACATTCAGATTGATGCTATAGTTTCACAGCATTGCAGCAGCAGCTGAGTCCAGAACTTCCTCTGTGTTGTCGCGCTCCAGTCTCTTACAGGGTGTCTGTGTGAAGACCGTCGCTGTGTAGAGATGCTCATTAATCTATATCGTCCTCTGTCATGGCAGAAGATGCTGTGAACTGCTCAGTCTAACTCTGCCACACTGACGAGAACCCGCCTCCACAAGTCTCTCAACTCTCTCTTCTTCTATTTCTATACTCCACTTCTCACTCTACATCCACGTCATTATAGAGGCTCGTACTTTTCTTGTTTGTTTGTGTGCTGTTCTCGTTTGCTGTGGCAAAGAACTCGAGTTGTTTTACTCAAGTTCTCAAAACCTTCAGCCAACGGACAGCAGAAAGTGATGGGTAATGATTAGAAATATGCTCACCGGCCACTTTATAAGGTACACCTTGCTAGTACCAGGGTTGGACCTTCTTTTGCCTTCGCTGCGTAGACATTTCTCAGGTTTGACATGATGACATCACTAAGTTTGTGCAGATTTGTTGGCTGCACGATTCAAAAAACCACTCTGAGATGATTCACGCTTTGTGAGGTTACCCTAGCCAAAGTGTCCCCACACCACCAGCCTGAACTGATGATGGAGGATGGATCCATGGTGTTGATGCCATGGAGTTGACCCACTGCTGCTCACTGGTTATTTCATCATTTTTAAACCATTCTCTGTAAACCCTAGAGATGGTTGTGTATGAAAATGTCAGTATATCAGCAGTTTACTGAAAACTCAAAACTCAGACCAGCCCATCTGGCACCAACCATTCTGCTGCTCACTTTGAACTGCAGCAGATCGTCTTTACCATGCCTAAAAGCATTCTAAAAGTTTGTCTAAAATGTGCTGCCATGTGATTGGCTGATTAGACTGGAGAGGTGTACCTAATAAAGTGGCCGGTGAGTGAATATAAAGATATGTACAGTCACATATATTTTCTTTTCTCACCAGGTTTATGAAGATTCAATATGTGCATATGGATGCTTTGCAGAAATATTTCACAGAAAAATGCACTTAGCTTCAAAAGCAGTCATTATGTAAATGTGGAATTTAAAAAGAATGATGAAATGCGTATAAAAGTGAATATCTGCCAGCATCTTGAAACAGTGATGCATTTCTTATTGCTCGTCTGGGGTACAAGAAGAATCACCATATGAAATTTCAGCTTGTCGATTCTGAGATACAGGGATCAGTGTGTGGCGTGTGATTTATATACACACAGATTACTCCTAGAGTGAAATATTTTAAGTCTTTATTTCACGAAATAGCTCACAGATGATATTTTGTGTCGCAGAACTTTTAATTATTTTAGTCTTTTTCCTCTTAGGCAGTGACCTCTAAGACTAAATGGTACCAGGAGCCTTCCTTTGTAGACCATAGGGTGAGAAATGTACTTTACTGACAGTTACCTCACTGTCTCGAAACTTCAGTCGTCTTGCTGCTGTAACTGCTGATCTAATACAGTCATCTTCTGAAAAATACAATATGTGTTCCTAAAAGGAGCAATAAAGAGGAAATCAGTTACCTTCAATATCTTCCTTCCTTCCTACCTCCCTTCTTACCTACGTTCCTTCCATCCATCCATCCTTCTTCCTTCCTTCCATCCTTACTTCCTTTCTTCCTTCCATCTACACTTCCTTCCTTCCCTCCCTCCATCCTT
>SRMA01026726.1:161272-188929 GCA_007224835.1 Danionella cerebrum | reverse complement strand
CTGTAGAGGCCATTTGAGTACAGTGAACTATCACTCTAGCATTTATGATTATGAGCGATCAGAAGATGGGCACACTGTGGTCATAACGAGAAGGACATGGTTAGCAACAATACTGCTCAATTGGTACTAATGGGCCAAAAATGTGCAAACAAAATATCCACCATTACACTACAACAAAGCTAAACGATTTATACAAGGTAGGATGGATTGATGCTAATATGTAGTTGACACAAAATTCTGACCCTAAAATCTGAATATCATTGCCATACCACTTTCAAAGTAATTTAAAACACCTTTCCTCCCCATTATGATTAGTCTTGACCATGTCTATATTCCTTAATGCATTGAGTTGCTTCCATGTGATTGGCTGGCTAGAATTTTGTGTAATGAGCAGTTGGACATGTGTACCTAGTAAAGTGGCCTGTAAAAGTATAATAGGATTTAATTAGAATTAAAAATTACTGTATGTCACATATACAGTAGATTCTACATGAGGCTATCTAATTGTTTCAGTTTCACTCTTTATCTCTCTGTCTCTCTCCAGCTATAATCATTATATGGCCATATTCCATTTGTGCACCGTCATCTCTTTTCTGTTTTTGCACACTTAGAGCTAGATACTCACTTTTTGCAAAGCTTTTCCAAGACCACACGTCAATGGTGGATATTATGAAAGAAAAACATGCATCAGCATGACTTGACATATAGATGGATTTTTGTGAAATAACTAATTAATACATTTTTTTCTTAAAAAAACTTAATTACAGATTTTGTTAACATTACAAAACACTTACTTTTTTAAGTCATTGAGCCTGAAATATGTGAAGCTGCTCAAATTCTTCTTCTTCCAATGATTTATCTGCACAATTCTGAATCTCAGATACTGCCAAAAAGCATTCGCTGTACAACACTGTTCTACCAAGACACAGTACTACTATAGCAACATACATTGCTTTCACTAATTGAATACAATTCAGATTTCACCATGATTTTTTGTCTGGAATACAGTGCCTCTGATGTATGTGTGGAGCTATCAAAACAAAGATGATGGTCTTTTAATTTAGAGGTGTTTATTTTACTGATTTCAATATTACTGTTTTTTTTACTTTTGAATTTACTCTATGTGGAACACGATAAGGTGTTATTTTAACCTCACATTTTGAAACACATTTTGAAAAACCAAAAGTAAATCACACTTTCTGTAAATAGTGATTTACTTGCTGATTAAAAAAAGAAGTTTTAGAAGTATATCAGTTTAGACCAAGTCTGTCTCAAACTTTAAACCAAATGCGTTTGACAGCTATGATTGACAGCCACCCTGAACAGAGCTGAAATCACATTGTGAGAAGGATCAAATTCTTGTTTAAAATGACAAAATAAGTTACATATAGCAGACTGTGTGTGAGAGGGTTGTGTGTGTGCCAGACACGAGGCGGAGTTCTGAAACCATGAAGGTTCTATCCTTTTCAGGGACTCGCGTGTACATATGTCCACCTGACTACCTGCCATTGGCAGTGCCTAGGACAGCTTGGCAGTGGCCTTATATTTGACCAGTGGCAGTAGGTGGTGTCATGTGATACATATTTCTTTACGATCTATGGTTTATACCTTATAGTCGCAGAAAAACTGAATGAAATAAAAGTGAATCTATAAATAAAAAAGATTCATAATTTCTATTATTTTTTTTTCAGATTTTTGCACTATTCATACAATAATGGATAGGATCTAACGGACTAGTAGGCAGACCCAATGGGTCTTAAGATTCACTATAAATAATCATATTATGTGCTTATTTTCAGACGCACACTATTCCAATGAGTAATGTGTAGGCAAAAGGAGATGCATGAGACAAAGAATTGTCTTTCCTTTTAAATCCTTTTCAAAAACACCTATAAAGACCTCTTGAGTGAGTCTCTTCTGAAAATATTTCTTTACTGAACCTGCAATGAAAGCTTCCCTCATGTTTGCTAACATTTTATCATCACAATTAATAGGTTGTGTAATCCACAATGAACCGAATTCAGCACAAACACAGAACTACATGCATGACTGGCAAATGAAAGAGAAATCACAGCCAGAACAACAGAACAATAACTAGACTACAATACCCAGAGAATCCCTTTATGAATTAGTCATGGACAAAAACATGTTTGTTCGTGTTCACATTAGCAGCATTAAGAATTCATGATCAGGAAACCTGTTCAAAGCTGGAGAGAAGAGCTAAAACTGCTACAAACACAGAGACTTTGTTTAAACATTTCCATCAGTTCTCTTTCTCTCTTGATCCCTCGTTCTATTTCTTGTCTCTGAGCCCCTCTACACTCTTGGGTCTTGTTCTGTCGATCACTTGGTCCGATGGTGTCTCAAGCTGTCATTTCTTTCCTCATGTCTTTTCTCGTCTTTAATTTTCTGTCATTCTTCATTTTTTCCTCTGTAATTTCTACACTCCCTCCTCTTTTACTTGATCTCTGACTCTCAATTTCTCATTCAATTTCATCCTTTCACAGTTATTCTTTCCAATTCTGTTCTAAGAACTTTCATCTCTTGACCAAAGCCTCTCTTCCATTAGAATTATAGCTTTTTACCATGATATAAATGACGCTAAAATGTAAAAAATACCCTTCTTCCTCTCCCAAAAAGGACAAGCAAATGCTGCAAAAATATTTAGATGACTTAGATTTAGATTTTTAAACCATAAACATTTTGTAGAAAATTGAAAACCCACCGTCCCATATTTTTTGAATGTATTATAATTTTACAAAACTGTACAAAAACATTAAAGATTATGAAAATATAGAATGTATCATTTAAACCATACTTTTACCAAACTACTTAAAAAACAATATTTAGTATATTTTACAGGTGTGTGAAATATACTGAAATAAAATGCAATATCTATGATTTTCATTCTATTTTTTTCAACATGCACTCTGCGTGTCATTGCTTTCTAGTTTTTTTTAAATAGTTTTTTTCCTTTTTTTTTTAAATGAGCAGTATTTAACAGTATTTAGTTATTAATTTTAATTATTTATTTATTTTCCTTTATATAGAGTTTACAGGTGTTAGACAATCAAACTGAAATAGTTGGTTTGGTTTGTAGAAAAGTAATTTCTTATTTTGTACTCTGGGTCTTTAGAAGGAATTAAAAATAAAGTGTTCTGGAGGTTTTCGAAAGACCCCCTAGTATTTAAGACGTTTGTTAATGATGGTAAAATAAATCTACCTAATATTTCCCATCCTTCATTTTTTTCTCTGTAATTTCCTGTTTGAAATTAAATGAAACATCTGTTATTTATTTTTTTCAACATGCACTCAGCGTACGATTGCTTTCTAGTTTTCTTTGATGTATTTTAATGAGCTGCAGTAGAGTTAGTAATTTTTCAGGTTAAAAGAAGTAGTTATTTGTACACTTTTGTAGTAATTTTAATTATTTATTTATTTTCCCATGTTTCAGACAGTTGTTAGACATTCATTTATTTTCCAACCTGCTTATTTGCTTTTTTGGGGGTCACGGAGGTCTGCTGGTGCCTATCTCCAGCTCACATTGGGTGAGAGGCGAGGGCACACCCTGGACAGGTGCCAGTCCATCGCAGGGCAGCATTCACTCACAAATTCACACCTTATTTAGATTATTCAATTAACCTAATCGCATGTTTTTGGGATTGTGGAGGAAACTGGAGTACCCGGAGGAAACCCACACAAGCACAGGGAGAACATGCAAACTCCTTCCAGGAAGGTCACCGGCGACCCTCAAGCCGACAACTTTCTAACTCGGAGGTCACTGTTCTACCCTCTGCGCCACCGTGCCACCCGCAGTTATTAGACAGTGAAACTAAAATACAGAAAACTTGAAGCTTATAGCTATCATTTGATATAAATATCCATATGCAATATACAATAGAAATGTAAGATATATGAAATTAACCCCCTCCCACAAGTACCCCTCTCCCCCATACTCTCCATGAAGATTCAATTGTGCTTTTGATATGGAGTTGTTTTGAGTAATCCAGTTCTCGGACAGGAAGTGCTTTTATTATTTGTTTGTGTTTTATTCTCTTGTGATTTTTTTGAGCACTGAAGAGATTAACTTCTCTTTTGTCTGTATGCCATGGATTAGGTAAAGAGAACAGGTGGCATCAGGTAGATTGATTTTGATTCTTAATCCTGTCGCTGTTAGAATTTTGCGTTCAAGCTGCTCAGGCCATTACTGCCACTACTCTCACTGTCTCTCTCACTCTCTCTCCATTGACCTCTTGGATTTTATTGGATGTTAATTTCTTCAATATTCATGAGCAAAACTCTACTTCGAATTTCATGTTGAGCAGCGGAGATGAAAAGGTACTTGATGTCTGATGAGAGGGCGTCTGATATTGATCAGACAGTGTCTTGCTACACACCTGCCGTCCCTGGGCATCAATACAGATCTCTAATACAGCATCAGATGTAATGAGAACGAATGGCCTGAGTGTCTGTGTGTCTGGTGTACTTTCTCATTTCCCCTTGAGAGAAGCATTTAGGGATTCCTTCACAACATTCTCATACTGGAACATTCGCAATTTTAGTGAAATATTTAAAGGCTATTCTATTGACATTTCAAGGTTACCATAGTATTTATCCATGGTTCACTATGAGCCACTCATCGTGGCACGTCCCCTTTTCCACCAGAAAACTGCAACAATTGCAGCAATCAAAACCTTTAGTTCATATTTTTTATTATGGGAATTAGCACTCTATTGTAATGTAGGTCTCTAGTAAATTTCCATATTTATCCTCTATCAAAATTGACCTGTTTTCTGATTAAAATGTTCTCTAAAGTGATTAAAAGGAAAAATGAAAACGAGATTGGTGAACTAATTGGCATGCTGTTACAAATTACTGAACAGCACTAATTGAGAAGGGCATCATTAAATCAGACGAGATAAATTTGCCTTAATGATGTTATTGTGGTATCTAACATTGCTAATGACTAATAACTTTTCATCTGTTGCCACAGCAGATTGGATCCTAGTGATGGGCATTCTGGCACATTTTGCTGAAAGAGCAGGTTCCTTACAAAGAGTCAGTTCTTTCAGTTCAGCTTTTTAAGAGCAGGCTCTTTTGATTCGGTTCCTAAGAAGATCAGATTCTTTTGATTCACACATCTACATGCCCTAGGTTAATTCTATTTACATTTTACATTTTATATTTACATTGTTTTTTATTGATTCACAAAAACACAGAAATGATTAAAAATGTCAGTTAAATCTAAGTTTAGATTTAGCCCAAAATTGAAACGTAAGTTATTGCTTTACCATTCTATACCAAAAACATGTTCGCACTAGGACTAATCTATATTAGGCTCATTCTTCTGTGAAGCTGCTTTGAAGTATCTGCATAAAAGAATCTGCTTTATAAAAACATTTGACTTGACTCCCTAAGAAGACTCGGTTCTTTTGGGTCTGCTGATATATACTATATCCAGCTCACTTCAGAAGAGAGGTGGGAGTACACATTGGACAAAGCACACATTCACTCACACATTTAGAATATTCTAAAGCGCATGTTTTTGGGATTGGGGGGGAACTGATGTACCTGAAAGAAAAGTACCCGATCCATTGTGTTTGTGTTTAAATGGCTTCGATTGCGATGTTGGATCCCACTTCAAAAGAAAGTTTTTGTGAACTGACATGAAAAAGTAAACACCCGTTTGGAGAAGCCAAAGCTTGAGGTTTTTGATAACTAAATAGGATACAAAGGTATATATTTTGTAAATGAGGTGCATAGATTGCAACAATGTCACTGTTATAATCACTAATAGCTCCAATATTCTGATTATTGTTGGGGTGCATTTATTTTTTTCTCTAGTTTCTTTTGAAGCCTTTAGTGGTTGAGTTTTGACAAAGACAGATGCAATACGGAGATATTTAAATGTACACCCAAACAATTAGGAAATATATTCATGTAAACCTGTGTTTGCTGTAAGCCACGATAGCACTGTAAGCAGCAACACAGTCCTCACTTCGTCCACCTTTCATGGCCCTTTGTAAACACAGCATTACCAATGATGCCAATGATAAACTCCACGTCACAAACTCTGGGATTCCCAATTTTATTTTTGGATCTACACATTACTAGAACCGTGATCATTTTCAAAGCGACTCACACTGGCTAGTGTTTTAAAAAAATGTGAGTTTATATGAAAACCATACTGTGTTTATGTGTAGACGAACATGGTATCCACCCAAAAAAATCCCCATTTTGTAAAAAACTGGGTATGTGTGGTCAGAGCCTGAGGTAAAGAAGGTGTAAGGAAGATAGAGAAGATTTACAAAAGTCATCTAGAGTCTGCTGGACTAACCAAGTAGTACATACTGAACCAGAATTAAGAAAACTGTTTTAAAAGTATGAATAAATGCTCATTTGTTTTAAAAGGGACTGCTTGCCTTTGTAATATTCCATGCACTAAACTCCAAAACAGAAATGCTCAGGAAAAACGTATATACTTTGAGCTAATTGTGTGAATTATTCTAATCAAATAATTTTTAAAACAATTCTCTTTCTACTTTGAGGCATTTATATGCTGCACTAAAATATTTCTCTGGACGGCCATTATTCGCAGGACTTTTATTTGGAGTTCAAGGTTGGAAAACCTAACACTACTTTTGTGATTTAATGAATCTACAATTTTATTATTCAGCCTTTCTAGCTGTTGAAGTGTATAACTGTACATTATGAACAGCTTGTGCAGCAGAAACAGAATCACAACAGATTGGTTAAACTGACCAATCAGAGAAGACAGTGCACTTGAATGGCAGGGTTTAGAGTTAATGGACCAATTGAACAAATTGAGATGCTTTAATAAAGAACCTTATATCCTGAATTTAATCTTTTTTTTTAACTGAATCAAACCCATAGAAGATAAAATAAAATATAATTCTCCAACGCATTTGTCTTGTGCGTTTGTATTTTTTACATTTAGAAAATATGCCCCATAAATGTTGAGGACAGGACACTTGTGATTCATCCTTTGAGAACAGTCTCCTATTTTGGGATTATCTTGTCCTGATTGTGGAAGATTCAAAGCAACCTTGTTTGATTGAATGTAGGTCTTAGTCGCACTCTGTTTGAAGCTATTGCTTATGGATTTTAAAACCTTTCTTCAAAATAATATTTTCAAAAAGTCAAAAATCCTTTGTATATCTTTTTAAAATGTATTCATTTTGCTTGAATACGTGCTCTTGAATCAAACTTTCCAGTGTTTTGTTTTTATTACAATGTACGGAGAAGACTAGTTAAGATTGGGTCTTGGCTCTTTTCTTTTTGGAACAGCTTATATAACAATGTTATTGAACACTCTTTTCCAACTTTTCTATTGGGCTCATAGGCAGTTAAAAAGGTGAAATATTCATTTGGGGCATATGAAAAGTACATTGCCAGGTTTCTCATAGTTTTCACTCTGTTCACTAACATTTTCTGAATACTTGCAGGGGCACAGATTGAAAACAAAATGTACAAATGTAAATTATTTACTGTTAATAAAGTGAAATAAAAATGAGGAAGTCATCAATAAACTTGAAAACAAACGTGAATTCAAGTTTATCTTTCTATTACGAGCAAAAGGTTTGTTTTTAAATGGTTGTCAGGGTACTCATATTTGTTGCTATGGTGTTTCCTGTTTTGATGCATCAATACTACAAGAACACAAATCAATGTTATATGCTGGTGCAACGTTTAACGTTTGATTTATTCTTTTCCAGCTCCCCCTGCTCTCAAGCTGGCTGTGAATGAGACATACGTGGTGGACCCTGGACAGGAAGTGACTCTCTCATGTGAGGTGACGGCAGGTTTTCCCACTCCTGTGGTCAGCTGGTCTCGGTATCCGGGTGCTCTGCCACAGCGGTCAGTTATCCGAGGCGGTTCTCTCACCATCTGGTCTGTCACTCTGGACGATGCTGGTGTCTATAACTGCACGGCTGTTAATAATGTGGGAAACCCTGCAAGGAGAACAGTCAACCTGATCGTGAGATGTGAGTCAGCTTCTGTGTGTTTACAGTAACTAATTTTGATTTATTAAAGATGTATGCACAGACGTTTTGTATACAAATTGGTTGAAAGTAAATTGTAAAGTTGTGATTTATCTATATTTGTGACAACATTACTATTTCTTGTGAAGTTTGAAAAATGTTTTTCAGATTTTACTGTATGTAAACTTGAGTCGGCTCATTTTAGGAGTAGAATGTAGAGTCTTAGTCAGCAGTCAGCTTACATTCATCACATTCACATTCTTGTGAGACTACACTCTTAGAAAGCAGACCACTTTTCTGGATCTAATCTTTGTTTTCAGAGGCAGAGTAGCGAATTCACCTTTAATTGATGAACTATTAGTTACATTTCAAGCCATCAGTTTCTATTTAACTGTACATACCCCTCTGAGTGTTTGATTGACATACATTTGAATGAGTTATGACTTCCTGTCTGGCTCGCGCCACACTGCAGAGTCAGATTGGTAGACATGCATGAGCAGGAATGCGTGTTTATGTGGCACGAATGTGTGTTCGCGGTTCAACTGTAATTAGCTCTCTTGGCAGTGCGTGATGCTGTTTAACTCCTCAAGCAGAGAGGGTGATTCAGGAACGGCCGCCACATTACGCCTGCCGTTCATCAGGACCTCCGGCTATTCTTAGTCTCTTTAATCATTTTTATTTACTGCAATTAATCTGAGAGGAATGGCGGTAATTAGCAGGAGAAGCATCTTATTTGGGAAAGTGTTGGATCTGTCTCTGTAATGAGCTCGTTTTGAGTCAAACACATACTCAGACACGCACGCTGGCGCTTTGGATGATCATCCAGGTAAAGCATCCATCTGTTGAAATGTCAGAACTGAACATATGGTGCTCAGATTTCAGTCTCCACCCACAGCGTCCTTTTTCATAATGTCACATTCATAAACATACGGATGAGCTGCTAGAGTTCTGAATTGTGCTTCTTGTACGACTTTCATTGTACGTTGGTGGAAATGTGGAGCGGGAGGTTAAATTTCCCTAGTTGAGATTTAAATTTAAATTTTATTTAAAAAAAAAAGACTGACTGAAATAGAGTGACTATTTTTTGGATCTGAACCTTCTTTGTTGGTTTTTCTCAACCATTTGTTTCTTTTTTTATCTCTCCTTTAGCCATGAAAAACTTAACCTTCCAAATCACGCCAGACTCAAACAAAGATGGCGAGAGCATTCAAATGGGCAGAGACCTCAAGCTGTCCTGCCATGTGGATGCCCAGCCACAAGACAAGGTGAATTACACCTGGTACAAAAACGGGGTGGCAGTGTCCCCAACGGATAGTTTGGTCCTTCTGCGGAGTGACCCAGATATGCCCCCTGGCACCAGCAGCCTGGAGATCATCGACATGAAGTTCAGAGATCAGGCCACATACAGCTGCATGGCAAATTTCCCTGGCAGCAGCGTTCCTGAGCTCCGAGTTGATATTAACATCACACAGAGCAGTGGTAAGATTGTAACTAACCGTTTTCCACATTTACATTCAGCCCTACAGTCCACTGTGAGAGGAAACCACAGAACCTGAAAGAAACCCACTTTTTTCTGTTACATAATGGTTGCTGACATGAGTAACAACTGTTACAAGAGGTCGAGTTTTGAGACACTGTAAATGGTAAAATTGCTGATCAGGAGCTTTTTCAGAGAAAAGGACAAGGCCTTAGTATCAAATGTAAGATACAGCCAAGATAAAACTGATAATTTACTCATTTTAATTGTAATACACTAGCCTAAGCTTAATTTTAAAGGTGCACTGTTTTATTTGACCCCTAGAGGTTCTAACCTAACCTTTACTGTGACCAGCAATGCAGGGCCAATCATGCAACTGTGTTTGTGTCGTCAGCCAAAGACAGTCCCTATGTTCTTATGTTTCTACAAATGCCGCCAGAGATTTGTGAATCCAGAGAACCAAGAACCCCCTCATGTATGCGAGATTTACAACATAATTGACAACACTGGTGCCAAATCCTGGTACCTCCTCCTGATATTCATTATCAAAAGGTTGTGTTCTTCATGGTCAACCACTGCTGGTGTGAATGGGTCGATTTGCAGGGTTGCTGGTTGCAAACTGTTGCATATGAGAGATGCCCTGATGGATTTGAGTGCTCTCTGATCTGCCCTCTCTCATCTCTGCAGGATGCAGGTCTTTTTTCTCTATCTTTCAGTTCCTCTTGTTTTTCTCTTCTTGAAGTTTGGACCTTTTGTGAGGTTCCTCTCAGTGTCTGACTGGTGTCCCAAGTCGGATCAGTTATTTCATCCAACCCTCACTCTAACATTTATCTGATCTGTTTCAGTCCTACACAGTAAAATCCTAAGAGTTAAATTAACTCTACTCAGAGTGTATTAGGTCCCACTCTATATAGAGTTAAACCAACTCTGAAGGAGAGTTATTTAAATGAGTCTATTTGAACTAAACAGTCTATTTTTGTCTGTTTTTACTCTTTCTGGAGTGGACTTGGTCCCTCTCTGAATAGTTAATATTTAGTTTGCATTTTCCATGCAGATTTGGAAAAACATGAAGAAAATAGATTATTAAATTACTCTTTCTCAGAGTCGGTTTAACTCTATATAGAGTGGGACCAAATATACTCCGAGTAGAGTTAATTTAACTCACTGTGTATATTGTCAATAGTTATGTATAACAGCTTATGTGATTTGGATTGATTTAGAAACGTATTCAGCCTAAACAATTTTAGATTTTGTTGTTAATGTTTCAAAATCCTTCTAACAGTTAGACTGTAATGAATGCATCAAATACAGCCTTATGAGATCACCTTTCCTCTTATTTTTCAGTTGTTCCGCCTGTTCTGAGCGTTCCTGTTGGAGGAGGCATAGTCAATGTCAGTGAGGGTGGGACTGCAGAACTTGTTTGTCTGGTTGATGGTAAGCCCCGACCCCCTGTTCTCTGGTCTCGAGCTAACAAGGACCTGCCCATGCCTTCGGGTGATTGGCTGATGGAAACCCGTGATGGACGGTTGCGTCTGACCAATGTGACACGGGACATGATGGGCTGGTACCGCTGCCAGACAGCACCTTACAATGGCCTGAATATCAAACGCAGACTGTCTCAAGTGCAGCTCAACGTGGAGTGTAAGTGCTCAGAATCTCAAATTGTTTTTTTTTTATTTTTTGTTTGTTTTTTTTAACAATTTAAAACACAGAAAATATACTTGTTTTAAACATAAAAATGTTATTAATCCAATTTCTTAACTTAAACCAGAATTGAACAACATACAATATCTCTCTTAAATGGTCATTTACATTTTGTTCATTCGCAAACATGAAAGAAAAATATTCCAAAATATTGCAATGAATATATGAACATAAATTAACGCTGAGGAGAAAATATTTAAGACAAAGACAAACCTCTTCTCAAGAAATGTTAAACCAGATTTTCTAATTCAGTATAAATTGTGCAAATGGTCTTAAGTAAGGCACTAGCCTCAAGGGTCCAAGTCCTTCTCCAATCAATAGAATTCTGATCTCCACATGGAGGCGTGTGTTCAAATCCACCTCCTAACAAAGTGCTTTTTGCGATGGACTGGCAACCTGTCCAGGGTGTACATCCACCTCTCGCCCAATGTGCGCTGGAGATAGACGCCAGCAGACCCGTGACCCCAAAAGGCAGTACGTGGGCATGAAAATGGATGGATGGATGGTTTATCAATTAATTATCATTGAAATACTTTTTATTATTTTTCTGTCCTTAGTGACCTGTGTTGGTTTGGGTCAAATGTATCTAAAGCCTGCTTGTATTGGCATGGCCATGTTAAACTTTACACATTAGAACTTAAACAAAGTCTTCCTTTCTAGGCATTCTGGCACTGTAAAACATAAAAGCACAGATTGGGCAAGAGGCAGGGGGTACACCCTGGACAGGTCGCCAATCCATCACAGGGGAACATTCACACCTAAGGGGAATTTAGATTATTCAATTAACCTAACCGCATGTTTTGGGAATTTTACCCAGAGGAAACCCACGCAAGCACAGGGAGAGCATTTAAACTCCTTTCAGGAAGGTCACTGGTGAGCCTCGAACCAGCAACCTTCTAATTGGAAGGCCACAGTGATCACAGAATCACAAGTTAGAGTTAAAAGCTTTTTTTCTGAAATAAATTTTTGTAATAAGCTTGTATGAATTTGAGTCAAAGTTGATGAGGGCAAAAAGTGGAAACTTAGGTGACGTAAACAAATTATTCATTGACCAGTAAACAGCCCATGAACCATACTTTATACTTTTCATGAATCTGGATATAGTTGTTTTTTTTTTTTACACCACGGAGGTTCTGGAAGTGAACCTCCAAAATGCAAAAGTGCAAAATGCATTCTAAGTAATAAAGTAAAAAGTTTGGAAATCTTTTGATGGGAACTATGTAAGAGACTATGCAATGGCTAGCAATTTATCTGCGACAACAACTGGGCAAAACACTTGGTTCATAGAGTTTTGAGTTTTAGTAATAGAAAAAAACAACAAACAAAGTGTGTTAGAACCTGTTGTAAATGTTTGTTAAGGCACTGCAAGGCACTGCAAGGCACTGATTTTCTGCAAGGCACTGATTGTTGGTACAACATCTGATTAGTAAATTTACACCCTGGAGCAGAGCATCTCCTTTCAATCCTTGTGACAAATTTGAGAAACCAAGGCAAAGCTACGTGTTCAGTCCACAATGTGTACAAGACACATAGATATTTATCTCCGATCACTTTTTCACTGCCGAAGTAGCGATTTTTGTTGTGGCATCATTGGTCATTTAGATAAATGTTTAAAAGGTTAAAGCAAACTTTTAAGCAGACAGGGTTAAAAACATGATTGCTGTCTGCAGTTAGATTTTTTCTGGATGTATATGTTTATTTTTATGGCTTGAGTAAACAATACTGAGTGCTTGTAAAGTTTTTTTGACCCAGTCAATCATTGCAACTTATCAATAGAGTCTTAAATTCTGCATTAGACCTTGCAGGTAAATGCAGTTAACATTTCATTTTTGTGTGCTAAACCCAGTTCTTTAGTCACACCTCACTGATATACAGGAAAAAAAACATAAGCCACATTATCTCCTGAAAATGCAGGCAGACAACATCAATATTTAAATAATCAGGTACAGCGTGTATGGAATGTAATAAAGTAACTCGCTGCTGATTCATTTTTAACTTGGATTAAAAAAATATATATATCTGCGCAATAAATGATTGGGGATGAGGATTTCTTGAATCATTGGTTACAAATCCTAAAATTAGATTTGAGATCAAAGAGGATAAGCATGATACTAGCTTTTATTTTATAATAAAATATATGAGTTAGTTTGCATTTAACAAAAGCAGCAACTTTAATAAGTGTAATACATTTACATGTAACATTCACACCTCTCGCACAATGTGCGCCTGAGATAGTCACCGGCAGACCCCCATGACCCTGACAGGGAATAAGTGGGTTGAAAAATGAATGAATGTTTGTGAGGACAGGACCGTAGAATTTTTATCCACAGTAAAATAAGATTTTTTTTCAAATGAAATAATCTAACACGACTCCAGAATCACTAACTCAATTCTTTAATTCAATTGTTTCAACTGCATAGTTTGTCTTTTTTATATATATTTTGTTGATTAAAAAAAACAGTCCATTGAACACATAACAGGTATTTTGTCAATGCATTTGGTTCAAACATTTCCCAGAGCATCCCCAGGCAGTAGGGATCCTTCTACTGTGTGTAAAAACATCAGCAGTAAAGAAGTGTATCAAGAAATTGTCCCAATCGATGGCGAGATTAGATTAGATTTGATGCTGCACATTCTAATGTGATTTTAATCTTGATAGTAATGTGATCCACCGACTGAGGATAAACTGAGCCACACAGATTCCATTAAGACCCAATGGTCCATTATCAATGATTTTGATCCATTTATTTTTAGATCTAGCCTTTTGGGGCCATCTGCAGTGTTAATGCGTTCAGAGTTTTCATAATGCATTTTGATGCCTCCATAGAGCACCTTTTGCAAGTGGCAAACTAAAAAGCCTTGAATTCATTAGTGTTTTAGCTGTGTAAACTGCACAATAGACAGCCGGGTGAAGCCCTGAAGCACTCAGAGCGCATCAGCCCTTTCACACCAGCCATTAGTTGAGCAAAGCACTCCATGCTCTCATAATGGATCTGTTGTTTATTGTGTTGCTTCAGAATGGACTCAGTGATTTCATGATGGTGCTGAGTTTGAGTGTGTTGGTCTATTCAGTGCAGAAAAAATGGTTGGGACCATCACATAACACATGGGGCTTTTGGTTCTAGAGTGCCAAGTAAAATAGCTTGGTGTGCAAAGCCCAAGCTGTGAACTTTACCTACTATACCTATTACCATGAAAAAACATAAAATAGCAAACCAGCCAACCAACCAACCAACCAACCAAAACAAAACAACCAGCCAACCAATAAACCAACCAACCGACTGACCGACCAACTGACTGACCGACCAACCAACCTTGGTCTATTCAGTGGACAAACATGGTTAGGACCATTACATAACACATGGGGCTTTTGGTTCTATATTGCCAAGTAAAATAGTTTGGCTGGTGCGCCAAAACCAAGCTGTAAACCATAAAATACCATGAAGAACTGTAAAATAGCAAACCAGGCAATCCACCAACCAATAGACTGACCAACCAACCAGCCGACCAGCCAACTCGTCAAACCGCTGACCAACCAATAAACCAACCAACCACCCAACAAACCAACCAACAAACCAACCGACCAACCAACAAACCAACCAGCCAGCTAGCTAATTCGTCACACCGCTGACCAACCAACAAACCAACCGACTGACTGACCAACCAACAAAACATCCAGCAAACTCGTCAAACCCCCAACCAATCAGCCACCCAGCCAGCCAGCCAACTCGTGAAAACCGCCATCCAACCAACCAACCAGCCAACTCGTCAAACCATTGACCAATCAACAAACCAACCATCCAACCAACCAATCAACCAACTAACCTTCCCTGTACAGGTTTCCAATCAGTCACATGCCCACACTCACTCTTTGAAATGCAATTGTTGCCAAATAAACACTGAGTATTTGATGGTTGTTTGGAGTGGATGGGTGGTTGCCGTTTGATTGGTTTATTCTTTTTTTGTTTGCTAGAAGAGGTCTTACACTGACTTAGATGTCCTTCTAGAAATCTAACTACACAATAATCTAATCTACTACACAATAAGACAACTTAGAAGTTACCCATACAACACACCAACCTGGCAACCAACCATTCCAAAAGTGCCTATTCATTTTTCCCTATGTATTTTATTGATAACTTTCTCCTCTGTCTCGAAACTTTTTGTTTGACAGGGTGTTTTTCCATGTTCTAGAGTTTATGAGTTCATGTAAACCAGTTTGTTTCAGGTAAGCAGAGCATGTCACTGCTTGGCTGTGATCAATTATGATAAACACTGACAACAGCATTGTGATTTATACTCTTATTAAAAAGCACAGTCAATGAATCAGCACGAGTCGCAGAGTCAAAGACAAGCTACAAATTTTGCGTGTATAACTTTAACACAATATATCCAAACATATGTAACGCAGAAGGTGCTGTAGACAAACTGAGGAAAGGATTGATGGCCTAACAAATCCCAGAATACCCCACTGCAGCTAAATGAGTGATGGCTTCATTAAGAGCTGGTATGAATCTAGTCTTCCTCACGTCCTCTGTCTCTTTGTTTCTATCTGCCATCCGTATCTCTCCTGGAATGGCTCGGCTAATACGCACGAGTGCAGTTTGAAGCCCACCATGCTGCTGATTTATGAGCTAGGTGCCTCTGTCTGTCTTTCCTGAGCTGACGACAGAGTGCTCCAGTCTAGCTCACATCTTGTCTGTCTGTCTGACTCAAATCATTCCTGATTTGACTGTCAACATTTTTTGGGAATCCAAAGCTGTCAAGAACAATTGTGTTCTCATTATTTTGTTCCTGAAAAGAAAAACAATAAAAAAAGAAACAAACAAACCAATATGAAAAACAATAAAATGTATTGGTTGTAATCAACTTTACATGCAACCGCACATACATAATTAGTTGTACAAAGGAACTTTATAATGACATATATTGGAAGCTAAGGCTGGAGCTAAAGTTCTCTCTCACACTGTTTGTTTTCTTTGTTTCAAAGTCAGAGCTCAAACACAGAGCCTTGTGGGAATGTCTAATGGATTTCATTATGATCAGTGTTCAGCCAATGCAAAAACACGTGACATTTGACCTTGTTTGTATCCCCTAGCACAGAGATGAATAAATAAAAAAAGTCTTTGTCTAATTTTGTTTATTGATTAATTTTTCATCACCACAAGTTGCTGTGCTACTGACACAACATTCCTTTTTCATTAGAAGGCATTTAGATCGAATCCATTCATGCCCCACTTCCCTTCTGTGTCATATTTTTTCAAGATAAAGTAAAAGAAAAATGGGCTGCATTAATCAGGGGTTGGTTTCATCATGTGAAATGCTGATGAAAATGTTTTGAAAAAGAAACGTAGCCTTCATTATGCCAAATTTGACAACATGTTACAAAATATATGAAATATACTTTTATTTTTACATTTATTAAGCAATTGAGCAGAAAAAAGACAGTTTAAGTGCATAACTCCGTTCGTGTTTTAGTTGCAACATTAAGAAACGCACACAACAAATGTAATTATTCCATTGAGCTTACCCTCTCATAATTTACCATATAATTAACTAATCAATTCCATCAATTGACATTCAAAGGCGGTCTCCTACTACAACTGACTTTTACATCAAATTAACATTCTAAAATAATAATAGGAATACATAAGAATAAACCTTTTTGCAGTAATTACAGCGTCAAGGTGGCTGCCATGGTGGTAACCAGCCTTTGACACAGTTACTAGTGTCACTAGGGCCACTTTAATATTGGCCCTCAGGTCATCGGCATTTCAGGGTCTCGGTTCACCCATCTTCCATTTAACAATACCCCCCCCCCCAGCCATCCCCCTAGCAATGTTCAATTGTGAGTACTTTGATTGGCAGTTCCCAACCTTCTAGCAGAATTCGAGACTTATCAGACCAGTCAACGTTTTATTGTCCAATTTTCGTGAGAATTGTAGTGTTTTTCGGATTCTTAGCTGACAGGAGAAGCACCTGGTGTGGTCTTCTGCTGCTGTAAATTATTGGAGTTACTGTTGCCTTTTTATCAGCTCAAACCAGTCTAACCATTCTCCTCTGACCTCCTCTGATCATTCTTTGTAAACCCCAGAGATGATTGCATGTGAAAACCCCATAGATCAGCAGATTCTGAAATTCTCAGACTAGCCTGTCTGGCACAAACAACCATTCCATGTTCAAACTCTTTTTTCCCCATTCTGATACTTTGTTTGAACTGGAGAAGTCTGTCTACATGTCTAAATACTTTGAGTTGCTGCCATGTGAATGGCTGATTAGAAATTTGCATTATCGAGCAGTTAGACAGGTGTACCTAATTAAATTGAACAGTGATTGTAGGTATAATATATTCAAGAAATGTGGTCTTTGAACTGAATTTTGAGTATTTCTATCACCCCAAAGTTGAATGGCACTGCACGCTTGGTCATCTCTTGTTATGTGAAAAAAATATAAATATCTCAAATGTGTGTAGTTTTTATAGGTTTTATAAGGTGGAGGAGTGATGGAATTGAGTTCAAATGTTTCTATAAACATCAACGTCAAACCTTGATGTTTTGCCAGTGGTTTTCTCACATTATTAGTTACAATAATGTAGTGCAGACATTAGGTGCAGAGATGCTAATTTGCAGTCACAACATTCATACCTGCAGAGAAACACTAACCAGATGCTCCTAGACTATAATTATTCACCAGTTCTAGCTCACTATATAGATTGATTCAATGCAATTAGCTGAGACAATGTGGACCCTTCTTATTGATTCCGCTAGTAGCTTGCAATCCGTCATCTGAATGTCGTCGGTTGGTTTTCTGGACTCATGCAGTGTGTCCTAAGTGCTTTTGTGTGGTTTATATGGGACTTCATTTCCTGTAAAAATGTCCAGAGTGGTCAGCTCAATGACTGTTCTGTTTTAAAATGGTCCTCTAAAGAAATGAAGGTCTTTACAATTGTAATTGACTGCTTGCAAAACAGTCCATGGCTGACTAAAAATGAAATATTCACAGAATAAAATTCTGTGATTTTTTTTTTTTGGAGACAGCAAATAAAAATAAAATAATTATAATATTATTTGTTAAAAAATCTCCACAATTTATGTTTTGGTTAATTCTATAGCTCATTATGTCAAAGTGTTTTTTGTTATTTGTGTGCAAATTTCAAAAATATTCATGATATATGCACTAAATAGGCTAACAATGCACAAAATAAATAAATGTTCTTTAAATTATTATGTAAGATATGATTTAACTTGACACATTTTTTTCCATCCCGAAATTCCTTTGATTTTATCCATCTAATTAGAGGTGATCATCACAATGTTTTTAAAACGGATGCAACATATGAGAAATATCTGTGAAAATGCTGATATTTCACAAAAATGTTATCAAATAAACATACACAAGCGATTCATAAAAAAGTAGTAGTTCATAGTAGAAGTATCAGTATAATTTGTTTATGTGTATATTATATTGTTTATATTGCCTGATTTTGTTGACTTGTAACTGGACAATCAATGAATTTTTTAGCTCTTTTATTCTGAGTTAGTAGTCTTCTCTACCAAGCCCAAACAAGAATTTCCTTTTGACAAAAGAGTTTTGATTTGTTCCCCAGACCCTCCAGTGGTAGATCCGGTCCTGATGGATGTTCGATCTTCTACATTTGCAACAGTAAACCTCCGCTGTTTGGTTCTTAAATCCAATCCAAACCGTATTGCCAGTGCCTACTGGTTCCGAAATGGGCAGGCAATCCGAACTCCTCCAGTGGACCCTCAGAGTGTACCACAACTTCGTTTCAAACTGGACACCACCAATAATGGCACCTATGAGTGCAGGGTCAGCAACGGAGTGGGTTCTTCAAACTGCTCCTTCATTGTCTCCGGTGAGAAGAACTTTTTTTATTTGTTTGAGAACATGTTCACCTTTTTATCTTTACTTTGAGATAAAAATAGGTCTTCACGAATTTCTGTAGCACTGGATCGTACTACTTACTTCTCTTCAAAAAGAAACTTCTTTTCTTAGTAGATGAAGAATAATGGCCGATGTAGTACTCCTACACGATACTGTCCTCAGTGTGTACTCTTCTGATAATCATCAATTTAAAAATATTTGACATCTACTCAGTACCAGGTTTCAAGAGTTTTCATATGACGGATCTAGGATGCTTATACTATAGTCATTACAATGTCAAATGTTAATAAAAATACACTGTAAATATCTGCTATTGAAAATTTAGTTTCTTAAACTTCAGAAAGAAGTTTTCTTTTAATTTGCGTTGTGTTGTGCACATGATGGTCCTAGGCTGTATTGAATTTGTGAGCTCATTCAGTCAGATGTGTTTTAACGCCACACTCAAGTTTATTTTAGCAGCGGTTTTAATTTTGAGAATGTGTTAATAGTGAACTCCAAAGAGAGTTAAGTTTCAATTTAAAATAATGCTAAAAAAGTAACTAACATGCTTATACTAATTAAACCCCTAGAAGTCTGTGCATGCACCAGTGTGTGTGCCAATCACATCAGCTGTTTTAAAATAAGTTGGAATGGCGTGGCCCACCTGCTGTTTAATTTTGGTTTCAAAAAGGTTATTACAAGGTTATAACATTACAAGAGTTATGACCCATATTTTGCAAGGTAATTAAAATTAAAATGTGATAAAATCAGTGGCAGCAGTGCCATATAGTGGTGACAAGAATGGATGACCCTTTGAAGAACAAGACCTATGATATGGCTTGTGTTTTTAAAAGTTCTGGCACAAAACAAAGCACAATGGAACAAAAAGTGCTTGGAACAGTGTATAAGGTTTAGGAGAGGTTAGTTTTAGTATACAAATTTCACATTGTTTTGACCATGTCTTGTTTTTCGGGGATTTATTAATTTTTATTTTGTCTCAACACTTTTGTTTTTTGTTATAAAACATTAATACTGTTTGTTCTCAATTTTTGATATTTTTGCATAAAAAAATAACAAAATGTAAAACTGGGAATTGAATTTTTTGTACAATTTCTGGTTTGTTGTGGAATTATTGTGTAATATTATGAAAAAATGTGGGGTTGTAAAAATATGTAAAGCTTTGCCACAAATATAGTTTTGAAAGTAATTTATTAGAACAAATTGTACACTAATACATGCTCTAAAAGGCCTCAGACTTCTTTGGTCAGAGTTGATTTTATCATAAATGTACCCTCAAATTGAGTTTATTTTAACTACTAGAGAGTTTATTCCAAAAAACAAAATTAGGAATCAATATACATTTTGCTCTTTCATAAAATACCTGACCATCTCTCCGTTCCCCTGTGCATCCATTTTCTACATTCTAGTACCTTAGAAAATGATCTCCAACTCAAAGTCTGACAATGGATCTGTGAGAGGTAGAGGAAATGAAGGCTGGCAAAAGACAGTAATTTGAATCCCAAGCTTTGCATATTTGTTTCAGGGTCATTTTAGCTTCTGATACAGACCACCACATGTCTTTTGCTCTAAATAAAAAAATGTTCCACAAAAGGGTTTTACTCCTCTGAGGAAAAATATTAATGGCTACAAAATAACTACATATAAATGTGTCCAAAATACATATTTCATCAATCAGCGCCTGAAGAAGTACTCGTTCAGGAATCACATAAACAACCTGAAAAATATTGGCCAAACTTAACACCAATAAATTCCCTAAATCTGTTCCTTCCATCTGGGAAAGTATGATTAGTTCTGTTTGTCTTCCAGGAAAACAAAACAAATTTTGATCAGAATTAGCATATATTATATGAAAGTGTGCCACTTACTCTGCACAGTTGAGCTGCCAGGTTTGTAAGCTTGTGCCCTGGTGTGCCAGGAAAGACAAGCTGGGGATGTGGTACTTTACGGTACACCTCCAGAAGGCCCAGGTGTTTCTGTTCCCTCTGGAAAATGGAAAAGGGTTGCTGATTAGCTCTCTTGTAAGGCTTTTCCTTAAGTAGGGCTTCATCCTGGCTTTGCCAACAGATCACGACAGCTGAGTGATGGTAATGCCACATTGCTGTGTGTATTTAGCATGCAGCATGAATTGTTCTGTTAGAGCTTTGTTTTAAAGTTCTATAGACATTCCAGACTTGTCCTATGTTAGTTTTTGATATAAATTAAGGTTAAAAGCAAACAAGTTTCTAAAAGTGGATGATGTTTCAATTTGGTTTGGTGACTAGTAGGAATTTTAAACGTCAAAACCTCTCTTATAATGATAAGCATGTCTTTTATTGATGCTCCAGATTAATGGTTCTCACCCGACTGGTCATGACCCGATAATGGGTAGCAATTATGTTCTGCAATCACAAAATGCAATTAGCCATGAATACTTAGAATGGCAAATGAATTTGTCACATTATTTTGAACACAACAGTTATGTCCTGAGGCATAACCACATTTTCGATTAATAATCCACCTTCCTCTAGTGTAAGAGAGAATTAATGTCAGGCGATGTTTTTATCTGTTCAAAATGACTTGCTATGATGCTTGCTGACACGTACATTGTGTACTATGCAATAAGGTGAAATGTCTTTCTAGCTATTGCAATTTTTATCCAGTTGCGGTTACTGTCTCACAAGTGCTTTAGTTTACAAAAAAAAAAGATATTTACACAGTTGAAAGTTTTTAAGAAAGTTTTGGAGGTAACTTTTAAATGCTGTATATAACATTATATAAGTTCAGAATGAGCGAAAGAGTGGCAATTTTACAATATGTACATCTCTTGTGGCCTGAGTCCACACAGAGGAACTTTCTGATAGTAACAGAAGTATTTTGGCATAAATAATATAATTTATTTGTACTTTTTTAATGACATACGCGTTTTATTTACATCTTATATGTTTTTGTCATATTACTACATACTGGTGAAAATTTTGGTTTGGATTTTTGGAAAATTTTTAAGTCTTTATTGTTATACCTTTTATATTGTGTTTATTTGTAGTATTTTCAAGTTCTGTAATTACTACATGGTGCTACATGGTAGTCAGATATAGGTCCATACTGAAGGCCCGAGCAGCAGTTGCACAATTACTGTGTAAATCCCCTTTCTGACTCTCAGTCTCACCAAGTCAGCTTCGCCGCATTAGGTCACATCATGTGTTTCACATCAACGTTCACACTGGAATCTTTCTGTGAGTAATGATATCGGTGAGATGAAATATACTATTGAAATATGGAAACTGTCATATTTTCAATTTAGTTTCACTGAGTGGAGAGCCAGAGGATGCGTTCTTCTGCCAAAAGCTCTAGCATGTAAACGAGCTCAATAGAGCCCCCAAGTTTCGTCTTTTCACATTTTATTGCCATTCATGTCATAGGATCAGTGGCCCATCAGTGCACAACTCAAACCAACTTTGCACAAGTTCTTGTCTTGAAAACAGGAAATAATATGAAACAGTTTTGTCCAAAAAAAAATTGTGGAAGGGTGGGCTGTTGCTTTAAAGCACATTCCCATTGCTACAGTTGCTCACTGAAGTAGCTTCAATCATGCAAATGAGTTTGCTTTCATGTTCCTAAATAATGCAGTTAGTCATTTATCATCTTCTACACTTTTATTAATTCATCTTGCTCTGTGTTCGTTTGTTTGTTCTTTTAGCTCAACCGTACGATGCTGAGTTTTACTATGACACTCCCAATCCCATCCGCACTCTGAAGAACAATTACTCCTATATCTTACAGTGGACACAGAAAGAGCCCAGTGCTGTGGATAAAATTATTGGCTACTGGATCAATGTCCAACAGGTAAATAAACCATATACACATCAATATAAGAAAGTAAGATAAAAACATGTTAATTTGGAAATCATGGATGTTTGCTTTCACCATTTCACAAGATCCTTTGTGTATAAATAACACACAATGAAAATCAATCTGGTTTAGAACAATTGAAGAAAGGGAGTTAAAGGGGAGAATTATGCCTTTAATATTTGCTGTTTCGTCCTCTCCTGCCCTCTTTTACTCCTTCTTTCTCTGTGTTGACTCAGTTGGAGGTGGATGAGTAGAATGAGTGTGTTTGTAATAGGAGTCAGGGGGATAGTGTGCTCTATGTATGAAGCAGACAGTGGATCGATCACCGCTTGTACTGCATTAAAGAGACTCTCAGAACCCCACCGGCCCAACACAAGAACTCACACACAGCCTGATTGGGTCTGTATTTCATCCCTGCTGGACACAAAAAGGGAAAAAGCAGCCTAAGGAGTCAAGCTTTGCCCGTGTGATAAACAACACGCTTGGATTAAAATACAATGTGCCAGCAGCCATTCTGAGGCCATGCTTTTTCAGTGTCATTGATGAAGTAACCTGGCCTTTAATGCTGACCTCTGTTGCCACGTTGGACAAAAGTATTGGTCTTGGCACAAATACATCAAACCGTGACGTTAGATATTAATAGCACATGCACAAAAACTATTGTTTAGCTTTAGTTGTCCACAGAAATAAGTTGTGCTCCCATTGTGTCCATCTGACCCAGTTGGATGCTCAAATATTGTTAATTTTTTTTCACACCTCTGTCTCAATGTCAGGTGTTAGAAGGTTGTGGCATCTACATTTTATGCAATACTTGATCTTTTGAATGCTGAAATCTAGTTAAAAGACTGACCTTTTAAGTGCAACTGTGTGCCACTCTGTTAATTACATTTCTGGAACTATAAAATGTAAATTGAAGTTGCAAGCAGCAATCAAAGTGCTCGAGCACTCTGGCGCCAAAGCCTCTGAGTGGCCAGTTTGTTGCACTACAAACTACAACCAATTCTTTTTAATAAGATAATATGAAGCATGAATTGGTAAAATGACTGAATAATAAAGGAAAATTAAAAGTAAAATTACATCTCAAAATGTCATGACCCCCATGTTGGGCCAATGAGTTGAAATATTTATGAGTCAAAACACTTTCTGGTACTGTTTTGGCCAAGATTCTTGCCAGAAAAAGAAGTACCTTATCCATGTTAAATATTTTTGCCTGGTGTCGCTATAACCAAGAGAGTAGATTGTACATTGTATTGAATGACTGAGTTATAACATCTTCCTCTTTATGTCATTTTTTTTCACTTGTCCTGTCCTGCTTAATGTTAAATTCACTGAAAAGGCAGTAAAAGCATCAGAAAATGTCATATTCCAGGCCGCCACTATGCTACAACTGACACCATAGGCTGCTGTATATATGCGTACAGACATTTATGTCTTTCAAACACATACTTTAAATAAAATGTGAAATATAACAATATGCAGTGTTAAACAGCAGAAAACTGGATATTCTATTTTGCCACTAGGTGGCAATATAACTGACAGTGTAGGTTGTTATATCAATTAGTTCAGACATAGAGTCTTAACACCTGTTATTAGGTTATCCACAACTACCCGTGTATGGCAAAATTTTGACGGCTGATGTATGCTATGCACATTATTTAATGTAGTCAAAAAAGCTTCACAATTTAACCTTCCGTATACTTATACTTGGTAATAGGATAAGAACAGTTTTGCCACACCCATTTTTCAAACCACTATGAGATGGAAATTTTCACCAGTGACATCTGACGTGTGTGAGATGTGGGTGACTTTTCAAGCATGTAAGGCAGTCAAAAATTCACTGAAAGCCATGATAAAGTAATGCTCTGAGCAATTACAATAGGGTTATACACACCTTCTGTGATCAAGCCCTAATGAATGTGTAATAATAATTTACATAAAGGTCAAAAATACTGAAAAAACGTTTTGCTATTGGCTCTAAAGATATTTTCTACTGTAAATGGATAATTCTATAGGGTCTACTCTCTTCATCCATTCTCTATAGACCAGTTGATGAATGGCAGTCACTTCTGTATTGGCATTTCTTTGGAGACCAATTGGTAGCCATTTGTTCTGAATGATGAAGTTCATAAGTCCAACCATGTGGTGTTTTAGCTGTTTGCAACTTATTGTTAGCTACTTAGTTTTTTGCAACATATTCTGACAAATTCCTATCAATGTATCTACCCTTAGATTTTGAAGTTCTCATGAATGACAATCTTGAAGACGGAAATTATGAAATCAGTGTTGTAT
The DNA here is from genome assembly GCA_007224835.1 of Danionella cerebrum. Taxonomy (NCBI): domain Eukaryota; kingdom Metazoa; phylum Chordata; class Actinopteri; order Cypriniformes; family Danionidae; genus Danionella; species Danionella cerebrum. Next base: position 163,726 of record SRMA01026726.1, on the reverse strand, counting down.
GATGGTTTCAATAAATGAAGTAGTACTGCAGTTCAGGACATGAATTTGCTGTTGGGTTCTATGTTTGCAATTACATGCAGCCCTCTCAGAAACTTTCGACATAGAAACCTGTTCTATAAAGTTCAAATTGGACAAGATAAGACTAGATGCATTTACAGTGCTTTATCACAGGTCTTTGTTGCACTGCTGTACTCCCATTAGGAAATGCTTCCTTTGTAGAATTGAAATGATATAATAATATGCACACTCTACAACCTTTTCAAAAGTGGGTTTTAGCCTAGATTCTGGAACACGCAGGAGAAGATGAACCTCACTCAGCAGAGGTTGAAGTTAAGCTCTTAAGATCAGGCCATGATTTTCTCATTAAACAAACTGAAACATACAACATACATGAAAGCATGAATAAGTGTTAAAAAAATAAAAAGTTATTTTACTGGAGATTTTATGTATGGATATACACTACTAATCAAACCTTCTCTGGAAAAAAAATATTTTTAAATCAAGAAATCTCTATATTCTTACAACACCCAAAACACTAACAAATATCTGATCCAGGTGGTGAGCACGGACTCCAATATAAAACCTGTCTCTAGATTTTAAACACATTGGTTGATTGGTTGTGGGAAGGACTTGGGCACAGAGTCCATCAAGCCAATCATTCCTGTGGGTGCTGCTCCTGGAATACAGTGTGAAATTTCGAGATTTTTAGAAATTAACAAACTAATCTTTTTACTACTTATCAAAATTGTGAACATGTGCTGTGAACCTTTGTTTGCGTGGAAATTTTGACTGAATCATTGAAGACTAATTCAGATTAATTGTTTTTCAACGTTTATAATGCAATGCATGGCAGGCAAGACAATTCAGAGAATATTTTGACATAAATTGGAAAGATAGAGTGACATTAGTTGGAAAGATTTTCTGTGTTTCTTTCCCCAGCCTCCGAGTCTCTGCTATAATCCAGTCTCTGAACGATCAAACACCCCAACTATCATGGTACTCGCCGTTAGGGCATCTGTGTGTTGATGCTCCCTTATGACAGCAACGACATACTCTGTGACTCTTCATCAGATTTTCAAATCTCATCGTCATAATCATCTATTCATAGGATCCTGGCCCAGAGGGGGGTGTGGTGGGGAATTAGGAAAGGAAGAGTGGAGATGAATTATTGAAGGAGGCAGGAATCAAAGTGAATGGGGAGGGTGAGATTAGCCACTGTTCTTTGTGTGCATGAATAGCTAATCTTTTCCCCTTTAAAACCTCACCTTAAGTAAGAGTCTGCAGGGAGCAATGAATTAACATCCTGACTGCAGCAAGCACACTTTTACGAGTGCGTGTCATGGAGAGGAAGAGCGATTATAGATGGGTTGAGTGTATGTACATATTTGATCATAGCAGAATTAACGGTGCATTGAATGTCTGTGAGTGAAAAGTGAGTTATGGTGTGTTATGAATAGTGAGATTCTTGATGGTGCTTTTTGTCTCTGAGTGAATTAATGCGCTTAAAGATGTTGATAAAGATGTTGTTCTGAAAAGGTAGAGAAGGGTTAGATTGATGGTGGTTAATGAGCTGAGTAGAGAGCTCTCGTTGTTTCCGACACAGAACCAGTGTTCAATACTCGGAGGTTTGGTCTCTAACTTCAGGAACTCCTTTCATTACTCATCTTGCATTCAGAGAATCTGCTGAGTAATCTACAGCAGATTAGTGAATCAATAGGCACTAATTGAACTGCTGATGTGGTAGTTATTGTTCCACCAAATGAAAGTCCCTTTGACTTCTCTTAAAATGTTATATTGGGGTTACTTTTGATCATCGATGTACATGTTGCCTCAGAGCAGCAACTCCCTGTACACTGGATTTCCTGAGAATAAATCTTCAGAAGTGACCGCCAAAGGTCATCTCACAGCCATAAGGAATCATATCACCTCTGTGTTGAATGGCAGTTAAATATCAATGCCCCAGTGTTCATCTTTTGCCATGAGACTAGAGCCTCTATCTTCACCCAAAATATATTCAGCTGTGTATAATAGTCATATCCAAACAGTCTTCAAAACTATTAAATTATCTTTTTTTTTTACGGAATTTTAACTGTGTATTAGAGGATGACATTTGTCTGGATTTCCCACAGGTCTCGTGATTCCCGTGGGATTCTTGTGGGATGGGATAAACTTTTGTTATTAATCTCGTGATCGGGATGGGATGGAAAAAACATCAATGGGATCAGGATTATAATTAGTAGATTACATTTTTTGTGTTAAGCAATGCAAGATGCGTCGATTTTTTTTGTAAATCTTTCAGCGCGTCAAAACACGGAAGTCCAAAGAGCACGTTTTTTTCCAGGTCAGACGAGTGATTGATTTCCTGTGATCGCTTTAGCAACAGTTTAGTGAAGATTTAACTGTAAATATAATATTTATACTGTATATAATAATATACCCATTGTCGTAGTAGTA
>SRMA01026726.1:143102-161252 GCA_007224835.1 Danionella cerebrum | reverse complement strand
TGTTAGTGGGAAGCCTGGCATTGCATGCTCTTCACCAGTGTACTGTAATCTGGGATGTAAGTTGATACTGCAACTCTTCGGTTGCTTTTTGAGAGTTTTTCACTGGCGTTGTAAAAAAAGACTACTGTTTGGCCAAAGCTGCCTTTAACTCTCAGGCTTTTTCTTTTAGTAGAGCGCTGCCGGGTGCGTAGTTAGCATCGTAGCTTTTGTGACAAGTGCTGAAGTTTCTCTCAACGTTATGTCGCTTTGCCGTCGCCACAGTCGCACCGCAAATGAGACACACACACACACACTTTTCTTTCACATTAGTAAAAAAGAATGCTTCCTCCCTTTCACTATTAAAATAATACGTTTGCTTCCCTTTTCCCGCCATTTTAATGTGGGTAGAAACCGCTTTCGTATCCTCGTCTTCGCAACGCTCAAGACCGAGTCTAAGTTTGTCATGCGCACTAGACTGACCTCTGCCTTATTCTCCTATTAGCGAACTCTGCTACTTTATGAATTTTTTAAAAGGCTTTTATATATTTTTTATATTTTTTGTTTTTAAATTACATCACTGTAAATGCAATTCAAAAAGAATGGCAACACAATTGAATCAAATTTTAGACAGTGATAGTTTGTGATTAGATCTATTTTTAGAACTGGCTTGCAGGCGACTGATATGGTCACTGCGGGCGATGCGATGCCTGCGGGCACCAGGTTGGCGACCCCTGGTTTATTCCCAACTATTTTTTTTTACTATATATAGTGTCATTTTTGACATTATATAAATTGACTATATAATATTGGTTTTAAAACTGATTATGCTCTTGATTCCAGCAACATATTGCTTCATTAATTTATTTTTATCTTTTGCTAATTTTTGTATAGAAATACAAGGGTTTCTTTTGGATGAATCTAATCTGATGTAATATATTTATATAAAGAGAGAATTTTTCTGATGAAAGGGAAATCTCCTGTGTCTACAATATTACAGAGCTGAAAAAATCAAACCCGGACCTTAATAAAACAAGGTTCATTTCTGTAATCTCAAAAATCGTGTTGTACATTTATAGTTGTTTATAAAGAGAAACTTGAGTAAAATTCAAATTCTTTTTTTGTTATCACACATTGTTCTGAGCTTTCATAACATAAAAATAACAAATATTTGCCAGATTTTGAAAGTTTTATTTCCTCTGAAAAGAAAAATGGCTAAAACAATGATAATGTTAATGTGACCAATGTTACTGTGTTACCAATGTCCTGTTTTTACTAAACTAAATTTAAAAAGACCACAGGTATTTGTAAGCTGGCAGGAGTTTGATGGGAGAGGGAGTAATTTTAAGTGGGAGTGGGATGGGACCAGGAGTCAGTTCTTCTGGAGTGGGACAGGACAGGATTTATTTTTTTACTCTGGTCCAGGATTGGGATGGGACGGGATTTTTTTTCTCTGGGAGTGGGATGGGACAGGATTGAAAATCCACTCCCGTGTCATGCTCTACTGTGTAAACGCTGTCCTTAAAGGTCATTTCACCTTCACTTTTTTATGTCAGCAAAAAAACTGATCTGTCAAAACCTCACCTTGTACTATTGCTGGTAGTGTTTTAGTGTGAACCTAAAGATAAACAGCCAGTCAAATTAGGAAAAAATTGGTTCTCAGAAATCTGATATGTGTCTCCAGAACCGAGAACAAGGCATCAAAATAAACTTTAATCTAGCAGGATATTCCCGCAGAACTCCTGCTTTATTTTCACAAACATATTTTCTCACTCAATCAAATAATTAAAAGGACAGAAATCACTCCCAGGGTCATATCTGTATAAATTCAAACATCTAGACATGTATACTTGTATTGGAATGGGTAACTCTCCGGAGCTTTATGAATTTCAGTGTGGTGCTGTGATTGAATGCCAAGTGCAACTATTCCATATAGTTGTGGGGAACTTTAGCAACTAATCAGTGATTGGTTGAGCTTTTGCCAAAGTTGGCATGGTTGATTCTGAGACAAGTAATGCACTAAAGACTTGTAGCCTTTATTGTTATACACTTATTCTATTATTGTTTATTAAGGCAAGATGATGCACACAAGATATTTGTCTTCTTCTTCCATCGTCCACGCTATGTGTTTCTGGTGACATATTTATGCACGTGTTTCTGAAACGGATCAGAAGTTACGGTGTGAACATTAGACTTCCACAGATCTGGTTGGGAGAGTGACCGTTCACAGAAAGAGAACAGACGAGAATGCCCTAAAAGGTTCTTTTAGCTCAGCTAAGATTCCCCTCCAACTCTGTATGCCACACTTTCATTTACACACCTTTTCACTCTTAAATATTTATCTGTTGGTTTCCTCTCATAGTCCACTGCCCTCATGGACAGTTCATTTATACCCTTACATGTCCAATGATATAATATCAAGATTGAACTCTTGAAATCTCATATGGGTCCTGATCTCCATATCGCTATAAGTTGGAAAACCTAAAGAAAAGATTATAGTATTTTATGCCATGATGATGTGATCAAACAAAAAAAATACACACATAAAACTGTTGTAACATGGATACAATTACATAAAAAGCACAGGCAAATACATGGCCAATACATGCTTTGAAAGTGCGACACTATGATTGCGGCTGTTTTAGATTTAGTACAACAGAGATGCAAAAGCCTGAAGCATTTGAGCTGAACTATCACTTTAAACCCACTCTGTGTTGTATGTTGCTCAAACAGCTGTTTCTGGTGTGACTGGCCTCAGATCAGAGGGGTGACACACCTGCGGAGAACAAGTGCGGAGCGCATTGGCAGCTCTTTATTGAGTGGTAGCTGCAGGGTGATTCCTGCAGCGAGATGAAGGTGTTTCACATACACCTCTGCACACACCTCAAACTACTATGTGATATTACTAGAGGCTGTGTGTCTGATGCAAGCTTTAAATCTGTTCCGTTCTGCTTCATCCAGGATTTATTAATAGTGTATTTGTGGAAGACACATCCATTCTAAGCAGAAATGAGAGCTGCTGATCCAGTTGTTTTCATTTAATTTATCTCACTGAAACGTCTTTTGGTTGGTTGATAATTGAGAATTACAACAGTTCATTTTTCTTTTCAGAAATGTTTAATATTATCGCGTCAGATTTTCTCAATTTCATAAGCAGATAATGGAAATCGATGCGTTTTGGATGGATTTGTTCAATTCTTTTGTGTATTAAAGGTATAATTTCCTTACTATGAGTAGGCACCTTTCCAGAAGCCCATCACCACTAGCACTACCACTACCACTTCCACAGTTTTCTTTTTTTTTGGCATGACTAAAATAACATTGGAACATCATTCTTCAGCCAAAGACTAACACTGTAGAGGCTCTGCAAAAACATCACAATTCACATGATCATGATGGTGATAAATATTTTTGATTTTAGTTAGTGTTACTGCTGCACATGAAAGTTCTGTGGTTCTTTGCTTGGGATCCTTCACACAAGGCACACAATTTTCAAATGCTCAAATGATCACTATTACAACCTCTGTCCATCATTAATAAAACAATGAATTTTCGGTAACACTTTAGATTACAGCCTGCAAATTACAGTGTCATTATGGAGTAGTTACTCACTCTGTAATTGCGGGGGGTTGGGGGGTTGTTACTCTGTATTTGCAGTGTAATTACAGGGTAGTGAAGTTTTCAGGTTTATGAATAGTTACACCATAATTAACCTGTTACTGCCCCAGATGAGGTGTGTAATCTGAAATGGAGCTTGTTTTCACTGTAACACAGTGAGTTACTATTTACAGTAACAACCCTTATGTACATGGTAACTACGATGAAATTACTCAGTATTTACCCTGTAATTATCTGCCTTAGAGTACAAAGTAATTAGGATGTAACTATACTGTAATTGCCGTATAAGTATACAGTAATTACCCCGGAAGTACACTTTAACTACCCTGTAATTACACTGTTGTTTTCAAACTGTAATCTAAAGTGTTCTAAAGATCTAAAGTGTTCTTCTAAGATCTAAAGATTTCATACTACCCTATGAAGAAGTGATCATTTAGTTAAAAAAAGTGATCATTTAGTTAAGTCCAGAAGACTGGGATTAATGGTTGCTTGATTTTGTACACCTTTCCATTCCATAGTTGAAGTTTCGGACGCTTACTTTTATGATAAAATAGTTGTCTTTTTTTAAACACATTTGCACAAATGGTAGCAAAGGATCACTGGGCAACCATTGGATTGTTAGAGATGGCCTTGCAGCATGTTAATAAAGAGATTTTATCACAGTGTGTTAATACTTACCACACAAACGTTTGCCAGTTGTCAGAGCATGAAGAATTAAGGGATACAATTAAAAAATCCAGATTACTATAATTTTTACCCGCAGTGACCTTCACTCTGCTCAGTCTCTGACTGTGTGTCTAGAGATTTTCACCAAATAGTTTGTGATTCTTAGTTGAGATGAAGAATTACATTGATGAGATATAGCTGCTGCCTCTCAATTGTTTTTAGAATTTTTTTTTCTAGAGTAGGATCTTAGGCAGCTTGACTTTCTGTGAGTTATGATGGCTAAAGTAAGCCGCTGGTCTTGTATTAATGAACATATGACTGATGAAGGGACAGGAATCACTTGGACTGAAGGCAGATACTTTATCATCAGTAAACAAGCAAAGAATGATTAACAATCTTTAATACGATAATTAAAAGTATGCTATGGTCTGTTTGAGTTGTTGGATTCTCATTGGGCGGCAGGCATTGATTAATTTCAAATCACTCGACTCAATGATGTCTATATCAGTTTATTCATATTCTAGATTCAATACAATATGTGTTTATTCTACATAACTATAAACTTGACAGCTAAAAGAAAACATTCACACAATAATGCCATTACATTCACAAACCCTGCCATTGGTCATCTCTCTACAGCTGGACTAGATAGACACTATTATGTCTGTGACTTTATCATTCTTTACAGGGGTTTCTTAGTCTTTGTGTGTGTTGTGTTGGAGACATCCGTTAAAGAGAGAGATTCCCAAACTAATCGAAATATTGTTCCCAGCATTGTAAGACTCATTGGCAAACATTTACTCGCCATCAATGTTTTGCAAACCTTTTTTAAAAACATGACATTGGCAGCCAATGTTTTCCACTTATAATATGTTGTGCCAGTCAAAAGAAACTTGTTTTAAAAATTCTATTGGGTTAAAAGGAAGTCCATTGTTGTATATTACACATGCCAATCCGTAAGTACGGACTGGGTCAGCACCTTTGCTACACTTCCTCTTCCTGTCGAAGGAAACAAAGATGAGCACAGCTGCCTCACACCGTTGTTGGGGTGTTTTGTGTGTTGATGAAATGCCAGTGGGTTTAAACTGATGCCCCGGTCTACCAGGTAGCACTGAAGATAATTCTTCATACTATTGTGCTCTGTTTCCATGGGACTGCTGCAGCATTTCTACAACTCCACATGGAGAAAGCCTGGGCTGACCTGTGATTAGCACACAGCGTCGGGAGTGAAAGAAAAAGAGCACGAGTTAATGGTGACAGGCGAATCAGAGTTAATAGCAGCCAGTTAGATGCAATGTGAAATTACAAAACACTTAAATATTTTATTGTAGCTTCCTTTACATAAAATGAGTTTCTGAAGCAACCAGAGTGTTATGCAGGTCATAGAAATGTTTACAGACCTAGGTACTGTAGAAAAGCTTTACTCTCCTTTATCTAGAGCTCCACAAAAGCATCCCCGTAAAGGGAGGGTTCACCCCCTAGTTACAAAAAAAAACAAAAAACAAACAAACAAACAAACAAACAAAAAAACAGCAAACCAATGTCAGAACACAGAACACAAAAAAACAGAACAAAACATTCACATAGTAAAACTAGGGCAGCACTTTAAGCCTTAGAAGTCCGTGGAAATTTTTTTTCACTACTTTACAATTTGCTTTACAATTTTGTGATTTTTTTGAACAACCCCAGCTTTTTTTACAAATAGTTTTTTCATTATGTTCAACATCATGAAATGTACAAAAAGTACAATTCTGAGTATTACATTTTGTAATTTTTTAATGCAAAAAAAATCACAATGAACAGTTTTATGTTTGATACAAAAAAAACAAAAGTGTTGAGAGAAAATAAAATTTTTATAACTCATCCCAAAAAACAGACCAAAAGCCTCCAAGCACTTTTTGTCCTATTATGTTTTTTTGTGCCATGCCTTTGAAGAACACAAGCCATTTCATAGGTATTGTACTTTCAAGGGTTATTCCTTTCTTTTCACCACTAGATGGCACTGATTTGGGGTCTGTAAAGCATAACTGAAAGATAATTGCTACTTTTCTCACATTTTAATTTGAATGACCTTGCAAATTATGTGTCATGTCATGTTTGTTAACTGTCATGTTTGTTTTAAATACAAAATATTAGACCTTTTTGAAACTTACACATTATATTTGAAATCAATTTAAATAATAGCTGTGTCGCATCATTCCTACTTAATTTAAAACAACCGGTGCGTATGGCACATGCACCGGTGCTTGCAGACTCCTAAGGGATGAAATGTAATAATTGGGAAAAATTTAATAATTAAGCTAGGTTTCCTAAAAAAAATCTACAAAAGGAAAAAGAAATACAACACCTACATATTGCTCGCAAGGTTTGATTGTTTTTATAATTTACCTTTTTTATCTCTGCTAGAAATTTTTAGCACTTCATCCATTTATCTTCTGTGCCCACTTATGAATCCCAAATAGGGTCACGGGGGTCTGCTGGTGAGTGTCTCTGGCCCTTCGATGGACTGGCCACTCTGCGTGTTGCCCAGTGAGAGGTGGGATAGGCTCCAGCAGACCCTCGCCTCAAGCCTTTACATAGTCGTACTCATTGCAGTTTCTTTGTGTGCTTCTCAGAGCCGCCAGACAGTGTTGTCCAGGCAGATCACCACTAAAGAGCCTCTAAAAGGTGTTCTGATGTCATACACTCTGACCGATCTGCGCATTCCCCTGTCATACGAGGTCAGCCTGGCACCCATCACCAGCTTTGCTACTGGGAACACTGTAACTCGCACCATCCAGTATTCAGAGCGTGAGTAGACACCCTTGACTCAGCTTTTCAAAAAGATTCCACATCCCAAGTGAACTCTGTTGAGAACACTGATCAGAGCACAAACCGAGCTAAATAACAGTGCATTTACCGTATCAACTGTGTGCGGCATTATAGGAATGTTTATGTGTTTACAAAGCATTAGCAACAAAGCCTCATGGCAGCTTGTGTCAACCCTAGAAAAGGATGACAAGGGACATAATCAACCAGAGCAGCCATCTTTCCATCTCCGTTCCAAAAGTAATATGTGGTTTTGCCAGCTTTTGTTGTTTACCTCCAGGATTTCTGTTGATTTTCCTGCACATTAAATCTGACCAAACTTAAATACCTTTTAAATATCTTCTTCTCTGGTATTTGCTTGCAACTTTTTAGAGATATTAAAGAAGGGGATGCTCTGATATTTTTTTTTTTTTTTTTTTTGTGGTGGGCATAGATTAATTTTTAAAACTAGATCAATCTAAAAACTCCACAAATCATGCTTTTTTTTTTAAATAAAATGGCATATATTAATGAAAAAGTCATATATCATGGAATATATAAATGGCATATATCAATGACAAATTAGCTGTCAACCAAAGCCATGAACAAAACGAACCAGAGGAACCTGTGCGGTTCTATGAAATCATCCATATGTTACACCAATCGGAATCAAGTATTCAAACCATGGCATAAACATATTTTACCTACTCTGCGTTTATTTAATCTAAGAGCTTCACTTGACCGCCCACCGTAGAGCCAGAGCCTGTGTACAATTCTATAACTTAATCACAAACCAAAAATAAGTGGCAAACATATTTAATTGTTAAATGATTATTCATAAGATTATATTCAGACACAAATATTCTGTCATTGATCATTTTCTTTTCTCTTTAGAGTTTTTTTCTCTTTCACTCATCTATTCACCTTTTTTCTCTCTTGCAGCCTACACTTACCAGAGACCTTCAGGTGAGTCCTTGCAGTTTCTCTTTCCATACTACACTACTCACATTGTGTTTTTATCTCCCTCATCCAAACCGTCCTCCTCTCTCTTGCATGTCTTGCCTCTCAGCTATTCCCAATTAAATTCAACACACTTCTCTTGGCAGCATAACCACACACCTCTGCCAAAGCAACAACGAGGCAGAAAAAACAAAACAAAACGTAAATTAAATCAGACTTGAGATGAGCTGGGCAAATTAAAGTTATTATGCTCATGGAGGGGAGAGGTTGGTGGAAATCCTGCATTCTTCTCAGTTTATTCACTCTGTCTATTATTTCTGTCGGAAAATGAGTTAATCGGGCATTTAGAGTGTGAATAGAGATGCTGAGGGTGACTAACTGCAGGATTTTGCTGTCTGGATGTGTTAAATGAGGCTAATGGCAATAAATGCTGAAGTATTCTGAGTGTTCTACTGTCCATAGAGGAATCTGTTCAAGGCCTTCACACAAGAAAAACACCTGAGAAACCCCTCAGAGCTTTTTTTACTGTTATGTGACAGAATCAAGCTTTATTCAATACTTCAGGGCCATATACATTTTGACAAATAAAGTTAAATAAAAGCTGTAAACATTTGCCTAAAAAGACTTGGTCAGAATTCAGTTTAAAACCCCACAGAAGCTTGATACATTTAGTTCAAGCTGATGAATATAAAAAAAAGGCATCTGGTTGAAACGTACAAAATATCGCACAGGTCAACAGGTTTTTTTTTTTTTTGGTGAAGATAATTCGAATAATAATCACCAGAGCAGTTTTATTTTACTCATCTTTTATTTGTATCAAATAGTGCAGAGGGGTGAGGTGCAGCGTCCATTGCAAGAGTTGAAAAGTTATCAGCAAGATTTTTACTAGAAGTGTAACGTGTAACACTCTGATCACGATACAATACATTCCTCGACATTATGTCTATGATACAATGTACATCACACAATTTTACTTTACATAAGATTACTTTTAGCTATTGAAACTGTTTATATAATGAACCATAATTGCAGAAATTTAAAAAGTTCTCAGAAACCTAAGAAGGCTAGGGTCCAGTTTGGTTTGTATGAAAACATTTGATACCATCCGTCCACTAGGGGGCAGTGTTAATGTTTGCATTTAATAATATTTTTTTTTACTCTAAGTGATGGAGAGAGCTTATTTTACAAACATTCTAGTTTAAAATGCAAGTAAAGGATAATTGTCTCCTAGTAAATATCACATAAAACAAGAGGACGAGGTAAAGAAGTTTCAGAAGTGACTAGAAGTGTAACCACTCCATGAACCAAATACACTTTAGCTCCTAGATGATATCTCCCAGTAGCTCTACAATACGTATTATGACAATTTTTTAATGAGAGATATTGTGCCACAATGTATATTTTTACACTAGTAATATTTAATAATGGGACTATTTCAAACATTAGTTGAGACTGAACCAGCGGACAAACCCGAGAGCTTTTACAAAACAGATCCCCAGACAGTTTTAAGCAGTTGTTTGAAAAGAGCTGATACGTTTTGTGTTGGTCTTCTCCAGATTATGTTTGTGGGTTCGAGGATAATAGGATTTGTGGGTTCACTCAAGATCGCAGTGATATATTTGACTGGACCAGGCAGAATCATCTCACCCAGAACCCAAAACGCTCCGTCAACACAGGACCTGATACAGACAGGAGTGGTACAAAAGAAGGTACAACATTCAAAAGCTCCTTACTAACCCTTTTTTTATTTGCAAGTATTCCATCAGTCTGAATGTTTGTTGACATTCTGTACTTTCATAACATTTTAGTAATTTTTTTTGTCATTAAAACCTTTGACTATTCATAATTTAAACAAAAACTATAATGACTAGCAAAATTAGACGTTTGAAGTGTTGATTCGTTACATAGATTATACAGATTCTAAATGTAACGCTCCTCACACTACAATGTCTAACTGCTGACATGTGGCTACTGTTAAATACATAAACACTGGGATGATGAGTCTTTTTTGCAGTGGTGCAAAAGATGTTATTGCAAAATAAAACACCATTGGATCATTGAGAGCTTCTGGTGAATGATATGTGTTGAAAGCTTGATTGCAGAAGCATCTGTTATTTCTGGTTCTAAAGTGCCTTTTAACGTTTTCAAAAAACAAAAATGTAAATTTCATGATTTTTTTTGTGTTTTCTTTTTCTTGAAAAGGTTACTACATGTACATTGAGACGTCCCGTCCACGTCAGGCCGGGGATCGTGCTCGCCTCCTCTCTCCTCTGTACAATGTGACTGCTGCTCGGGGACCAGCAGGGAGCACCAGGACCCCTTACTGCATCTCCTTCTACTACCATATGAATGGCAAACACATCGGTGAGGCTTTCAAAAGATATTCTTAAAGATATTAACTACTAAAAGTCCAGACCTGTGGGTTTTAATTGAGTTAATGTAAATTAGAAATTAAGAGACTTACAAGCAAGTCTTTGAGCAAAAATTAAAGCGTAACATTTTTGTTGCACGGACTGACACTTTAAAGAATTGCAAAGTAACAGTAAGTTATGAGATTATGAGATTGATACTTTGCTTTCCATTTTAGAAATTATAAGATGATGGCAACTGGAAACTAAATTAACAATTTTTATCTTTGTATGACGAGTGTATTTTTTTGTTTCTGCAAACGTCTTATATCTTTATAACTGTATGTTTGTTTTGTGCAAAAGTATGCTTGTAACAGTATTGGTCGGAATCTGTGAGTATTTAGTTTGATGAGTTCCGCTCACAAAAGGTCACAGAAGTAAAGGATACAGACAGTCAGAGAAAGATCGAGGTGATGTCATATAAACACTCATCACTTATTTATCGTGAGTGCTAAAACATTAAAGTTTGTCTCAAAGTGACATCAGTCTGTTCTCTCTGCTCTGAGAATTATGCATGCGTCCCCATCGTTATTTCTCCACTTAACTCTTTGTTTACTGTGTAAAACAAGGGTTAAAGGTTTGGGCTTAGTGTAGAATTCAAGCTCAAATTTACAAGATACACCACACTGACCAAATACAAACAGCACAAAGATTTAAAACTTTTGTTGCATTGATTTTCAAAACGACTTTTGTCTATGATAAAAAGGAAGAATCCTCCGGGATATAATTGAATTCTTGAGGTTAAAGAGCAATTTGTAATCTAATGATTGTGTGTTACACTGAGTAAAGAGGCCTCAAGTTTAACAGGGTTGACCGTTTATTATCTTCCAAATGCAAAACATACAAAAGAAAATCACAACCGAGGACATTGGGCAGTGGCAGAGGTATGATGTATAATACAGGAAAAAGTCCCTCAAAAACAGAAACAAAATAGCATTCTCTTTATGGAACTCGGGTATTATCGGGTCTTATTAAAATATATATATTACTTTGTCATCCAGGCATCATTCTATGAAACAAAGCAGAGCAATGAAACACACAAAATTTTGGATAGATGCCATTTGTTTGTGAGTGGACAAAAGCAAATCCTTTAAACTGATTTTTAGCTTATTTCTTTGAGATGAGACGTAGTCAGAACAAATATCACGCATCTACACTGTAGTAAATGCAAAAGAAACTTAACACCCACATATTTAAGTTATGTTACCTCATCTTAATAAAGTTTTGTGCCATACTCAAGCCATTCTCATTCCAACCAAAGACACATAGTTACTTTTCCCTATGTTGTCTTGAAATTTTAAACCTGGTGAGCACAATTTTGGTACTAAACTGTGTGTTGTGGGCGATTTAACAGCCGTCTCCTGTTCATTTCCTAGAAAAATCTCTCTAAATTACGCTCATCCACCTTGCAGACCTCAGCAAACTCATAAAATGGAAACAACCTATTTTATTCTTAAATTTGCTAATACGCATAATATATTTAATCCGAACAGTTTCTCTGTCGATTGCGGTGCCAAGGATCTGTTTCTGTTATTTTCACTGTTGTTCTTTATGATTCAATTCATCATCAAAACATTTTCTGTTCTGTATTCTCATCTATTAAGAGAGTATACCTCCCCCCATTCATCACAGTGCATTATGGGATGGTCCTATATAGTGCCCTAGGGGTTTTTCACACACGGCATGGCCTTGTATATCCATCTGTGCTAAAGTTTCATTGTTGTTTTATGGGTTGTCCTCTAAAGTGAGCATCTGTGAAGTGAGAGAATGTCAAGTAGAATTAAGGTACAAATGTATTTATTTATTAAGTAATCAAATGTGTTTTGAGACCCAAAAGTTCATTTTAGTGCATTGTATTTAGCTTTTCCATTGCAAAACTTGTTAAAAGGAATTTTATTTTATTTAGTTTGACTTCATTTAATTTTATGATAAGATATTTTGTTTTCGGAAGCTGTATATTATGTGTGTGTATAATTAAAAGTATTCTATAACAACGTAAAGCAACTAATATTTTGAACTAGTTTTACGGGAGTAATGGTTTAAATAATCTACATTTTCATTGTTTCTAGAGCTACTTAGAGTTATAGGCCAATCGATTATTATGATTATTTAAAAGATTATTCATTGCCATTCGAAACGTGTCGCATTGAATCTTTTACAAAACTTTTCAAGATCTTTTTTGTACACTGAGTACATTAAGTTACAACGTCCTTCCAAACAGACATTTTTATGATCTTACAATCTCAGTACAACAAAAATACTCTGATATTTTATCTTTGGCAAAACTTTTATGTTTCTTGCATTTCATTTTTAAGTCCCCCATCTGCTGCGGCTAAAGTATAATTCAAGAGCTCTCTGTCTGTCAGAATCATGACACAATTGGCTGTCACTAACATTCAGAGTTAGAGTGCTTGGTGCTCTGTGTCTCATTTATTTACTTCCAGCAAGCATCTCTGCCTCATTTAACCATGTGACCATGTTTTCAGGATTTAATATTTGATATATTATGATTCTGTCTAGTGTCACTAGTGGATTAATACATACATGTAAAATGTCGCCATTATAATAAGCTGTATATTCTGGCTAAAGATGTGCTATTAGATCTAGAATAAACAGGGCAAAAAAAAAAGTTTTGGTGATTGTTAAATCCTGAAATTGAAATTGTATTTCAGACAATTGGACTGCTCTAATTGCTCACATATTTTTTTTTTTATATTGGGTACTATACTCATATTACCACTAGGGACGCTAACCGTCTTCTATATGCAAGGTGCATCTCTACGCAGGTTTCGAACTGATAATGTTCTTTCCCAGGGCAAGATTACTTTTTCCGCATTTTTTACATACTCAATGTATACAGGACTATTATTCAAATTGATTTAAATTAAACTGTGTGTGTAGGGAATAACAATTCCATTTGGTGTATCCTTCTATTTTTTGTATAGATCAACTCTTGTATTGCTACATCTTTCAATTAATCTGTCTATCTGTTCTTGGTCTATCTCTTTACCTGTCTGCCTCTCACTCTCTGTCTCTAATGAGATGAGCCTGTCTAATTATTTGCCAATGGCTGCTACAGTCAGGGGCCAGGCTCATGCTGTGCATGTATGTAAAAAGACTGAAGACACACAGTTCAGTCTGTTCCCAAGGCATTCCGGGCTCCCTGCTGTAGAACTCCTCTGTATATTTCAAAGGAAATCTTTTATTAATTTCATTGCTATTTAGAAGTCTGAGAAGACAGCTGGCCCTTAATGAAAATTAAAATTGAAAGGCGAATCACATTAATCATGATCAGAAACACCCCAGGGCGCAGATGCACATAGCCTCACACTCAAGCACCCTCAAGTCTTCTTTCAAACAAGAGTAGAACCTTGTTAAATGTCAGTGTAACTGAAATTGTACAATACTTTATTCTATATAAAGTGTATTAATTATTAATGCACAGAACTCCAGTAGCTACTATTAGTCTTGGGTTTTGGTCTGTAAAATGACAAGATTTTTTCTTTGAAAATATCTTGACTAATGTATTTTTGTATACATTTTTTTCTAGTAAGTTGATAAAGAAACAGACCTTAAGCAAAACAAACGTGTGCATTAATATAACCTAGTGCACTTTACATCTGTAATGCTTCAAACAGCTTCCTGATTACTTTTCGTGGCAATCAGCCATACGCATATGTGTGCAGACAGACATAAAACACAACACAACAATGAGGAAAATTATTTTTATGTTGGGTTGTCATAGTCAAGATGACAACTGTATCTCAAACTGAGAATCTTGTAGAATCTTCAAATTCACCACACTAGGAGGTTGAGCAAGAACATACCAAGAAATGTGCCAAAGTATTTGAAACCTAGACTCCAGAAGGAGTTAAGAATTTGCCATTGACTTATAATGACCTTTGGCCATTACTGGGAAAAGGCAACTAAGATCTCTTTAAGATGAAACATCATAGAGAAATGTGGTTTTGATTATGCTCTCTAGCAACCAAACTGTTTACCCTAGCAACCATCTTCCTCAGCATTGGCAGATGATAGAGAACATGGGAGTTGGTTTCTATAACTTATAGTGACAAGAGCAACATTATATCATGTCTTTGACCCCTGCACAGAAGCCAGGCTGCTATCCATCGCAACCAATTTGGGATATCTCTAACTCAGCTTTGGAAAATCATAGAAGTATAGGGGTTTCTTTATTTCGCTCATAGTAACATATGGTTCTTTGCATTAAGTCACGGACCCCTCCATAGTAACTAGGCTGTTTAGCATAGCAATCAACATTGCACATCTCTACCTCAGCTTAGGAAAATCATAAAGACATAGGGATTGGTTTATACTGAAGGTGACTTTGGATTTTAAATGGCACTTTTACAACCAACATCAAAGTTTTAAACAGTTTTGGAATGAAACACTGTGTCTATCTGTGTTTTGCTGCCACTAATCATTATGCAGTTTTATTCAGAATATCAATTGGTCTAACATTAAAGCTTTCCTTTAGGAAGCACAACTGCTTTCCATAACATCCACCGATCAGAATGCAGCTTCCTTTAATTATAATATAACAGCAATATAACAAATGATGTAAATGTTTTAATCCGGGTGTTTAAATGGATGATTGCACAGAGTAAAAAAATATGAGCGTACCACTTCTTTATTGTGCACTCCACCAAATAAATGAAGGTTGAGACTCAGCTGTTATCCACAACTGCAGTGATGATGCTGCATTTCACATTTAGATTCTATATCGACACATTTGACTGAATTGAAAGATTTTTCTTCAAAATATAATCAGAACAATTAAAAACACGTTTGCAGCTTCCTCTCATTCAGCTTTATAGGCACCATGAGCTGAACTACTGTCTGTTGATGTCACATTGCATCCATTCAGAGAAGTATCACTGAAATGAAAACTATTGGAATTAAATTCAGTTAGCTGTGTATAATGTATATTGATGAACTGGGATATCTGTGGGGTAGATATAATAGGTTTTATTGGTGAATGTATTAATATTTTTGATGACTTTGTGACACAACCTGCAGCAGTGTAAGTAGACTTCAATAAGACAAATGCTTAAGATTAAAGTCCCTCGGTTTTTCCTAAAAATGGGAAACGTTCAAATAAAGTAAAATGTCCTAGTGAACCGGATTTGATGCTAATGCCAGTGTATATAACTAACCCCTCTGCTAATCTCCTCATGGGATAATTGGGATCTGATCAAATATAATGCTAGCACAGTGAAAGTCTGAACTCTTGTCCTGCTAATGAGGCTGTGATTGATGGTTAGTATGGAGCACTAACATCAGCCCTGCTAACAGAGCCGTGTGTTTCACTGCAGGACACCAGTGAAATGAGAGCTGAGCCAGCTGTGCTCTGGCATCTGTGCCCCCAGTGCCACCTACATGCCAATGTGCAGGCTCATGATTGGCAGATTACTGAGCACAGCGGCTGTCAGCAGAAACATACGGTTGTTTCTGAGAAAGTGTTGTTGAGCTGAGCTAAGAATAAAGGTATAAAGAATAAAATAAAATAGAACTGTAACTCGCTTTGGGTAATAGCATCTGCTAAATACATAAATGAAAAATGACTCGACAAAATCTTTTTAGGGTTTATAGGATTTTTGCAGAACGGGCAGCATTTGTTCCTGTCAGGTTTTACAGCTTAGCTATTGAGCTTATCTCAATGTAGATTTGGTTTTAAATAACTTAAATGCTCTTAAATTTGTTTTGTTTGATTTTGATATATTAGCATTACATATGAAATGTAATCCAAGTAATCAAAGAATTCTTATGAGACATTAAAGAAAGTCGTGTTGTAGCATGAAAATAATGTTTCTAATGACATTTTGTTTTTAACCCGTTAAGCCACCTATCCTCGATTACAAAATCAGATTGCTTTGTCATCAAGATTGCCATGTGGACCTAAATCTAAAAGGCCCAAATAACAAACAAAAGCAGAATATATAGTAATATCAAACCTGGAATTGTCGCACAGGATCCTATATTATAATTAGAATTAAAAAGAAAATCTGGTCAAAGACATTAAGTAGACATTCTTATGTCAAAGAAATTAAGAATGTGGTCTAAAGAGATAAAGTAATGGATTAACTGCTGGTGTGTCTTCCTTATAGACTTGTGATCTGACGAGGTGTGAGCTGTTAACAGAGCTTAACATAAACCCCACAGAGACAGTTAACCAAGAGAGACAGACCAGCTTTAATGCTGCTACCTGTGTTTCACTATGATATTTCAGAGATTATTTTAACATTTATTAAGTAATATCCTGTTTTTTATGTGCATCTGTGATCTCCCAAAAATGTTCAAACAAATTGTTGGCCATTTTGCCTTTATTTGAAACAGATAGGACAGGAAGAGAAAGGGGTAAGGCTAGGAAATGATGATGGGTACAGGATTCAAATCCACATTTCCCTGCAGAATTTCTCATATATTTCTGCCACACCACCCACTAAACCACAGGAACGAAATTCGGCACACGCGTGGAGAGTCCCAAGACTTGAAGTAATATGTAACTTTTAAATAATATGGATTGAGTTTTCAAAATACACAGGAAGTCTGCTATTTCGCCAAAACCTCTAAGCCACAGGGGTTGCAAGCCAGTGACTTCTGTGCCGGTCCCAAGCCCGGATAAATAGAGAGGGTTGCGTCAGGAAGGGCATCCGGCGTAAAATATGCCAAAAACCAAATATGCGAGTCACCAAATCGATTTTCATACCGGATCGGTCGAGGCCCGGGTTAACAACGACCGCCTCCGGTGCTGTTGACTTACAGGGTGCCGGTGGAAATTGGACTACTGTTTGTCGAAGAAGGAGAGGAGGGAGAAGGATTCGTCGACAGAAAGAGAACAGGAAAGGCAGGAGTGTAGATCTGAGAATAGGGACTCTTAACGTTGGTACAATGACAGGGAAGGGTAGGGAGCTGGTGGACATGATGGAGAGAAGGAAGGTAGATATTCTGTGTGTGCAGGAGACCAGGTGGAAGGGTAGCAAAGCGCGTAGTATTGGAGGGGGATACAAACTGTTTTACTATGGTGTGGATAGGAAGAGAAATGGGGTAGGAGTGATCCTGAAGGAGGAGTTTGTGAGGAATGTTTTAGAGGTGAAAAGAGTGTCAGACAGGGTGATCAGTTTGAAGTTAGAAATTGAAGGGGTGATGTTGAATGTAGTGAGTGGTTATGCTCCACAAGTAGGCTGTAAGTTGGAAGAGAAGGAGAGATTTGGGAGTGAGTTGGATGGGGTGATTGAGAGTGTTCCCAGAGGAGAGAGAGTAGTAGTGGGAGCAGATTTAAACGAGCATGTTGGCGAGGGCAACAGAGGTGATGAGGAGGTGATGGGCAGGTTCGGTGTTAAGGAAAGGAACCTAGAAGGACAGATGGTGGTGGACTTTGCCAAGAGGATGGAAATGGCTGTAGTTAATACTTATTTCCAGAAGAGGGAGGAACATAGAGTTATCTACAAGAGTGGAGGGAGGAGTACGCAGGTAGACTATATCCTTTGTAGAAGAGCCAATCTGAGAGAGATCAGAGACTTTAAAGTAGTGGTAGGAGAGAGTGTGGCCAGACAGCATCGGATGGTGATGTGTAGGATGTTTCTGGTGGTCAGGAAGAAGAGAAGACGAAAGATTGAAAAGAAGACCAAGTGGTGGAAGTTGAAAAAGGAAGAAGATTGTGAAGGATTCAGACAGAAGCTGAGACAGGCTTTGGGTGGTCAGGAAGAGCTTC
>SRMA01026726.1:28672-142887 GCA_007224835.1 Danionella cerebrum | reverse complement strand
CGGAGGAAAACCTGGAAAGTTGGAGGTCAGCTCTAGAAAGAAGAGGAATGAAAGTCAGTCATTCTGAGTGTGGAAAAGAGGTGAAGAGACGAGTGCAGGCAGGTTGGAGTGGGTGGAGAAAAGTGTCAGGGGTGTTGTGTGACAGAAGAGTGTCAGCAAGAGTCAAAGGAAAGGTGTACAGAACAGTAGTGAGACCAGCTATGATGTATGGGTTGGAGACTGTGGCAGTAAAGAAGAGACAAGAGGCAGAGCTGGAAGTAGCAGAGATGAGGATGTTGAGGTTCAGTTTAGGAGTGACTAGGATGGACAAGATTAGGAACGAGCACATCAGAGGGACAGCTCAGAGTCAAAGTCAGAGAGGCCAGGTTGAGATGGATATATAGCAGCTTACAGTGTAACTTAAAGTGCCACCAACTCACTTGAATAGATTTCCTAAATGATGATTTATAGTAGTGCATAGTGCAACAAACTCGGCATTAGGTGCAAAGAGCTCTTTAATCACTGCTTGCAGCTTTAATTTGACACTGTTTTACAGTAAAATTTTGGATTTTGCCAGCAAAAGCCTTTGCCCACATTTATTTAAACACATGTCTATGTCTGAATACAGTGATCGAAGGTGAAACAATCTTTTTAACGATCATCAGTTTTTTAAAAACCTTCCTGACTGCGAAGGAAACATGGGTGTAAAAAATACGTTTTAACAGGTTGACTGATGAATTAGGGATCAGTTCCCACTTATGTTCAGATGAATTAGTGTAACATGATGTTGTTTGAGTACCATAAGAGCTCAGCACCATCTGTTGCTCTTGGTTACTCTTGCTTTGTGCCTTTTCTCTTCTGTGTTATTTATCTGTATCTTGAATAAGTAAAGAAGGTAAATCTGGCTGGACGATTTGACCCTTCTGCTGTTTTTCTTCCTCGCATGTGGCATGATCATTGTTGAGGTTTTGTTTGGAGATCTTAGTGAATGTTTGTGTTCAGAGGCAAAGCCAGATTTTTTGCACTGTCTTTCCATCTCCCCAACTGTTCAAAGGGAAACTGAGCGGACAGTCAGAGTAATCATTTAATGCACAAGTCTTAAAAGTGCTGCTTGGCGTCAGTTTCTTCCATCGTTCAAAAGAATGTTTGTGGGCAATGGGAAAGACAGCACCCTAAACCTTCCATTACCAGTGTGTGTGAGGCATCTCTGCAATGCAGTTAGTCTTAAGTCAGTTCAGTTCTCTTTTTATTCCAATTATCAGGGCTAACAAATGTAACATTCCGCAAAGCATGTCCATTACTTGTTTACATATACAGAGAGATTCTTCTTTAGATAAATCATTTAGCTTTGTTTAGGTTTAATTGCATATTAGCCACAACAACATTGAGATAATGTGCAACTTAGTGTTACTGACTATGTTTTGAAGTACTTTATCATCATTAACTGAACTTCTTTAAACTGGATTCAACTCTCAGATCCTCTAACCGGAACTGCTTTCCTTGTGTCTGAGTGCAGGTTCACTCAATGTCCTAATGAGGGTAAAGAGCATTGCTACGGTTGACTCGGCTGTCTGGAGCCTCTCAGGACACCAGGGAGCAGAGTGGAGAAAGGCAGATGCTGAGATCTATCCCAGTGGACCATTCCAGGTGTGTTTGCATATGTGTCAAAGTAGGTTTTCATTGAATATTAGATAATCTAGTATTCAGCGAGAACATCAAAATGTTTAGTAGTCCCCCTCCCAATCAGTTTTTTTGTAATAATCTCAATTTGCGAGTGTGTGTGTAGTTGGTGGGCTCTCTGGGGCCCTCAGAGAACCACTGCACAGCCCTCAGCCCTCAGCAGAACCGCTGCACAAAGCTAAGACAGAGCAAGAGAGAGAGAGAGAGAACACATCATAGCGAAGTAAAAAAAAATATGCTTGAAGCTGGGGACATTACAGGTTTTAAAATGCTTGAAGACAAAAGAGATAGGAGTGAATGAGAATCTTGGTTCTGATTGCTTTTTTGTAATTTGTTTTTCCAATGCTGCTTAAAGGTAACATGAAGTGTCTATTTATCACAAGTTGATCTGATTCTAAAGGGTCTTCTTACAAGGTTTGTAGCATACTGAAATGAAAAATGGTATAGAAAAACTGACACCTTGTTTACCTTGTCAAAATAGCTCTGTTTAAAAGGCTGTTATGGGTTTTTCCCTTTTAATTATTCTCCAAACTTCGGCACAATGGCTTAGCAAACAAAATAGATTTCTCTGTAAGAAGGTTATTTGGAAATATCACTCAATAATTGTAGGATTTTGGCAGATTTATGGGCAATAATCACTGCTATCTGCTGATTTCTGACATGACAGTGAGCAGGAGTCTGCACATGCACAGGATCAAACCGAAAGACCACTTTCTCCACACAGCAGTCTTCAATAGTGGCATCAGCTTACGTGGGGAATGCATAATGTGTAAATTACATTATTTTCATACTGCAGTCATGCGTTATATTTGGGTGATGCAGAATATTTAGGAAACATTTTAGGACATGTTGCCTAACCTCACATGAAAAATGCTGGCGTATATGAAGAAAATCACACTTTGGAATTTACGGATGTGCAAAGGAATGAATTGGCATTTTTTAAGATAAGAGTAAGCAGAAATGCACCCAAATCACAATAATATATAAAAGTTACAAGTTTCCCATTTGAGACTTATAAAAGTTACAAAAGTTATAAAAGTTAAATTTTTCCTATTCAAAAATCCCTTTTGAATATTTAAAATCCTCCATGTGTCTATGAAAACTCCACATCTCCATCTGTTTAGTATGTCTTTGATTCAATAATAAATTCTGGATAACAAGCGAGTCATCTGTTTTTGATGGTCACCAAATCTCTTTTGACTTCCTGTCGGCATTGAGTAAAAATGTCCTCTATCTTTTCCTCACACATTTAGAGGTAGTGTCCCTTTGATCAAAAGATATTTGATCTTGATCCAAGTTAAAGACTAAATCCTGATATTTCTGGCTAGGATGAGCAAATGCTGCTTTGCTCTCTGTTTGTTCATTCTTTCTTCCTCCATTGACTCTTGGTGAGTGGACTGCTGTGAGGAATTAGCCTCATTTTCCCACTGAATCTGAGAGAGACAGGAAGTGTGTGTCTGTGCATGAGGAATCTCTCCCATCGCTAAGCCTGAAGGATCAAGCAGAATCACAACAGCGCTTTCTTCATCCGAAATCTTTACTCGTCTGTGTGAATCCATTACATGAGCAGTGTGTGTGAGGGGTAAAGCGTGTGTTTGGCTGAGGTTTTTGCAAAGATCGAACAGACCTCATGGTGGGAAGCTCCCAGTGACGCTACAAAAAAACTGCTGCTTATTTTATGTTATTTTACATATATTAGTGCTGTCAATCAATAAAAAATAACTAATTAATTGAACAGATCGAAAAGATATACTTTTTGGATACTTAAATGTAAATAATTACTGAGAATTCAAGAGAAAGAAATTATTTAAAATCTGATCTGATCCGAAAAAACCATCAATATCCTCCAAATGAACTGTTGGCTTGAAAGCCATATTTATTATAGTTTATTGATAAAAAAAAAAAACAAGTAATATGAAACAATAAAACATAAATGGAACCATAAAAGACCCTCATATGGAAAACTGGAATAACATAAGACTTCACCAAAGGACGAGGGATTAACTAAACTAAATGAACGAATGACCAGGCTTTGTTCACAAACTCACATTAGTCACAAGGTCCGGGGCCAAGCTCACTTAGGTGTAGGAATATATACACAGGATAATAAAACAAACCACCTGAGGAGAAATGCTAATAAAAAAAATGCTAATAGTATAGAAAGATTAGTGAATTGTGTCAACTATAATTTGAAACTATTGACCTGGTTGACTTGTGTGCTGTGTAGCAATTAGCCACAGATATATTTCATTTAATTTAATTAAATTTTGATTTACTGTTTTGCATACATCCAGAATATAGATATCTAGTGTAGTTTACATGAAAATGTTACATAATCTACACTATATACTCTGTTGTAACCCTTGCTATTATTATCATTTGAGGTGTTGTTCAACAGCTCAAACACATGTAAAAACATCCACTAGTGGAGAGAAATGACAACATTTATTTGTCTCAGCAAAGAGGTTTGTTCATGCTTTACTTTACTCCAGCACATCTTTCTTATTTTGTTTAAATGTATTACCATAGCTTCTTCGTTCTACTAGCAGTAGATCCATTTCATATGCACTTCAACACATGTGAGTAATTGTGAATATGTGATGGTTGCTTTCGTACATTATTTTTTCAATCCATGGCAGCTATTTTTAAGCTATTTTTATGTGTTTGCTCCCTGCTCAGTTTTAAAATGCTGTTGAGTTGAGTTTTTGTTGTGGGTGTAGATGTTGTTCTCTGTTATAGAACTTTTAAATGCCAGCTGTCTGGATCAAACTGTTTAACTCGACTGTAAACGTTCATTGCTGCTGGCTCTGTTCAATGTGGTTAGAATGGATTTTAGGTGTTATCCCCTGCTTTTTGACACTGCAAGGTAAGTGTTCAATATTCTATTTGCCATCGGTTTCACGTTTCAGGCAGTTTTCAGGATCATTGTAAAGTCTAAAAATTACTGAAAAAAGAGAACATCGTAAACAAAGAGTATATTCACAGGTGAATAGTAGATTACAGTCATTCTAAACGTCCATGGGTGAGTCCAAATTTCTTGAGGACCAAGGGATCACCCAAAATTGACTCTGCTACACTTACACCATCCAGCCAACAAACAACCAACAGTGAAGCTATGCAATTAAAGGGGAGGGGTCAATCGGAGTGATGGAGAGTTGCCAATCACTTTGCTGAGGGTTTCTGTGCATGGCAGAAGAGGTAAAGCTATTGGAGGTTAAGGTGAGTCTGCAGCTTCATATGACATAGGTAAAGTCTGTAGACTGTAACTGAACAGCAGATAGGTGGATGAACAGAAGTGTCTAGAAATGTACCTGGAGTTGGACTGGAGCTCTGAAGAGGAACCTGATTTGGATTAGGCCTCCAGAGTGGAGAAGGAACAATACTGGTGCACATGATCAGAGCTGCATCAGGACTGGAGCACAGAAGAGGAGCTGGTCTGGGATCTAGCAAAGAGACTTCTCATAGAAAAGAAACAGAACAAAAAACCACCCAAGCACCTTTCCAAAAATCTGATCTGGGAACTGTTCCTACCATAGACTGAATACTCGCTGACCCATATGGATTTTTAAAGGAACCATGTGAACTAATGAATTTTCTATTACTTTTCAATTTTATTAGGGACACATATATTGTTAAACATATAAATGATTCAAATGGATTATAGGCTTGACTTTTTTTCTTTTTTGTTCTTGGAACCACAATAGATGTCAGACTTGACTGAATCCTCACTATAATCTATTGCTCTCGTCATTGAACGCTCTGCTCTTGTCTTGATCTTGAGCCAGGTGGTCGTGGCCTCACTATATGTTGCACTGTCATTGATTTGAGACTGCGTTTCTATCCACCTATTTTTATACACATTTTATACCTAAAAAAAACCTGGATGGAAATGGCAAGTTGTGGCAAAATTTTGAAAATGCCCACAAAAAAATTAATAGAATCGCATTTACCGAATAAATCCCAATGCAATGGCAATGCGTTTTTCTGTTGGAACTGGGGTGCGATGGGGCGGCATTATTGGACTAACCAATGCATTAATTTAATTGCACAAAATCTGAAATGTTGTTTTGGTCATTTCAAAATTCGGGGATTATCCCCTACCAAAACTGTCTTGACCCAATGGTTCCCAAAGAAGAATCTCCTGCCTCCGACAGCAAGACGACATGTCTGCGCATACTGCATTTCATCTATGTGTTCTAAGGTGCAAGTAAATTATTATTTACAAAAAAAACCCCAGCAACTTCCATTTTTCTTTTGATATTTGGCAGCAGTTTATGAGGAAGTGGCTATTTTGTTCGCTCTCATTGGATGGAAATGGTGCTTTATTCATATGAATTTAATTTGCATCTTTGGATGGAAACATGACTATAGATAGATTTCTTATCCAACGATTCACTGTGCTCACTTTTTAAAGTAAAAAAAAAAGTTTTCTGACAGATTTAAACAATTATTTAATATTATTTGACTCAAATGATTATAAATGAGCCAAAATGCCGCTGGAATAATAGATAACTATATAGTTAAATATTAACCGGTCTAAGATTAAAACTGTCAGATTGTGGTGTGAACTCTACAATCTTTCCAAACTCATCTCTCTAGCCTTTTTCTTCTTTCTATCCTAATGGAAAAGGTCACAGAAGACAGAAGTGCTTTGTACATCTGTGCGAAAGGTGCCAGCGGCGAAACAAGGCGATGACAAAAGGAGCCAGTGCTTGTACAAAGCAAGAGTTCAGGGAGTTCTGCTAATTAGCTTGAGTTAATTATGATTTTCTGAAAAGATGGAGAAAAGAACGGAACCATTTTCACACAGGCTTTAAGTCTCTTCTACATCAGCCCCCCTTTTCTCTTTCTTTCTGTTCGGATGCTCTCAGCTCTTTGTGCGTTTTGCTGTCCATTAACCTCATCTTCGTGTTCTCCAAATTTCTCATCATTCACACCTCTCGATTCAAGACGCTCTGCTGGCGCTGATTGGCTGATAAAATTCACCAAAGCACGAGTCTCCATTACAAGCAAATCATAGGCTTCAGAGGCTGAGCGGGAACGCGCTGTTCCTTCCTCACACTTTCAAAGAAGTTCAATCAAGGAGAGAGAGATTGAGTTCACATTGTTCCTTTGTGAAATTTAAATAAATCGAGAAAAGCTCAATCCTAGTTTCTTAGTTTCTATAGTAAATATTTATGCATGATATTCTGCCATAATTTTTATTACAGATACTTGAGAGATGTACTGTAGAGACAGATGGATGCTTGTAATCTAACTAGAAAATAGGCACAGAGGAGAAAAGTTATTTCATTTAAATTGTATTTTTACTTTTTTCAATTTACTCACTACTTCAACATTTTTTATTCATTTAAAAAATTTCAAAATTATTGTCAGTAGAAGACTCACAGTTTGTGGGTGGAATCTGTGCAAATTCAACAAGAGAGATATTCTGGGGTGTGAGAAACTGACACTGGTGGCTATTACTTCAGACTAAACATGGCCTGAATGATGAATCTGATCACACTGTTTATATGAACTTTGAAAAAAGTGAAAAAAGGTTTTTACTGCAGGCTGCCCAAAGTGCTGAACACGGCAAATTTAAAAGGCTTGAGAAAATAGATATATATTCAGGTTTGACTAAAAAGCAAAAATAGATATGAGCAAGTCAAATTCCAAGTCACCTTTTGTCTTCCTCCTTGATGGGGTACAAATAACAAGACTTCATCAGATGATCCGAGGTTTATTAGTGATTAAACCGAGGATTGAATCAAATTAGAAAGGTAAGAAGACAATGGATCAATAAGTGCTTTATAGACAAACAGTAAAACTTTAAAATGTACTCTAAAATAAAAAGGAAGCCAATGTAGGCTGGTGAGAATAGGGCTGATATGCTCTCTTTTTTGGAATTAGTCAGAACCCTGGCTGCTGCATTCTGGACCAGCTGTAAGGATGAAATGGATAACTGAGAATTGTAGTAATCTAATCATGTTTGACAATTCAATTAATTATTAGAATTTTTCAATTATTCTTTTCCACTGCATGGTACGAAACATTACTGTCCCTTTTCAGTTATTTCTCGTGCTTGTCCATTGGATTGTAGTGTTGCTTCAGGTGGGTGTGACACAATATCACAGGTTTTCGTTCTGGCTCCTTCATGGTAGATTAGACATTTCATTTTGTGTTGTTTTTCAAAGCTTGTCTTGTTAAACAACACTGCTGCTGTTCATGATGATGGTTCGCTCTTTGAGCCGTTCGATAACCCATGCAGTGGTGATTTTCCTGGCCTGATCAGTTATCTGCGGGTACTTATGCTACTTAAGTTATCTTGAGTCCCAGCCTAGCTTGATTCCTTCCGGGTTTGGAACCTCATTAAAAAAGTACCAGAATAGAAAAAGGACAGAAAACAATTGGAAAAAAGCACATAGAGCAAGTACTATGCATACAGAAACATATTAAGGGACAAAGAACAAGTCTAAGGGTTTCATAGCGCTGCCTGATGCCCATTACATCTTTTTTATTCTATTTTGATGGATGTGCTATGAAGCAGTATGAAAATAATGATTAGTTCATTTGGTTGACCGAGATTCAAATGTACAAAATGATCTATTTTGGATTTAATAACAGGAATTATACGCTACGTGCTTTCAAAAACTACCTCTTAAAATCTGGATGTTTCAGGTTGAAGGATTCATTGACGTACATGCTATCATTTATTCCAACTAAGCCTAAAAATCAACTTTAATCAAATTAGAAATGTCCTTGTAAGCACTGCCGATGTGGCAGGGGCAGTACATCCAAACTCAATTCATGCACAATTACAGACCCACATTGATGGTCTACATCTCCCGAAAATTCAGATTTTAACAAATCCAATGTTGCTACATTCATACAAGGTTTAGAGTAGCATTTTCAAATAACTGCTTGTCGTTTCTACACTTAGTTAGAAAAACTTAGTTGTGATGTAGGTTCTAGTCACTAGTCTGAACATAGCTCCATGATGAGAGATGAGATGGCAATGTGGAATCAAGGGGCTCATGCATGGCTTCAATGTTTATGTTGGTGAAAAAATGGCAATTGGTAATTTATCAACATAGAAACCAACAACGACTGCTTATACATCTAATAAGATTGATTTGGAATTCTTTCGGGACCTTCCCAGGATATGCTCCTTGCTGTACTTTCCTGGAACACCTGAGGCAGGCCGATTTGTCCTGTTTTTTAAATCTAGGCATTAATACCAGTTGTCCATTGTAAGTATTGTCATATATAACAGAGCAGCAATTAAGTTCACCTCCTGAACGATGGCGAGTTGAAATCCTTCAGGTCTAGTTCCATCACCCCGTGCTCCTCTCTATCCTCACACACTAATGAACATGGAGCAGGAGGAGTGTGTAATAGCTTCTCTTGGTCTCTGCTGGCATCTGTGTGTGAGGTGAATGGATTGTCACAGGCATAATGAGCTCAGCCCACTGAAGTCAACTCTGGTCGAGAAAAGATTTGCATTAACGAACAGAGAGAAAACACACACATCACCTCACCTACCAATTACTGCCACTACTGCCTTTCCTGCATGGCGTGTGTCTTTGTGTGCCCCTTGAGTTTGTTTATATGCATGCACTGACCTAATGTTTCCAGCGAGTTTGTACACAGCAGTCTGCGTTTGTAATGTTTGAATATATATTCAGGTGAATTGCTAGCTTATGCTTCTGGAGCGCTGCTTGACTTTGGCTTAATGATGCCATGTCATCCGGTGCCCACTGTGCCAATTAGCACAGACAGAGAGACTGTTTTACACACAGAAGACAAATCAAATTACCCATCTGCCCTCATTCCTTGATCCCCTTCAGCCTCTCTTATTTATTCTCAGGAGCCACTTCTTTGTGTGTGTCCGTGTGCGTATGATGGTGTGCTTTGTTGAAAGCTCTAGGATATTGAGTGTGTACTCGAGAAGACGTGGTACTCTTCACCTAAGGTCAAGTTTGGCAACTTCTAATGCTTGCGTGGATTTTTGGGCTACTAAGCCTGAAAGCTTTTTCTCACATCAAGAATTGGAATGGTGACTGTGACTTTTTAACCACGATGTTCTGAGCAGGACTCCTGATTCAATTCAGGTTGCAAAACAGCCAACATACATATTTCCTTTTATTTTAATTAGGTAAATTGATAGATGAACAGGCAGAGCAATAAATGTTGGTTTATACATGTGGAGACCAACACGCATCTAGCTGTTGCAAACCTTCAGTAATATTGAAAATCCTTGTTAGGGCCAGCAAAACTCTGCAATCCAATATTGTGCTGAAACAAAATATATCTAATTGTAACAGCTCTGGAATGTAATCATCTCACACACAGTCACCTGGAATATAGTGGCTCTAAACTTGTACATTTTTATATTTTAAATACAATATATAGGTAAAAATTAGCTTTAAAAGCTTAAAAGCTTTAAAAATTATAGGTAATAATTAGATTAGCAATTGAAATGACTAAACAATCGCCTGTTTGATGTTCAATCATCTGATGCTCCACCAATAATCCTCCTCCTCCACCAAAATTCTGGTTGCTATATCTTATTCGTAACACTAAAGAAACTGTGGGAAATCACTGAGAGAGCTGGGAACTTTTAAATTGACCTTGTGAAACTGAGAAGCCCTTTAAAAACTCCACTCACCACACTTAGGTTATTGGTCTGTGCACCAACATTCCAAGCACTGTGAAAAGTATTTGAATCCTAGGCCCTTGAAGGGGTTAAAGATTTACCGTTGACTTATAATGGCCATTGAAACTAAATGAGAAAATGCAACGAAAATATATTCAAGATGAAACATCACAAAGAAATGGGGGTTTGATACTGTAACTCATAATAAGAAAATCACTGACACCATCCTAGCAACCAAACTGTATCCCCCAGCAACCAATTTTACATTTCTAACTTACCTTAGGAAAATCCTAGTTACATGGGGATTGATTTATTTCAATCAAAGTGACATGGGGGACATTATATGATGTCACTGACCCCTCCATAGCAATCAGACTGTTTACCAACCAAATTTACATATATCTATCTCATCTTAGGAAAATCATAGTGAGATGGGGGCTTATTTATTTCACTCAAAGGGGGGGGAATTGTTTGTCACTGACACCTCCATAGCAACCAATTTGCCATGTCCCAGCTCTGGAAAATCATAGAGATAAGGGACTTTATTTATTTTACATTAAGAACATTCTCAAAAAACTTTTAAACTGCACTTAAACTTTAGCCACGCAATTGTTATTGTTGTAGCGTTGCTGTTAACGTTTGCTGTAATCGTTTAATAATGTTTGCAATGCATGGCTCCATCTCAAATTTTAGTTTACACATAATTATTCCCTATTTGTCTTTAGATGGTCTTTTTAATATTACTTTTACATTAATATGATGATGGCTCACTCTAAACCCTGAGCTTAAGAGACTAAAGAGTTTGGGGATGTGTGGATTTCTTTGGATCGGTAGCTGTGGGTAGTGGGTGGATTTAATGCATGGAGTAGCACTGTCCTCTTACTCATTCATACATTTCAATTACCAGTGCGCCGGGCTTTGGAGCTGTGTGGGTAAAGCGGGTCAGAGTGAGTGGAACTCTGACATGGATCTGATTAGCTCTCTGCTCTGAGCTTCAGAGCTGTTTAATTAAGCCGTCCATCAAACTCAGGACACAAATAAACATTGAACATGAATGTGTTCTTCCAAGGAGGAACTGTATTATTATGATTTAGTGGGAAAATGTGTGATATCATGCTTGATATACTATTTTAATGTGTTAACAGAGTCATCTTTTTTTGTTAGCATTTTAGTGAGAAAACACTGCTTATTAGGATTATTTTGAGGATTGATTGTTTCACAATCTTGCAGCTGAAGAGTGTAGCTAAAGTTTATTAGAATTGACATGGAACAACATTTTCCTATATATAAATGCACCATGTCTGTTTTTTTGAGAAGTTTAAAGAGCCCCTATTATACTTTTGAAAGGATCTTCAGGGACACAGGGTTCGACTGGTGACATTTTGCACACTTTGGGCAAAATGCGGGGTACACTTTTGACAGATTGCTGGTCCATCACAGGGAACAGACACATTCAATTAACTTGACACACATTTTTACTCCTGTGGGGGGAATCAGAGTACCCAGAGGAAACCCACAAAGGGTGCGAGCATGCAAACTCCTCTCACGACGTTTGATAGCTGATTTCCATGATGGGGGAAAGGGAATTAAGGTAAATATTTTTGGGTTTTGACTTGGAAGAATTCATTTTTTAAGTGAGGAAAATACCATAATAAACTGGGAACTAATACTTCCTATAATAAAAGCATTTTATCAATTCTAGTATTTTAAGCATATAGATACACACAACAGGAATGACAAATGACACGTACGGTTGGCAAAATTATGCTCAACCACAGGTTCCTCACAGTGCAAAAGTCCCCTCTTAACAGAACAAAACAAAGTTGGCAATGCCTCTAAAAAATTACACTAGCTACTAAGATGTAGTTTCTTGGGTTGTGGGATACACAGGTTTTGGGAGGTGCATAGTACATTTGTGAGTCACAATCAAGTGTGTGGAATGAAGCCATACTGTGGCCCACATGGTGCTGGCTGCAGAATGATTCCCAGCCAATACCAGTCTTTTGGAAAAAGCCGAACTTTAAGATTTCCTCAGAAATTATGTTCTGTACACAAATGGTTTTAATGATGTTATTAAGTGAACAAACTTCATTATTTTTTTTATGGTGGTTCAATTTTCTCCTAAAAAACTAGGTGGAACCATGTAATTGACAGCTTCACTGAACAGACCTAACTGACATCATGAGAACATGTATGCTGCCAACGGTCAAAGTTGAATGTGAAGTATGAATGTGCTAGAGCAGATGTAAAATGAAACCATTTACTGAGAAAATTATTGTTTAACTTGTCTTTGTCAGGTGGTGTTCGAAGGTATCCGTGGTAACGGCTTTGAGGGTGACATCGCTATTGATGATGTTTCTGTAACTAAGGGGAAATGCAAACTGAAGGACAGTGTGGACAAAACAGGTCAGAACCAACTCATTTATTCCACTGAAAATCCATCTTTCAGCATTCATGATTTTCAGTTTACCACTTAATATTTCTCTATTCATCAGTTTCATTTAAGGGACTTTAAGCAATGCAATAATTAAAGCAGAATTGACTTTAAAGCCGCCAAATGCACTTACACTTCTGTTTTTTTATTTTTTATTTTTTTGATCAATTTATAGTGAACATACAATGGAACGATTTCTTGACAGTGGCTTTAAGATGTAATTGCCTGACTGAAGTGGAATTGTCTAATCAGCGAACATAATCTCCATTTCTCAAGCTCTGTTGAATGCGTTGGCTGATCTTGTTCAGAATAATTCAAGGAGAATATATTGAAACAATGGAGGCAGAAATCATCAATTAATTACAGTAATTTGAGTTGCTGGAAAAAAAAATCTCTATGAAAATCCCTCACATCTCTATGAGGGATCATTAATATCATTAACACAATTTCCCATCACTGTAAACAATATGATACAACTTTTAAATTGTCTTTACCTAAAAAAATAAGTAATTTAATCCAGTAATATAAACTCAGAGACTAAATACGGGTAGGCAGGGATTTAAGGCTTTTATACAATTCTGTGCGTAGTCAAATGCTGTAACAAAGTAACATTTAGAAAATGAAATTTTAATCAATTTTTAAAAATCCAGTCATTTGAAAAGAGGGTGTACCCCCGCCTCTCCTTCAAAGTGAGCTGGAGAAGATTGGAAAATAAATGAATGTAATCTAAATAAAATATATTTTTGGTGTGACAAAAAATTCTTCTGGTTACTCTTACACAAAGCTGTTGAAAGAACTCAGCAAATAGGTTGTTCTAAATATCTTGGAGAAGTCACCAAACATCTTCAGTAAATGTAAGCTTTCTCTCATTCTGCTGTCTCTTAATGTCTCTTAAAGGCTCTGTAGTGGCCATGCCTTTACCTCCAGTGTTGGCTCTCAGACTCTGGCTCTATGTTTGGGGTCAATGTCTTGATGGTATTGCTTGATGGTATTGCTTGATTGCTGAAATGTTTATAACCAATTTTTTTTTTAATATAATTGATATTGATTGTAATATACATTGATTGCAAATGATTGCTCATGATTCTAAAGTTGTTGCATCTGTTTGAGGTCATTAGCTGTCATAAGGATAGATGTGCACGCCACAATTAGTCAAAAGTCTAAGCTGAAACATGGGACAAGTTGCCAAAAGACACAAGAGACAAAATTGTAAACTTAGCAACTGTCAGAAATAATTATCGGTTAATGATGGCTGTCAATTTTCCCCATGGAAGTTCTCTCCTTGTGGAATCGTGTATAGTCAGGTCAGAAGTACTATATAGACGCTCCCTGAAGTAATCTTAACACACCTCTGGTATCATCTAAGATTTTCAATAACTTTTAATGTCACATTTCACAACATTCAGGGACCATGACAGCGGCTCTGTATCAGCTCAACAATTCTACCATATGAATATTGCAACTATAGAGAGATCCAACCCGAACAAACCAATAAATATGTAATATATCAATATAAAAATGAATGTAAAGCAGACTGTAAAGCAGATAAAATAGATTAAAATATCTAGATCATTATTTAGATCGTGAATTTTGGATTTTAGACAATATTCATAAAGCCAAATATAGCATTGAAATGGCAATCCATTTGAAGGCAGATTGAAAATGCACCAACATGAAAGTAGAAGTGATAAATAATGCACAGCGTTACTGAATTTTTTTTAACTCTTTCCTTCAGACCTTAAGAGAAGTAAAGACCCTTACATTGTCAGGGCAAAGTGACTAATAATAAAATTGAAGCTTTGACCTTCTTGCTCTGAATAATAAAATGGTCAATTTTATTTGATGACATGTCTAGTGTATTATTCTCTACTTAGTCATCTTTCATTTTACAAAAAGTCCGCTAAAATGTCCTGTTATCAGATTCGCGCAAGGGGTACGAATGTGTGAAAAGTAAGATGTAATCAGACACTTGGCCATGAAAATAATCTTAGAATTGATTCTAACATGAAAGGGATTTATTAGGAACCTTATATTTGAAGTAAAAGTAAATAATACTCTCTTGTAGTATTATTTGAAAGATTTGAAATAGACTTGGATATGAGTGTCTAGCCCTCTTCTATAGACACAGAAGTCTGAGCTGTGTGAAGTGTGAGGGATCTGCGTGTGGTACACCACAGGCCTGAAGAACTGAGCCAAATTAATGATTAAGATCAATCATTGTGAAAGCTCCCTCACAGAGAGAATATTCCAGATTGCTGGCTGCTTAGATTTCACATGTGTGTACCATTTGCCAACAGGCTCTGACTTTTACCCATGAGGCTTTGCTGCAAAGGATGGATGTTTTCTATGGCCTTTCCTCTAATGCAGTGTTGCTAGAGCTTTGTGTTAGTTACAGATTTTGAAGATTCCTCAAGGTCCTTATAGAATTTTTTTTTTTAGCGACACAAAAATGTATTTTATACTTACAAATACATAAATATACTTTCAATAAAACAGAAAATTTCTGTACCATGCTTCAAATTTTTATGCAAATTATATTTGTGTGTCAAAAAGATTCAATATTTTATTTTTCTCTCAGCACGATGAGCCCAGTGAAAGGACAAATAATAAAGGTGGATCTTCCACATTATTAAGCAGATATTTGAACCATAACGTGGCATTACATAGCAGCAAACAGACATTTGAAGCTGCTTGTGTCATACTCAGGGTGTAGTGTCCTCCATAGTCTTCCAACTGAGCATTAGCTTTCCATTCAGCCACCGCTATCCAATGAAGCTGAAATGGCTCAGCTCATACATGGAGACTAATTTCAAACACTGTTCATAGAGCGCCATATAACCTTGTATGGTCCAGATGGATGGAGTGGTAAATAGTTGTTGGGATGAATTGGAAAAAAGTCCCTGAATGTATGAAAATGACCACTGGAAAGTAAATGGAGTTTCTGTCAGACTACTTCCTGCCCTTGCACAGTAAGAAAAATGACGTTTCCCTCACTCACTCCTCACTGGCTCCCTCGCTTGCTCGCCCACTCACTCACTCACTCACTCACTCACTCACTCCCCCACTCACTCACTCCCTCGCTCACTCACTCACACACTCACTCCTCAATTACATACTCCCTTGCTCACACATTCACTCCCTCACTCTCCACTCACTCCTCTGAAAAGTATATGGAGTTTCTGTCTGACCACTTCCTGCCCAAGCACAGTAAGAAAAACGACGCATCCCGTAGTAAAATCATCTTCATGAATGGCAGTGAATCATCTCATGCTGCATGAAATACCTCTGCATCAATATCTAGTTTTTGCGATAAAAGGAGAGAAAATCATGGTGTGGCCTCCATCCTCCCATGATTTCAATGTTATTGAGAACATTTAGAGGCAAAAGGTCTATGAGGATGGGAGGTAGTTTACATCTGAAAAGCAGCCATGGGAAGCTATTATTTTATCTTGCAAACAAATTTAAACAGAAACTGTCCAAATATGAAAAAGTTCAGTGGATAAAAGACGTGTGAAGTTGGTATTAAATAAGGGTTCAAATGTACCATGAGCTGTTTTAAATATTTAAAAAGTTAAAATGAATTTAATTGAAATGGCTTGTATTCTGCATACAAAACAAATGACAATTTTTCTTACTTTACAACCCAAATGTACTGAAATTTTTTAAATGTTCTGTGCATAATATTTTGGAACTGGTGTATTTTAAGAGTTTTTTTTTTATTTTGAAGGAAAAAAATACTGTTATAAATAGAAAGTTTGTAGTGTACTCTTAATAGTGATAACATCAGAATTGTGCTTATGTTGTTTATGTCAATTATTTAGTAAAGAGAGAAAAAAGTATGTATATATTTATTCACAAATATAAAAGATGTAGTAGATTAAACATTTTCAAGCTAGTTGCATAGAAATACGTAACTGGAATGTGGTTAAAAGTCATTAGCAGAATACTACAGCACCCCAAACCAATGGTTGTGACTATATTGTTCTTTTTTTGCTCGTATTCCCAAGCTCTACCAAACAGATACAACATTTCAGCTTCAGAGAGAGCACAAACATATATCATTAATATCATTAACTTTATCAGTTTTTTATTGATAACATTTTTTATTATTATTTAACAGCTGTAACAATATTAAACAGTTTATTCCATCGATGGTCAGTGTGTAAAGCCCTTATATTCACAATGAAATATAACAGACTATCAAATCTGTCAATGTCAAAATGCTGGAACAGAACTTTTTCTCAGTAATTTCCAAATTGTCTAAAACCATTTAACTGGTGAAATGATTTTCATCATTAGACGTGAAATGTACCGCACAGCAGGAATTTTCTCTTGCTCTCTCCTCTGGGCTGTCCTGTTTGGGTTCTGCTGCCCATGGGAGCTCAACCATGAGCTTTTCCTTCTTTAGAGATGAATGATGATTGGTTCTGACATCCCATGTGTTACTGTGTCCCCATAAATCACAGCAAGACTGGAATTTGGCTGTAGGGTGGAAAAGCAGAGAGAGGAAGGATGAGGGATCTGTGGCAAAGGTGATTGGAATAGAAATTAGAATTTGCCACACTTTACATTTACAAGAGATTTATATTTAGGAACATTATCTACCCAAATGTGTCTTAATATGCAAATACACTTGCAGCCAGACACAAAGTACGGTATATACTCACTCTCAAAAAGGCCAACCCCTTCAAAGGTCCTTGAGAGAGATGTCACGACTCACTGGCTCTTGTGCTTTATTAAAAAGGAAGAATAAAAAGCTTTATTATAAATATATTGATTTCCTGCTAGCCACAAAATTCCATGATAGAAATTTGTATTGATTTTTTTAAATACAATACCTGCTTTTTATTTATTGAACTCGGTTTGTTGGCAGCTTGCGTGCATCATTAAACATACATGTGTGTATCTGTTTTGATTTAGGATGGTACTTACACAAAACAAAGCCCTCCGAGCATATTTCATCCAGCCTTCATCGTATTACGAGGCCATTTCCTATGAGCTGTGCCGAAAGATATTATTCAACATTACCTTCGAGATATAATGACTTGTAATTGTCCTCTCGCAGGTCATCTGTCTTCCTTAGCTCATACATATTACCTTTGGTTCAGTCTCTGGATGATGCTATCCGCTAACCTCATCAGTCCGATTCATTATTTTAGAATTCCACTTGCTTTTGTCCGAAACTGCACGAAACTGTTTACAACAGCTTCCCACATATTTTGAAAGGACACAGACCCTGCATCTATTGGGTGGTAAAGTTTGAGAGATTGTTTTTCTTTACAGAAGAAAGGCATAACCTGGGAATGAATGCATAGCTTCCCCTTCCGGACACACTGAAATCAGATATACAATGTTTTCTACAATATAGGCATATTCTCAGAAATCTCTGGGTAATGTAGAGTCGCTAATTCATCCGTTTTTTGCATTTTCAAACATAAAAATGCATTAGAGTAATTGAATTCTATAGAGAATCAATTTACCCACAGAACATTTATTAGTGAACAAAGATAATAAGATTTTTTTTTTACCTATTTTTTTAAAGGCATCAAGTTGTCTTTCATTTTTTATTCTTCTCAAAATGTAATATGTACTGTAAGGAAAAACAGACAGTTATAAAAGTTTAAAAGTCAAATTGGTTTTGAATTTTTTTTATTAATTTTTATTGGACAGCTCTGGTATGAAGTGAATGAAAATAAATAATCACTGTGACATGAATTCAATTCTTCTTATTGTCCATGGCTTTATTCTACCACATCTTCCCACAGTCACACAATGGCAAGATAAATAAATAAATACAGGTAAATAAATAAAGCCACATTTATGTAAGAAGGTTCCAAGGATTATCAGGAGATGCTCAGTGCCAGGGTCTGCCTAAACTTGGTGGTGTCACAACTACAATAATTAATTGTCAGTATTTAAAGTTAGTTCTATTAACAAGTTCCATTACAAATTGAAGCATTGCTAGAAGGGGTGGGCAATCCAAACTGCACTGATGCCAATGTGCTTACGTAAAAAAAATGATAAAACAAATTCATTGTTATGATATGTGAAGTGAACACTAAAATTCTGTTCTCAATGCAAAGCACCTGTATCAGTTATTGTAATTGTAGCATTTTGTCATGAATATGTTTATCTTTACAAAGGGTTTATATCTGCAGAAAGAGATTTACCAATACACAACCAAAGATATGGCAAAAGCGTCAAATTAAGATTTGTGCTTAAGGAAATCACACTTGTAATTGAGACTCTTTACTAATGCAAATTCAGATTTTAAGCACCAACGTTCTCCTACAATGACTTCACATTTACATTTGCAAATCATACAAAAAAATCTTTCAGATAATTTCTCCATTTTTTTCTCCATTGCACAGTGAACAGAACGTAATTGTGCTGTAGAGTGTAATAAAGTGTTTGTCTTCTGCCTACAGCAGTTCTGTCTGGGACACACAAGAGACTTCAACTTCTTCCTGTGAACATCCAGCTGCTTGGTGCCATATGCCTGATATTCCTCTTCAGATGATACAAATAATGCCGGAGCACCCACCGCCAGCATAGGACACCCCCTGCGGCAGCAATAACTACTGCCCTGACACAAGACCACCCTTCCTGCTGCTGCCTCCCTCATTTCCTCTTGGCTTTCATTTCTTATGTCCTCGCCCCTTCTACGTCAGTCTTCTTTACTTTGGTTTTTGACATCCGTTACCCAAATATCTGCTCTGTGGCACCTTTTATGATTTCAAAAAGCACAACTTAAAGTAATATTGTGCAATCTTGTCCATTTGTGTTGAGCTTTCCCCAATTCATGTATCTGACACCCCAAAGTGTCAACTATTACCAAAGATGACGGAGGGCTCACAGGATGAATAGGTGGCTAAATGAGGAAAATGAACACACTTTCCCCAAATGAAATGACTCGTTCCACAGACATAAGTGCATGGACTTTGTTCCCTCAAATGAATGGCATCGCAGGAGTATTGCGAGTTGGATTGGGAAGACAAAACCAGTGGTCACTGAAAGTGAAGGACAGTGTCAAGCTACTGAGAAGACAAACTGCAACTGGTATTATTATGACAATGTAAAACTAAAGAAGCACAAATTTATATCTTTCCAGTAATGTGGTATACCATCGAACTGGATTTGCTGTACACTTCTTGCCACTTTGATTTCTTTCCCTAAAACTTCTCGACACGGCTGCAACGCTTCATTTAATTTTAGGGTGGAATTTGGTTCTGAAAACCACACAGTGTGAGCTTTGGACAAGAAACACATCAGTTACCTCACCCTTAATCTGCAAGATCAAGGATGTTCCTGGAAACTACACAGATTGATCGCTTTACCTTCAATCAAACTGCCAGGAGAATGTTGACTCATTGGGTCAGTTGTTCTCATTCAGCAATAGGACTGTACCCCTGACTGTAATGAATGCTCCTCTATTCAAGATCACAGGCACAAAGACTCAAAGAGATAGATGCTTTCGGATAAAATCTGCTCCCTTGGGGTTTTTTGTTGATCAATCTCATTTTCCATAATGTTACAGTGTATTTGGAAAAACTGTACATTAAGTTTTGTATGTTTGATTTTTGACATGGCATCCAACATCCAGAACCGTCCGGATAATTATTCAGTATCCTAAAGTAACATTGCATTCTGATAGATCTGAAATTGGCACAAGGATAAAAATTCACTTTTAAACAGATGCTCAAACTTCCTTCATGAAATGATGATAACACATGATTGGCCAGTGTCTGAATAGAAAAAGCATCATTTCTCCTCCAATTTGGCGGCTATAGCACTTTTCTGGGGACAATCAAAAAAAGTACAGCAAATAGTAGCATTGCCATTTAATCACAAATCATCTTCCAAAACGTTAGGCAACTGAATGTCTGTTTGTGCACTTGGAAAAAGTATTTAGATTTGAGATTCTAACACAATATGACCACATTGGATGAATTTACCTTCAAGACATTTTGGAATGCAGGTTTCCCTCTAAGCATTTGTTAACATTGTTTTACAGAACAACACATTTAGACATAGGGAAAGCGCAATACTTCAAATTTCTTCTACTTTCCTGACAAAGATAATTCTCCAACACATAAGAACTTTATTTAATAAATCAGTTTTATAGTATTTAATTTTTTTCCTAAAATTATTTTCTTTTTATATAACCTGAAAATAGGCACAAAAAGATGGCCATGATATGAATGAATGAACAAAGCTTAACATTTGTATTCTTTAACTCACTATATTGTCAAAAGTAGTCACTTATCATTGAAATATATGAATTCCATCATGCCCATGTTCATAAGTGCAAAAATCACGTTCCTAGACATGCAAACTGAAAGATTTGGCTGCAAACTGGAAGTGAATGGGAATGAACTGTTGCATTTAAGCCAAACATCACTAATGGACACAACTGCGAAGAGGAGTTCCCTGGAGTGATGAACTGTAGTGATAAATCTAGAAATCTGATGGATGACCCCAGGTTTGGTGCAAATAGTTTGGGAATGACTCCTTCCTGTTAAAAAAAATGACAGACAATGCCCCGACTTCAACCTGACAAATCTCCTTTGGGATGAAACGAGTGAATACTCTGAGCCCCATTAAAAGAAATAAAATAAAATACCATAAAAGCGCCCTTACAAATTTTGGAAAGCCTTCACAGATTAGTAGAAGCTACTATAGCTGAAAAAATGTGGAATAACATCATATTAAATTCATTTGTGTCAGAAGATGAGTGAATACGAACTTGACTATGAACTTGTTTTTCACAAAAAACAATTAAATAAGCTGAAAATGTTGATATTTGTCAGCTTAGGCAAGCAAAAGCATACATTGATAAAAGCCTTCTCGAATAGCTTCACAAAATCTCTCAAAAGAAGAACTTGTCATTTACAATGATAACCCTTCAAATAATGTATGACTGCAA
This sequence comes from Danionella cerebrum, assembly GCA_007224835.1. Lineage (NCBI taxonomy): Eukaryota > Metazoa > Chordata > Actinopteri > Cypriniformes > Danionidae > Danionella > Danionella cerebrum. The sequence continues at coordinate 121,230 of SRMA01026726.1, read as the reverse complement.
TTTGTAATTATACAAACCCTAATGCTGGTCAATATTTGGACGCACATTATAAAATGTAAGTCAATGGCTACTAAAATGAACAAAGTGTGCGCTACTTGAGGATGAAATATTTATTTTTTGTGCATTATCTCTAACCGCGATCCCCATCACAGGAGAGTAGTGCGCACAACAGAACACCGGTCTGCAATGGAAAGAAGGAACCATTTGTGCCTGTTTGCTTGTTCTTTGTCGGATTTGCAAATGCTTAGATGTAACAGTGCAATCGTACAGTATATATTCACAATATATTTGCTCTAGTATTATTCATAACTCATAGTTCCACCCACAATGAATCTATAAGGTAAGTCTGTTTACAAACATAAATAGCTCTTAATCATTTCCAGCTTGTAAGATTTGCTCTTGCTCATATTTAACCAGTTCACATTTATCCAAACGGGAAGAGATTACCATAAACTCACTCCTCAGGTAATTCCATAGGAAACGGGGGAATGGAGCTGGAATCATTCAAGCCCTTTCCAGGTTCTCCACATTCCCATGGCTCTAATACTGTTCCTTCTGTATGTTACCATAAACGCTGTTGCACAATGCTTTCACTACATGTCATGTATAATCAGCTGTTGTTTAGAACCCATGCTTACTTAGCAAGACATGAACAAATCTATTTGGAGCAAGAAGACAAATGAGCGTGATTGAATAAATGGAGTCTGGTACAGCATTGTTGTGCTAAATGTTTCGAGTAACTCTTCTAAAAGGAACATTCACTCACCCGTACACTGCATTTTCTTCTCATCTTTTCTCTCTTGAGCATTTCTTCTTGTGTTTCTCTTGAAATAAAAATATGGGAATGATCAGAAGAGCATATGGAAATCCGTGGGTACACACTTTTAAGGTCTTCCTTTCTTTTCAACAGCAGCTCATAAATTTAGAGCATGGATAGTAGTTTTAAAATGACAAATGATCAGATAAATGTCAGTTTTTATTCAAGATCCTTTAAAGACATTTAAAACTTGTATTTAGTAATATACATTCTCAATGCCTTTGAATTCTTCATAATGAGTGAACTTCTGGAACTTTCATTTAAATTGAGCTTGCATTTACGTACGAATGATCTAAGTACTGTGCAATATTTAACAAAGCTGTTGAAAGTGTGTTCAAATAAACCCAGGTGATGAGCAAAAGAATGTGCATCTACTAAGAATGTTTATCCTATCACCTAGCCTTTTTCATTTTAAAAATAGCAGAGGTATTTTTTACATAGAATAAATTATCAGTCAGACATGGAATAGTTTGCAGAGCATTCTTTTGCATTTAAAGATGAACTAGAGACATACTTATTTACGTCTTTACACATACTGAACTAATTTACAGATGATTCTAGAGCATAATATGTGACAAATGTATGACATCTACTGTATCATTGGAGAATAATAAGCAAGGTTCACCTTTTGTTTTGAAATTGTGCTCTCTGGTGGTGGTTAAAACGCCTATGGCATGCTTATAACAAGTTTCGGGAGGAGTAATAAGGACCATGTCACCAGTCTTCCTAATCAAACTATAACCATCAAGGTCACATCAATACCTTGGCCAGTCCTGTCTGGCCCAGGTGACTTTGTCTGAGCACCAAGAATAATCAGAGAAGTATTACATATTCCCAACAATAATAATTAATTATACTTAAATTTACTTTACTTTACTGAAAATGCAATCATTATTTAAATCCATCGTTGTAAAAAAATTATTTTATTGTTGTTCAAGTGTTTGAGAGCAAAAATAGCTTGCTGGTGCCCATCAGATTAAAATAAATCATTTCCAATGTTATGACTTTTTTTTCTACCACCAGTGTCTCCTTGTCACGTCAGATGTACAATTCTTGTGCGATACAAGACAAATATATATATATATATGTATCAGAAGTTCAAAAAAAAAATATGAAAGTGAACAAGTGATAGGATCTCACTGCAGCCCTGAAAAGTTATTGCTAATATATTCCAAACAAAATATTTGTATTACCAAAAAAAAAGACTAACTTCTTTAACTGGTATCCTTGCAATGTTTATATTATATAATTTACTTTGTTAGGAATTTTGTTTATGTTTTACTAATTACAACCAATATGTTAAATGTAAATGAAAACTTTTCAATGATTTATTGTGTAATATTTCTCTTTTTTTTTAACAGGTTTCATTTGTTGTTTTTAAAAAAAAAATATTTAGCACATGGATTTCAATTGTTAGCTTTTTTGTCAAATTTATTATTTTTATATCTTTGTGGCCTCTATGAAAATGTAAAATGCTTAACAATAGATATTGTTGTTTAGGCCATGCAGCACTTAAAATATTTTTAAAACGATTTGCAGTTATTTATATTAGAAAAAAAAAATATATATATAAATTGATATTTTCATCAATTTACCAGGATTGACTCATTTATTTTTGACATATTGACATATTTCTCCTAAAACAAATAACTTACTTTAATTTCACTCCCCCAACAACCTTTCTGTGCGTTCCCCAAGATTTTTAGGAACATATGAATATTGAGCACCATATAACTCTTCTCCAATATTCTTTAATTTCCTGCATGTGTACTAAACACAAGAAAAGAAAAAAACACATAAATGTTTGAACAACTTGATGTTAAATACATGAAAGTTAAATTGATCTATTCTTTAACCAAATCCGAATGCCTCTCAACGAGTCACACACATGTCAGTGAACCCAAGCGAGAGAAAGCCAGATTTCTTCTTTTTCATGGTATCTATTTATTAGTTTTCAGCTCTACTGGTGCACAGGCGAGAGAGTAACTGCTGTGCTGGACATCATATATTCTCTGTTTAATGAGCTATTTTAAAGGAAAGATATATTTGAAATCCAAGTTGACTGTAGCAATAAATAACCATGAAGGATCTACATTGTGTGTGTGTTTGTGTGTGTGTGGTGTTTTTGAATGAAATTACTAAGAGTTACATTATTAACTTCACAAGGAAAACATTGTGAAATGTGATGTTTGAAGTTCTTTATATCACATTGGATCTTTACATTTGCATCTACGTTTATAAAATCGACACTTTTCTTTCAAACAAAACAGTAGTTTGTGTTTCTATTGTTTATGCTTTTATATTTGTAGAATCTTTCTATTTTTAGCTTTTTAGAAACCCATCTGGTTTCCGATGGTGCATCTGAGAATTTTCATTTTTGGGCTGGAAAGCCCACTGAACAGAGAAATCACCATCTCCAAGCATTTCATTTCTGAGCTTCATATTTATTGCATTTCCTCGTACTGCAGGTTTTCTTTTGCAATACTCATTTTCCTGTGAACTATGATCTCTATTCGTTTTTTTATTTCCCCAATGATTACTTGCTACCTGTGAGATATCAGAGAAATAAAAAAAAAAACTTTTTTTTCTGTTAACTCTAGAGCTGGCAATGTTTATTCGATACCAATCTTTTTTTAACCACTCATTGCAAAAATAGAGAAACATTGCTTAGACAAGATGGGAAATCATTATTTCTTACTAATTGCTGAATTTACTGAATTGGCAAGGTTTTCTACTGTGCATTGGTACCATTTTGGCTTGGATAAAGCAAAATTGCTTATGTCTTATTTGAAAAGGTCTTATTTGAAAAGGATCTACAGTATTAGACCTTATACAAAAAGGTTGTAACACATATAACTTTATGTAAAAGTACATAATACTATATAGATGCATATAGACACCCAGTAAGAAAATTATGCTTAAAAAGGTTTTCTGTTTGAAATCTGCAACTGGGAGATTTTAAACATTATATTCGTTAGTTCGCCATTTGCCATTATTTGGGGTGTATTGAATGCATACCAGGCCAGCTGTCCATTAAAGGGCTCTAGGAAGCAACCTGAGCCCTGAGACCCCTGCGTGGTGAAAGCGTGGAGGTGGGGTGCATTTTGAAACAGACCAACAGACAGAAGCTCACTGAAGCTATAAATAGCCGGCAGACAATAGTAAAGGGAAGTAACATCCCATGACCTTATCAACGTTATCAAAAGAGCAAATCAAATTAGATCGTACATTTTTTAAGAATGACTACAACTACAAAACAAAACTGAGGAGCATCCCATGTTTTATCATCTCAGCTATGCACCCCCCCCCCACCAACAACCACACACAACCACTTCGACAAACACATTGTGAGTATCTACAAAAAGACGACAGAGAATTCCCTTTATTTCTGCAGATCTAACATTTTAGGTGAATTGTTAATCAATACAACAGCTTATCTAATCAGCCTTACTGGACACCACTGTCGCTCTCAGGCCCTGAGAAAGCATGGCATGGAGCAAACACAGAAACAAGATGTACTATCTCTATAAAATTGAGTAAGGAAGAACGCTTTGCTTGTCACTTTACACTTGACTGGGTTTCAATTGAGAAGTTTAATTGCCAGCCATTGTATTGAATCAACAATGCTTTTGAACGGAAAAAAAAATGAGAAGATGTTTCGGCTGTTAGAGATTCAGAGAGGCTTGTTTAGAACAGATTTCAGCACGAAACAGATGATCACAGCTTTTCTTAATTTTAACATTCCGGAGAAACGTTCCAGAGCTAAATCAACACTGAGATGATTGCAAATATCTATCAAACTTTAAAAACAAAAGAGATTCTTTCATGAGACGAGTGAGGCTTGGAAGAGAGTCAATGGCCTCTCAATGGCGCTCCATTATATCCGGAAAATATTCTCCAGCGCACATCGAGTACACACAGGACAGGTCATGGATTAAGTTGTGAATAAAGAAAAACAACTTGCTCATATTAAATATTTTATAACCGCTGTATATTTAGTTGATTCAGATTCAAAAGATTAGAGGCGATGGGTGATTCTGTTTCCGATTTTGTTTTCGCTTTGATATTCAAATATTTTCAGGACAAATATTGTGCCTGCCTGACCTCATCCCCAGCTTCTGGTGAACCCTACCCTTGTGCAAATGAACATTTCTTAACCATGACCCAGGAGTTATGTGATGTTTAGATCTGCTCAGTTACAATGAAGGCTGACACTGACACAGACTGACTGAGTTAATTGATTCGTTTTTTTAGGACTATTTTAAGCCAGGGTTAGTTTTCCTTTATTTTATAAAATGTTGGGAGTTTAGAATGAGCAACAATGTAATATATGTTATGAAATATACCACAGAATAATGTTATGACATGTACAACAGAGTAACGTTGATGAGTTAATTAGAGCTTTGAAGCAGACGGATTAGAAGCAGTCAGAGATTAAGAGGGACCTTAGCTCGTATCAGGAGTCCAGTTTATGTGAGAAGCCAGTGAGCAGATGGAAAGGCAGCTGAGGGGCAATGGCATGAGTTCGGACTGCTTGCGGGTGGAACGTACCGTGGAAGGATTCACCAATGAATGACTACTTCGAGTTGCTGAGGGTTAGCTTGTGCTTGAGAAAGCCAATCAGAATCTTTTAATAGTTAGAACAAAGTCATACTCTGGACCTGTAAAGTAATGTAATCAAGGTTTTGCAACTTTTTAAAGGTTTTTCATTTCTGTTAAATAGTTTCAGTGTTGTTTATAGCTTCTATGTTGAAGATTTATTCCAATTCATATTACGATTTAGTTTATTTATTAATGTGGTCTAATAAAAGCTCCATCTGGTTCAACATTATCTGGACTCCTCCCTGACATCAAACCCCACAGACTGCTCTGATACCGCGTTACAACATTTACCAATACTGATAATCTCATGTGATAATTATACGCAAGTATAACATGTTTTGGTGCATTTTACTCTAATTAAATAAAAAGTGAATTTGTAAAATAAAAAAACCTTAAAAATGTAAGGATTTTCAGTAATTATCACAAAAGAAAAGCTAAATGACACAAAAGAAGGTTTTTACAGGCTATTGTTTTTATAATGTTCACATGTTCATTAATGTTGTCTGTGTAAAAAAAACAAAACAAAAAAAAACTCGCTGGTATTGCTTATACCACTGCTGCTGGTACTGATAAGAAATCTGACCTGAAAAAATGAAAATGAAATTATTCTGAATATAGACTCGAAAGAGATTTAAAACTCAAGTGGTTTATTGTTTTGATATTTTAAATTGAAAACAGTGAGTGTTTCATCACAAATCATATTATTTAAACCTTTGAGTTTGGTGCTCAAATGCTATTCTTATAATGGAAAAAAAAACTATGAAAAATATTTAACACAAGAGGAAAAATGGCTAACAATCATCATCTTCACATAATTTATACGTTTAAAGAAAGAAAAGAGTTAAATATGACTGCAAAATGTTCTTCATCCGGATTGATGTTTTGTCCTTGAGCGAAGCATTTCTCTTCTTAGTTGGTGTATGTCTCAATAGACTTCATATGGCCACTGCTACATATTAAACGAAAAATGTTTTGTTATATAAATGTTTTTTTTTTATGTTTTTTTTTTAAACGTGTTTTTTAAACAATTTCCATTTCTTTTTTTTTAGCACAATCGTTGTTTTAAGAGTTTTTTTTTTGTTCTCTGTCAGAAAAGCTGGTCTGGACATACATGGATCCGGACCAAATTAATCATTTTGTTGTTTTTTTCCACAATCGAACAAACTGAACAACAAGTGTAATAAATAGTGTAAAATATTTATCCAGGATATTTTGTTTGGACATGTTTTGTGTGACACCTAACATGTTTTTTTCAAGTCTCCATTAGAATGTCTCTGTCAAGTATAGTAGACAAAAATAGCATGAATGGTTTGTGGTTTAAGGATTAAGAAGTACTCATAAATGATGTAATAATTTACTTCCCGACAAGTACAAGTGATTCTGTACCTTAGCTTTCACTCTAAAGATTATACAGAATGGAAAAAGTTATGGAAGTCAATGGACTTAACTTTCAGTGTAATTGAAATTCTTCAAGCATCTTTCAACATTAACCTTCCTTAAAACATCTGTCTCATTACAACCCAAGCACAAAATTGCATATGAAGTGAACTAGACATCTCTTCCCTCGCTCTCAAACTAGTCTCGAGATTTTCTCTTGGAACTTTATTAACAGAGATTTACACCAGCGAGTCTTTCACAGACATGCCTTGCATCTCAAACACCTTCCCTCCTTCCCTCGCCACCTTTAAATGCCCCACTGCAATCGGCCGTGCAGCTCAATTTCACCAACAAATGCATCTAACAGAGACTGGTTAGCCAGGCCCTGGTGAGCCGGGGCCCTAAATTGAAGAGGAATTGGGTTTCTAACAAGACTCCAGAGCTCTGGTTAACTTTGACAAGGCCCTCTGAAAACAGCAGTATTAAAGCGCTCCGTGGCTGACATGCACATTAAGACAAGCCACTGTGTTTGGACGAGGAGAAACACTTCTCTTGGGATGGAACCACTCACACCAAGGAGGTTCTGCATAAAGCATTGGTACCATGCTCTTCTGTTGCCTTGATTTTTCAGGTTTGTGCCTTTAATAAAACGTTTTATAATTTGATGATCTATGTGGTGTAACTGTCAATCTGTTTGTTAAATAAAACACTTTGCTTTTTTGCTTTTAATTGTGCTGCATTAATTAATTTGCCTATTTGACTTTAATCAAAACGGACTTATTTTACAATTAAAACAAATGTTAACATTCTGTCATAGACCAGTGTCTCAGAATATTAAATATTGTGCAAAATACATTTTTAATTGTAATTCTTCTGTTTGTGGAATGCATTTTCCTTTTTTTTAGCCAATATGAATCAATGAGTCATGCCATCAGTTGGTGGCTCTCGTGGAATACCAGATTACTCTGATCTTGATCTTTCTCTATGGGTTATAGGTCACGTGAGTTTAGAAACGCTGTGGCCACTGAACTAGCTCTGGTTCCTTTATCACCATGGATGGGTGTCATGGTCCTGTTGGTATATGAAACTCACATCTCCATAAAGTATGTCAGCTGAAGGAAGTATAAAGTGATGCGTACATCACTGCTGTGGATGGTAGACCTCGGAAAACCTGCTGGATCAAACCTAGCAGAAAATTAGCCACAAAAGTCATCACTGTTTGTAGAACCTTGAGACTGGACGCTAACATTGATTGTAACATTGAAGTAAGATTACTTTTGCATCTTTCGCTCTTCCTCCAGGCTCTGGGCCCCTGAATTAAATTAAGAATTTTCCATATTAAATAAAGCACACCCTGATACATTGCTCCTTGTGAAACTCACAAATTCTTCAATGTTTTTCTGACAATCCCCTCAAGGCTGTGGTTCTATTTTTTCCTACAATACCTTGTCCTTCCACTCAAGTTTCTATACAGAATACACCATACTTACCATCCTTGTGAAAGGTGTAGAGGACATTTGTAACTCAGCAGCTTCTCTACTAACTGTTACTGAGACCATTTAAATGATCTGGAAATCCGAAATACAGGAAACATCATCTTCTGAGTAAAGGAAACACAAACGTCTAACAGGAAGTAATGACAGTCCGCCATGAAAAGCATTGAATTGAAAAGCACAGGCAGCTTTTGGGCAAAAAAAAAAAACTTAATACACTAATAACTTGATCAGATTCAGACATGTGATCTCACGGCTTAAAAACATGAATAATCATATGAGAGCAGGAAGGGGCAACAAAACTTGAATAGAGAAGAGAGCAAATAAGCAGCAGATAGCTAAGAGAAAGAGAGACTGGTGAATAAATCGAGAAAGAGTGAGAGAGAGAGAGAGAGATTTCATTATTTATAAATACTATTGGTATTAAATTCTTCACCCTCTTTGTACTTAATCTATATGTAGTAATACATGTATTTGTTATAATGACACTCTTTGAAATGATTGACACAATTCTTCAATATATTTAATTTTTGAAAATTAAACAGTGTATTGTTTGGAATTAATAAAAAAAGGTCAACATCCGTAAACAATACATAAACATAAAGCTAAATAAATGGATGAATATTTATTTTGTGGAATCCACACCTACATTCCAAGGTTTGTGAAGAAGACAAATGTTTAAGATATTATACTCCATAATTCTCCTGTAATAATCAAAGGTTCAATATGTGCTCAAACAACAAGAAGGAACAAACCACAAAAAACAAAACATTATATATAAAATATTTATACATTTCCATGAGAGGTTGATGGGTGTAGCATCAGGCCATTAAGCTTTTAACATCTTCAGGCTTTAAGAATTTGCTCTATGTCACCATCAAGAGATCCTTGTCCTTGCACATCCCTCCATTAGAAGGTCAGTCATCAACACAATGAGTGATGTTCCTCTTACATAACGTATATCCCTTCACACTATACAGACACCTGACACAGAAATACCCACACTATCAGCCTCTTGACCCAAATGTGGGTCAGAGGGTCAGTCCATTAGCAGGCAGAAAAAGACATGAGATAAAGCTAAGAGCTTCTCTTCACACAAACCCTTGACCAGACACCGCATTATCTCCCATAAAGCAAGAGCCTGCTCTGCAAACCACTGTTTAAAGTACCTTGCTAACTCTTAAAGCTCCGCAGAGGTGACTGGATATGCATGACACATTGACTATGGCTTTACATTAAATCATTATCTTATGCTTTAAAAAAACCCTTAGAGATTAGAAAGGAGAGGCAATTAATCAAATATTTATGTAGTAAATTGATCAGCCTTTGCTGAAAGAAAGCCAACATCCGGCTACATTTCATGTGTTATTTTCTACTTATTTTTCAGTTTAAAGTACCAAACATACTTCACTTAAAGTGAACCACAAAGTGAAACGAAACTTTATTCTTCAAAATATGCAAGGTAGGTTTATTGATATATCACTTTTCATACACCTCCCTAATTCAAAGTACAATACCGAGTCATGATGGTGAAATTATAGCATAAATTGAAAGCTGAACACAAAATCACGATTAATGAAATACATCATAAATTAGCAAGATTGTTTGCTGATATTCAAATCATTATACTTGGTCCATAAGGTGAAATGGATTCAAAAGAGAACCCATTCAAGTTTTACGATGTCTTCAGCAATGAAAATCCCAGGCCTGTTCTTGTTCACAAAATTGAAAACTCCCTTAATGTGAACCAATAACATAATATTGAAAATGACCTCTCTTGTGCTGTGTGACTAAGTAAATAACAACAAGTGGTTTGAGTTAAGCAGCACTTTATCTATGCTTAGCTAAGTTAATTAGCAAAAGTGACTTTTGAACCCAGTAGCAAAAAAAATTTAATAAAAATAAAAATATATATATGGATATTTGGATATTCGCCAGTACATTGATACCCCCCAAAAAGAGCTGTGATTATTCCTTGAAATGTAAGTGGCTTTGGATAAAAGCATCTGCTAAATGTAAATGTCAATTTCACCATTATTGTTTTATTATCTTTGAGGTATATAATGTTATATAACTGGCAAAAGAAAGGTACAAATTTATATTTAAACAATGTATGTTCAAGCAGTGCAAAATGAACTCAAACAGCAAATGGAATAAGTAAGTTCTTTCATTTTACAGTTGTATTTTCATACACACAGAAGTGTTTTTGAGCAGATTTGGTGAGTATTTCAGTAAATAAACATTGCCAATTTCACTGCATCCCAACAAATTCTTCACTCCAAAGATGCACACACCAAAAAAAGGAAATTACAAAGTAAAGAAACAAGAGCTTGATGAGAACCTGAATCAAAAACCAAGTCATCAAATGTAAAAAGTGATGGAATATAAACAAAGCCACAACCCTGGTGTAGAAACAGAAATATTGCCCTATAAAGAATCTATGCTCAGTTTATCAATGAGAGAACAGGTTTGCTTAAAAAGCGGTGGATGTGCTAGTGAAGGAGCGAAGGCTCTAGCTGTCGTCTCTCGGGGACGTCTCTCAATTATAGAGTCAGAGCTGAAGTCACGCAGCCATCGAGCCCTCACTATAAAGAAGAGGGGGAATCAAACCCGGAGAATGACAAGCCAAAGAAAAACACCTTCCTGTTTAATTTGCAATACCTCTAAAACCAAAGTGGAGCTTAATGAATTGGAAATGGTATTATTCACTGGAGAACATGAAAGCAAACACAGCGATGATGGAAATGTCTTTTATCAGGTCTGGAGACACTGCAGCACTGGAGTGGAAATGAGATCTCAGACGTGAGAAGCTTTGAATATGGCGAGATGACAGAAAATGACACCATCATGGGGAGTCCTGCTGATTAATAACAGAGCAGCGGACAAACACTACATCTGATAACAACACATCTGAGATCACTGGAGTCAACAAAAAAGCCCAGTCTCGGAAACGCAGCTAAGGTTTTTTTTTTTTTTTTCATAATACTGAATATAATCTACCATTGTGTTAAACCCTTGGAGAGTTGGCAGAGGTGATGTGATCCTGATCCCCACCTGAAATGATTCCTCTCTCATCACTGTGCTGAATATTGTTGTGCCTCATTTTGTATGACACATGCAGTTTACAGGTTTATTGAGTTAACAAAATTAAGTTAATTTCATTTCCAAGCAACTATTTGACTTTTATAATTAAATTTTTGATGTTTAAATGAAATTAAACAATATTAGATTAATTTACTCCATTTCAAACTTTGCATTACTCCGAAATTCACTGTTCTAGCAGTATATCCTCTGAGACATGCTTTAAATCTGAAATATCAGAGAAAAGGGAGAAAGGTCTGAAAAGGAGCACATTGTGAATAACATTCTTTTCACAGAGGCAGTCACAATAGACTATCGGCACCTTGCGCACATAGGAAAGCCTAACCTTTCATCGAGTCTCTTAAATGTCAATGTGTGGAGTTGTGAAGAGGACTCTTTAGCACAGATCTCCAGAGAACTGCTCCCATTTCATAACCTGGACCTTCTGAATCTATCCCTGCTCCACAAGAGTCTGATACTGATTATGAAGATAATAATACATAGAGCCCCCGTGTAAGAAGCATGCTGCTTTGCAAAGCTAAGATTGAATGCAAAGATGTTTTTCTGCTCCATTTGAGGTCAACGTACAAACCTGGACTCTTGAAAAACAATAGAACCGTCCCCATACAGTATTGAAGTGTCTCCGCATGGGAGAAAAGCTTTAGCCTTCAACGCCCGTCTTGCGTAAAGATTATTTCACATTATTCACAGCTACACAATGGCTTCGTCTTCAAGGAGATAACGCAGCCAAACTCAGTGAACATCTGAAAAATGGTCTTGTGAATAATATGACATCAAAGATTGTTCTCATGTTTTTTTTTTCTGAACGTAATTTGCTCATAAATTTTAATCATTGTGAAACTTGAAATTTCCTTTATGGGAGTGGAAGGGTTTTTGATTAAATAAAATATGATCCAGTGAGCTTGTAGAGTAAATATGTCCATGTTAAACAGACTAATGTAAAACCTTGACTGGAGGACCTGAAGTGAGGAGGACATTAGTGGGATGCAACTTTCGAACAAATGACTGAGAACGACAGATGCATAATGTATGATGGATCCCAAAAATAGCTATTGGTCAAGGTTTAGACTCAAACTAGAGGGTAAAATTGTTCGTTTTTCATACAGAAGTCCTATGCGACCATGAATCTTTTTCTTTTTTGTTTTGATGCGATATTTTTTTAGTGGTGTCAGCATGTAACCTGTTTTATCTTTTTTTATTTTCTTTTGATCTATGCAAAGGTTTTGGGCTCTTTGTCATAATGAGCTGGTTAGATGGAGGGTTCTCTGATTGAAGAGATTATGTTTGCAACCTGAAACAGTAGATTGCAATAGATTGGACCTGTACTTCTGTTGGACCAGGGTCACCTGCCAGATGATGGGTATTAGTTATTAGCTGCAAGATCCAACCCTGAAATTAGATATAGATTAGGCCTTAAGGAAACAAAAAGTGTTTTTGTATGATACCGCGAGTGGAAGCCAAGTAAGCCCGTAAAGATCTAATGCGGAAAAATACACCATCAAGTTCGATACAAATCGTCATCAAGTATTAATTTCATTCATTCATCTTCTAACCCACTTCTCTCCAGTGGGCAAGTGGTAAGGGTACAATCTGGACAGGTCGCGAATTCACACATGAATTTAGATTATTCAATTAACCTGCCGCATGTTTTTTTAGGGATTGTGGGGGAAACTGGAGTACCCAGAGGAATCCCGGGCAAGCACAGGGAGTACAAGCAAACTCCTTTCAGGAAGGTCACCGGCAAGTCTCAAACCAACAACTTTCTAACTGGAAGGCCGCAGTGCTTACCAATGCGCCAAGTTTTAAAAGTTCAAAATCCAAATTACTTAAAGCATTCAGTTTGTACAGATAAAGCCATGAGAACTTAAGTGCAGATGCGTTCGCATTTAGGAAATATGTTTTCAGGGAGTCATTTGCCTCTTTAATAGGCTTAAATGGTGGGCACTTAAGAGGCGCTAGAATGATTTCCAAGTCCCATGATGAAACTGATGGCCTAGAGTAACTCGCTGCTAAATGTTGTGCGTCCCACAGGAAATTGGAGGCTAGGGCACAGTTTTTCTTTGAATAAAGTTGACTGCCAACTATGAGTGCCACCACAGTGCTTCACAGATCTGAAACTGATCTGCCCTGTCAAGTTGCTGCTGGAAAAATGTCAAACCACCACAGCATGTGACTGTGGTGATGTTCAGAAGATGTGATTCACACCATGCACTGAATACAGTCCATAGACTGCCATTGCATAGAGTTGTAGATGGAGGTCAGGCATCAGTTAACAACAGTCCCAGAGTTGTACCCGACCTGCTTGAAACAACCCTCCTGGACAAGAATGGAAGAGTGTTCCCAATAGCTTGGATCAAAGTTCCTGAGAACTTTCTGATTCTGAGTTCGCCGAGAGACACCTTCTAGAAGCTGAGGAAATAATGAGAACCAGAGTATCGTGGGCCAGTGGGGGACCACCAAGATGATCAGAGTTTTCATTCAGAAGGATGTTAAGAGCATTGTGAATGGAGGAAATGGATATATTGCCATAGATGTTGCATTACATACCACTCCAGTAAGGAAGACAGGGCAATGTGTCGACTCTTGAAATGAACGAATTCACGGATTTGCACTCGTTAACATCTGAGAGAGATGATGTGTGTAACGTAGGTGACTTGTCAGATCAGAGGTGTGGTGAACCAGACTAAAGACCCACGTAGGCTGAATTAAAGTACTTGTGTAACTTTTTTGTCTTTTAGTGTTTTGTCTTATTTGTAGTGTGATTCACATTTGCGTATATAATATATGTATTAGGGAAGGAAAACATAACATTTTATGGGAATTTACTAAAATAAACAAAATTACTCAAAAAACATTTTGTTCATTTTACTGAAAGAGACTCAAAGATGTGAATCGGTAAAATGATCCATCCCACCACTAATGCTAAAGTGTCATCACCAGGCCCAGGAAAAAAATCTCCAACCTATCAACAACAAGAGTGTTCATTTCAGACAATATAATATCTTTAACTTAATTATTTAAAAAACATGATTTTTTTTTTCGTTTCAGAGACCTTGAACATAGTTCTTGATTAAAAGTTTCTTTTTTTGGTTGCAGGTGCTGGGAACACAAAGAAAATGCTGAGTGGCAGCTATAGTTACAGGGGCTGTCAATTTTACAGCACCAAACAGTTTCTGAGATGAAAACAAATTGCCTCTTATAAAAGTTGTTGACTGAGGAAGTGTTGGCAATATGAAAGACTTTTACAGGAAGTCAATAAAGACACTGGGAGATGGAAAAGACTTTACATGAAATGCGTCAAACTGACTGAAAACTAAAATGATGTTGTGCATTGTATAAACTTAAATTTGTGTAGTAACAGAAACAATCTGTTGACAGTAAAATAAACAATCTTTTGAATTAAGTTTGGAAGCACATGGATTTTAGACCAAGTTGTGCACCTAACCTCTGTTTTAAGCAAAGATTGGGCTTTCTATTTTGTTTTGGTAGTAGGACTAAGAGTTTGTTCACACTTTTGGTTCAGTTCTTTGGTTCATTTGGTACGGACCAATAATATAACTATGTATTTTCTGCATTGTGTTCATATTAAGGACTTTGGCAGTGAGTGTATGAATTCTTGTGTGTCACTCTAACCGTGGTCAGGGCAGAGCTCTTTCAGTCAACGTTTTGAAAAGGTTTTTAAACATGTGGATACTTTGCCCTACTATACTCTTTAATCTCAGGTGTAAATTTAAATTAATTTATAGAATATCATAGCAATTAAATATGGGTTAGTGAGGAAAATCATGCTGTTTGGTGCCCATCTCTTCACATGTAAAGGAAAATTGTCCTTTTAAGGTCATGTCTGGGTTGCTTAAAAATACTTAAAAGAAACAGTCCTTTAATTTGTGAATAGCCACATTAATATGTCGTACATTAGCTAATGGCGAATACTGGCACAAATTCAAGAGTGTCTAGCAGGCTTTTATTGCTTTGAGTCCGTGGGACTGCAACTGGTGAGTAAGTGAAACAGAAAATGGGGCTCTACGGTAAATTATTGCTGGTTTATCTATGCTTTACAATAGTTTTATTTTTTTTTTCTTTTAGACATATCTATAAAGTGATAGAAAATTAATGACAGAAATTAAAGCATAATCACTACTTATTCTTTATTAATTGATTTTAGGCAACAATGCACATGAATTTTGGGATCTTGGTGGGATTTCCTGGCGAAGAAAGCCAAAGTAGCCTCCACATGATGTGAAAGAACACTCGAATATTTCCACTGTAGGTAGCATAACACAGGGGTGTAGAATTCTGTGTGAAAAATCCCTTTAACCTCAACTCCTCCTATGCATCTCTGTTTCCTGTTTCAACCACATGACGGTTGGCTTTAATCAGCATAATCTCAGTTTTAATTCCCTTCCCATTAACCTTCTGCTATCATTTGTTTTACCATTACAGGCTTGCTTAATTGCTTTCAGGGCTAAATTGGAGTTTATTTCCAAATCATAGCTGAGATAGCTTTTGCTAATTAGAGATTTGGTATTAGCCTCACAGCTCACTGATTGGCCCAGAGGTTTTGAGTAAAGCCTGAAGTGGGCTCTCTGAGAAAGGGGACTTGGTGACCATTACACAAAGATTAAAGAGAGCTTTTTAGAGTAAAGTTGAAATTTTTTAGACCTTACACAAATTTTTAATTTTGACATCATTTATTAATTTTTGAGTCGTATTGTATTTTTTATCCTTAAAAATACTAGACAGATGGTGTCATAGACATGGACATCTTATCTTCAAATTAAATGAAAAACACCAAATCATATTAAGTTAGATCTTCATGGGTTGCTAGAAAGGTCTATGTATGCACAAGTGGGGTCAGAAATAAACCCCCCAGAACATGGCATTCCACTAGCAAGGATTACCTCTGCTTTCAAACTAACATTTAATTGACTAAAATGGATTTAAGAGCAGATAAATCCAATTGACATATTGCTAAACTCCAACACCCTTTGCAGCTGAGAAGTGATCATAGCATTTCAATGAGAGTAAACTAGACATTTGGGATGTAAAAAGGAATGTACCAGTGGAGCAAAGCAACACAACTGACAACTCGTTGAGCCTCGTACTCCTTACAGACCAAAGAAGACAGGGAAAGCAATCCGTTTCACCAGCTTAAAATGAAACACCCACAAGATGTTCAAACTTATTTATTCAAAGCCCTTTTGTGTATTTTCTGGAATAGCTACTATAATAACCTATACAAAAATTATATTGTGAAAGATATCATTCCAGTAAAATAAAATTTCTCATACCGGGAAATAAAAGTTTGGTCAAACAACCCAACCCTATTGGAATGTTAGTAGGATGTCACCTATATACAATAAAAAAATATGGACCACCCGTCACTGACTTCTGCCATTGAGCTATGATTTGGAAAAAAAGTGGGATTTGTCTAAATGAAGCTACACAACCATAAAAGCAAGATGCTGATATAGGAGCTAAAGAGAGATGCACCCGGGACCTCCCAATCATAGACGTGCACACTCCCCTTTAACAAATCACTGAAAACTTTTAACCACTATGTGGACATAGTTAAAATAAACACATGTTTGAAACATCTGCTAATTACTTTTCTCTGCAAATTCTCCAAGTACCTGACAGGTAAACGATAGTCCCCTTCCACAAGGAAGCTGATTCCCCATTGAATGCCTTTTTCTGTGATTAGACAGACACACCATGACTGGGGATTGTTTATTGCAGGAAGAAATTATAATTCAAAACAGTAAAAAACAGAAATAGGCACTGCCGGCTAAATAGAACTAGCATTAAAGCTGTGTTTTTCATGCCAGTTTGATCCTTGATGTGTGTTTAGTTTTACAGCAGAACTCATTTTGAAAGACTAAACAAGACATGAAACAAAAAAAATTATATATATATATTTTTTTTTATTTATTTATTTTTTTTTCAAAGACAGATCACATTACATCCACATGTGGAAAGCATGGAAAAATTATGTGGTTTTTTTGTTATCATGTAGGGAAGTGATCAGATTAAATTTCATTCATGTTGCAATAAATAAGAAAATCATTTGATCAAATGGTAGATTAACATAAACTTAATAAAAAATTGAAGAGTCAAAATTGTGAATCAGTATCTAATACAGACTTGGCTCATTCATTAACATTGAAAGAGTAAATTGAGAAAAAAAGATACAAATATGCTCGGATTCAAATAGTTTTTCTTTGTTTATATAATTTGATTGCTGAAAGGGAAGGTGTCATTAGTGTCATACATCAGCCTGTGATGCATGTTTGAGTGAGACCGAGAACAAATCCACTGACAGAAGCTGATAAAAGGATGTATAGAGGACAGGCTCAGTATGATTGAATGACAGTTTATTCTTTGGTGATAAGCCTCATTTATAATAGCTGCCCAAAATTGGGCCCCAGGGCTCTCGATCCGCCTTCAGAAGGGACCCCGTCATTACATTCTGACTGATGACAGGACATCATCCTCTTCATTTCTGATTTATGATACACTAGAGCTCTCATTCTTCTGTCTCATCTGATGAAGGAAAATAGCAGAGATGAAATTCAACAAAGGATTTTAAATGCTGCATATTTTGGCACATTTATATATTTGTAAATAAAATTACTGCACATAAATTGTTAAATTAACCAAACATTTTGTTGCGATCAATGAAAATGGTGTTGTTTTTCTGCTGATGGATGTGCCAGGCTCCTTCCTTGACAAAGACATGAATGACAAAGTAGGTGTGGAAGCACTTGTCTGTCCTGACCCCCACTTCTAAAGAATCTTGTTGGAATAAATTAGTGCCAAGAGTACAAACCTGGCCTTCCCAATCCAAAATCATTGTCTGACCATACAAATGTGCCTCTGGAGGAATGATAAATATAAATGTAACGCAGCTGTGGCAGACACAGATAAAAGTCTAAAATGCTAATTCTCTTAATTAACTATAACTCTTTTAATTATTATATTCCAATCACAAATTTTCTCTAATTCAATTTTGACTGAACAGTAAACTTAGCATAAAATACATCTTTCACCATTATTAATCTTTAAGTTAACTACTGCATTAATAATACAACTCATACATTGTATGTCAATTATGTGATTAGCATATCACCATACGGTTCACATAGAGGTCATGAATCAAAAACCCTTCAAAAAACATGAATCAAAATAAACAGCATTTTAATAATAGTCTTAAAAAAATTCTGTTAGTTAAATAGCACAAGGATGTAAACGCTAGCCACAGCTACACTAAAATAAATATTTAGAAAATAGTCACACACCAAGAAAAGACGAATTGAGAGAAAGATTTTTAGGATGTTAACAAACTGGTATTTTCACACTTTTGGAAGATTTTTTGAGAAGTTGCTCAGGTCTTTCCCAACTTACTTGTTTGATTGACGGGAAGGACGACCTGTCCAGGGTGTGCCTCTTGCCCAATGTGCGCTGGAGATAGGCACCAGCAGACCCCCGTGACCCCAAAAAGGGAATAAACAGGTTGGAAAATAAAGGAATGAACAAGAACTATTAGAGAAAAAAATAGAATAAAACAACTCTTTTTGTTAACTTTAATTAACCATGTAGTAGGAATAAATAACCGTTGGTTATCAAATGAGTTACACAAATAAATACATCACACATCCCACACCCAAACCTTGTGGAAAGCCCTCCCAGAATAGTAGGTTAATTACATTATAAACCTATGGTTTCAAAACTGCAGGTAGAGGAACAAAAATTGTGCAGAAAAAAACCTACGCCCAACATAAGAACATTTAAGTCAGCAGAAGCAATACAAACAAAAGCTCAAGCTAGCCATCACTTCATCTCGCACTGTAGCTTCAATGCTTCTATAGTTTTCAAATGTGCTGAGAGCGAATTGGGAACGTTTGATCAAATGCCTCTAACTTTGTTTCTCCTATTTCTCATTTGTACAAGCCTCACAAAGTTTGTTCACCAGAAGGAGAACACTCATCTCAGCAGTGTGCGGTAATCCGTTTGTGTGTCGATTTCATGCCTGCGATCTGTATCCACCCGCGCTGATTGAGTCAGTGTGGTTAATCAGATCGGAGCCACTTGTTTACAATGTGTGTTTAATTGAGATAAACGTGATGGATGTCCTTCTCTGTTTGAGCCTCGACCACTGTGAAGTATATCTTGTCTCTCTGATGCGTTTAAGACCCTAATCTACAAAGAAGACTCACTAAGTGACACTTTTAACACCCATAAAGTGCATTACTCACCTCTCTGGCAGTCCTTATCATGGAATTAGGGTAATGAGGAGGATTAGAACGGAATTCTTACACAGCAAGTCAGTTCACTCTGCAGCAATCTTGGTCACTTTTCAAACAAGAATAAAACACATGAGGCCAAACATGCGTAGTAATGTTATGTAGTCATAGGGATAAAGCTTAGTAAGTGAATAACCTTGGTTTAATTCATTAGACAGCCATCAGACAATGTTAAGTCTTTATATTTATTCAAGATTGGTTTTAAAAACGGAAATACATCTGTTTTATAACCAGATAATATATATATACATACATTAAATTGAACTGGCTTTTTTATTCTTTCTTTGTTGTATGCTGTAAAATGTAAATGAATGTAAAACTGTTGAAAAGCCAGTAATTCATTTCCATAGTCCTTTCCTACAGAATATGAGAAGTCATTGGGAATAGGATAGCTCAGTTAAGCTCTCTCATTAGGAAGCTTCTAACATCCCCTGTGTAGTGTCTGGGTTGCCATGTTTAATTTGGCAGTGTCTCAAGCTCAGCACTCCATGTCGAGCAGGGTCAGAGTGTATGACTCGGGTGGCTCCTGGGGGCCACTAACCACACATATAAGCTTCTGCAGGGTTTTGTGTGTTTTACAGCTTGATTATGAATATAAGGAGTCTGGCAGAACAGTCTGAATCGAAATTTTACAGTAATAAAGTTCACAAAGATATAATACTACTGTTGACTTAAGCTGATTTTCTCAACCATGTTATATTCCTGTCCAGTGCAATGATGTCAGTTTAACCACAACACAACCTTGTTCAGCCCCAGGCTTGTCTTGTGGAAACATTGAGGAAAGGACAGAAGATTTGAACTGCCTCTTTGACTGGTGTGCATGTGAATCTAAGCTGGTGAAACCCCGTTGTGAGTGTATGTCCTGCTGAATGCCCCAAGATAGTGTGTGCTCCATCTCTGCTGGAGACTGGTTTAATGAAGCACTTAACATGTGCAGTGTCTTCTAGGAATGTTTGAATATTAATGGCTCAAGGATTTTATGAGCTCACCCATATCACTGAAAAAGGACATAAAGCTTATATCAAAGCCTTTGGACTGAAGCCATTGTTAATGGACTGGAAGCAAAGCCACAATTATGGCAGAACTAGGAGAGCATCTCAAGTAATAAGATAGACATAAATGTGATGGTTGTGGATTTGCAGTGATAGACAGAATAATTAAAATACAGACATATTTTTTGTTAGGTGTTCCCAAGTCCTCCACCTGATTGCACTCTTGTTAAATGTTCACACCTGTGAATTCCCTTGTTTAAGCCCCGGTCACACTACCAAAAAAATTCCATTGACTTGAATGGGATCTCCATGCGGCGATGTGAAAGAGGAAGTTCCCGCCAATACAGTGCGATTACGGATTCCGCTTTGATGGCAGTTCATGATCCGCAAATTGGACGATTTGCAAAACGTCACGGATTACGTCAAGGTTTCCCTGTACCACGTGATCTCACGATGGAAATGATTTATAGCATTTATTGTGATGTAAAAAAAGGCTTTCTGTGTGTACATTTAATAGAGGGTCTGTTTTAAAAAGTGTTAACCTTAAAAACTGCAAATAGCATATTTCAAACTATCTTTCGAAAGAATTGCATGGTGTAAACACAAGAAACATGAGACATATCAGTTAACAATAGTATTTTCATTATTGTTGGAGCTAGCTGTGTCTGATGACCGCTAGATGATTCGTAAAATGACTTTCATAGCCACAATCACGTAACGTACCTTTTGTAAGAAAACTATTTGCTTTAAAGCCTCATCCACCATCCCAATAGTCAAATACTGCCAGATGGCTGCGTAAAAAGATAACTTTCGTTTGTGTACTCCATTTCTAACTATGATTTGATGTCTTGCCGTAAAGCGTTTGCATCGCGACACTACCATGTAGGAAAACATTGACATAATCTGTGACGTTTTGCAAATCGTTCAATTTGTGGATTGTGTACTGACAGAAAGTTGAGCTGGGAGGAACTTTGACCTTCGATAATGGGTCACGTGGGCACGGTCAGGTCCGTGAGCTTTTTTGATCACTTAATATGAAGCATTAGCACATTTTTAGGATGTGAATTAAGTAGATTAAGCCTTTAAGTAGATTTGAGAGCATCCTGTTAAAATTTAGACAAGTTATATAGTGAATTGTTTATTTTTTAATGACATTGTTTTTATGAGCCCGCCCACAAAACAAAGTCATTAAAAAACTTTTATTTTTACTATAAAACTCGAGGATGCTCTCTAATTTACCTTAAAGGCAATACTAACGTCCTAAAAATGTACATTTGCTTCATATTGAGTGATTAAAACAGCTCACTGACCTGACCTTGCTAATGTGGTGGCTCAAGACGCCTCACGTGACCCAACGTGATGCAGGTCAAATTAACTCCCAGCTGAACTTTTCGTCAGAGCGCAATCCGGAATCGCACAGTGTAGGTGAGAACTTCTGCTTTCCCATCACCTCTTGCAATTCAGGTCAAGTGAATGGATTTTTTTTTTCATAGTGTGACCACGGCTTGAATCTGAAAGTTCTTTGTATTTAGCTTCCAATTTCCCATTGTTCCTTTATTCATGATTGTCTAAAGCCACATTGTGCTCCTGTGCTGCTCTTACCGGATGGTCACACTGTCTATAAGCTAAATTGACTTAAATGGCCAATGTGCGGCAGCGTGAAAGTGGAAGCTTCAGTCTAGGAAGGGCGATTCCAGATTTCTGGATCCAAATTCTGCTGGGAGGAACTTTGACCTGTGACCTCTAATTATTATTATTTTTTTTTTAAATAATGCTGTTTTGTGGGCAGGATCTTAGCAGACGCTTCTCCATACAGTGAAATTCTGCATTGTTCAGGGGTAGTGTGACTGGGCTATCACTCCTGTTTTGCCATGTTCTTGTTAATTAAAGTAAGTGTTTGCACATTAGTGTAAAAATAATAGATCAGATAACAATCTTAAGACCTTGTCAGCCTTCATGACAATTATTCACAGATGTTCTAAAGAGTGGTACAAATACTTCACACTAATATTGTCACAGTTTCTCCAAGGAGCAGATAGAAAGAAAGCATGCAAATATTAGTGTGAAGACCACTCTTTAGAACATCTGTGAATAATTGTCATGAAGGCTGACAAGGTCTTAAGATTGTTATCTGATCTATTATTTTTAAGTCCAACTCCCCTGGAGAGTACTTGAAATGGTTGCTTTCTTCTATTGAAAACTGGTATTTGGTAATTCCAGTATCCAATGCCTGTAGATATTTAACTTCCTATTAAATAGCGAGCTGGCTTTCGTTGAGTCCTCTGAGATTAGAAGATCAGGTGAGATTGGGAACCTCTTAAAAAGGGAGCGTAATCTCATTAATGAATAAAAAATATATTTCCAGAGAAGCTCAGAATCTGAATAAAAAATTGTCCAAAGGAACTGAGTAACTGCCACCACAGTCATCAAGACCACTACAGCAGCTTGGTGAGGAGGTGACAACATTTGATGAATTACAATAATCAAAAAACAGCTGCCAATCTCCCTTAGACAACAGGCTCCATATGAAAGATCATCAATGATTTTGAGAATTGTTAGCAGAACAGTACTGAGTACACCATGGTTTATTGATTTACACGTACAAACCCTGCACTCAACATTTAGACCTGAAATGGAAACTAACACAGATGTCTCATTGCATCCTAATCTTGCAAGCGTACACAGAGCACTGACCTGAAAACTGATGGGACATTGCATGCCTCGCTCTCAGTGACCCGCAGTGTTTCTTCATTACCTCACACACACACTGGTCTGGGCTTTTTAATTGGCTGAGCTGATGGAGGAAAACGTTCCTGATGCCGGTGTCTGTGATGTAGTCCCAGGTGAGAAACAGAGGCCTGAAGCTCTTAAATCTCTCAGCAATTTAAGCTGCAGAACACGCTCAAGTACAGCATCACCATTTTTTTCCCTGAGGCTGCTTGGTTGTCAATTGCAAGCAACTTTAGAGATTAGTTATTTAGTAACTTGTTTATTGCATTATGAATAATGAATTCATTCTTTTCAAGCTTGAGTCAATAATATCATTTTAAAGCAAACTATTTTAAAATCTAGATTTTTTTTTTTTAATATACCAAATTTATTTTTGAAATACTTTACTGGATATTGAATGTCACCTCAACCAAACCTGGAAAATAAGGTATTTTTTTTTAGGATTTTTTTTCCTTCCCTTCTCTCTCTTAATACTAGGCCTCGGTATGAGAAACTTCAAGAAGACTTTGAAATACAGATATATTCTCTGGCTCAATCATCCATAGCTTGCCGATGTGTATACGCAAGCGCTTTTTCCGTCTGTCTCTCGCTCATCCGTTAATTCAGAGAACAGTGTGCAGAATGCACCTTGACCAGATTGATGAAGTGTCTGCTTCACACAAACCTGATGGATGAACTGTCTCCGTGCTTTCTCTCGGAAGAAAAGCAAACAGCAGATAACTCAGGGGGAAAGAATGGAGTGAGGTGTGCCGCCATTTTAGCAACCGTCAAACTGGAGTCTTTTGAAAGAAAAAATAACGAGCCAGGCTGATAAATTATTCAGATGACTCCCTTGAGAAAAAAAAAGCACAAATGAGAAAAGCTTAATATCTCAGTTTGTTTTAAGAGGAAAAAGAAAATAAATGTCATTTATGTTAAACTCCCATGCAAGTTAATTACATTATATTTGAGGAAATTACATCGTTATAGAACAAATAGGGATTTTCTGAAAAACAAACTATTTTTACAATCACATGGATGTTATCAACCTCTGACTGTGTTCAAGTTCTAAATGTACATCGAGTGAGCTAAAGACACGAGAGGAATTGGGGCCCTTTAATAAACAATATACCAGGGTTCACTCCATATTTTCGCCTACTGTGAAACAAGGGTGAGAACTACTGAAAATTTGAGACGACGTGTTTATTTACATTTGAGCAATTGGGTCTTTTATATGTGTAAATAAATATTAAAATTGCTTCATAACTACATTTTATTACTTAGCAAAGTGTACTACCTATTATTCTTATTGCAAATTTAAGCTATAATGTTTTAAATGTTGATCAAATCTAAATAAAACACTGAAAAATAGCATTTATTGCTTCTCCTCAGTCTCTGATGCTACACTTCACCATAAAATAATGTAGCGGGGGAGATAGAGACACGGGCACACTTCCACTGTTCAAGGCTGTGCAGGGCCTTTATTAAAAATAATGGCGCCATAATAGACAATTAAAAGAGTCATTCAGAGATTCTCGGAGCAGGTGGTGAGCACGTTCGTCGAGCATGCGGTTCTGGGAAGTGTGCAGGAGTACTCCAGGGTGCGTTCACCCCGTTCAATCCAGTGGATCATGGGTTTCCAAACCAGAGGTGTGGGGTCCGACCGTACTGGTGCATCCGCCATGATCTGGGCTCCAGGCTCACTGGATCCATGTGCCCTCGTCATCAACTCCTGGTTGGAAATGGGCAGTCCAGAGCCCGGCACGGTCCTCTGGGGACGGAAATCCAGCCGAGCCCCAGTGACTCAACTAGCTCTAGTTCCAGTCGGTGAGCACCTGCTGGGCCCTTTCGGTGATCTCCGGTGGCTCTCGTGGCATTCATCTGCTGTTCCTTGCGGAGATAAAAAGTCAGCTTCTCCTGTGCTGAGCATGCAGGTTTTTTAAAAGCATGCAGCTTGATGACGCGCAGCTGGCAAATGGGCGCAGGTTGATGAGTAGTAGCACATGGCAAATGCTAATCAACCCAGCAACCTCATCATAATATAATTAGGATCTTTTAAAAAGAACCTTTCTTCTGCATTGATCTAGATATAATGTTTTTTTTTTCAAATATATCTATTTACAAAAATATCTATACTTTCTTAGATAAAACAAAAAACAACAAAAAACAACTGTAGTCATGTACCCTGCTTTTTACTCTTTCCTGCTACCATAACCCACCCTCCTCCTGAAAAACTGGGGAATTTCCATGTCAGTTTTTCAGCAGGAAGTTGCATCACTTGGATTTTTAGAAGGCTATGGGAAGATCAAAAGCTTCTCTCAAGCGTCATTTCATAAATACTATCTTGTTACTTACATTATTTCAGAGATTTCATAAGTTTAAATGCACATATTTGGGGAATAACTGAGTTTGCAGAATTTCCTGGTTCTATAAACGTGCATTATTTAGCTATTTAGTATGTATTTGCCATGTTTTACTCTAACTTACATAAAGAATAACAAGAGGCTTAATAACAAGAAAAGTGGCGCCCATCTTTTGATTATAAATAAGTTGAAATGGACCAATATCCATTTGGAATAATAAGTATGTTTGCTATTGAAATCTGTTTTGAAATTAAGTAAAAAAAAAAAAATACTTTTTGAAAAGTTACAAGAAAGCTATTAACAAAATCCATTCATAAAATGTTTTCAATAGGTTGATACACAAATAAAAACATTTTGTCAATAATTTATTTAGGCGGCTAGCCATTAAAATTGACCAGCCAGATAAACCAACTAACCGAACGACCGACCCACTCAAAAAACAAATCATATGAAACATCCAACTAACATTCAGACTGTTTATAAATATCAAATACTATGTTGTGTTTTTTTTTTTTTTTTTTACAGACTCATTATGTCAAAGATGAATATTACTGAGTTTTGAAAATTGCCAAATATATGAAGTTCTGACATAAACTTTTCTGTGCATCTTTGAATTAAAACCATTTAAGATATTTTGCTCAGGCATTGAGTGCAGGCAAATATTCACAGCATTTCTGTCAAAACTAATATACATTCTAACATAGCTACCTTGATTTGAACCAGGGTGTACTATGACTTGTTTTCTAGTGTGGTATTCTCACACATTCAACAAATGCATTTTGTGTGTTACTCTAAAAAGCTTGGGACAAGTGAATTTAAGGAAACTGTACCTTTAAATACAACAGGAGACTTACTTTCATTCCCATTGAAATTCCCCTCATTCAGTGCCCAAGTTTGCCGTCACAACTCATTTGTACTGAGGGAATGGAAAACAGCAATCAAACACAGAGCAGCGAGCGGCACAAATTAAACCGAGCAAATGTAAATCAACGTGAAACAAGAGAAGCATTAGGGAGTGAGAGAGAAAGAGAGAGAGAGAGAACTAAGCCACCTTGCTCTTAACCAAATTCAATGAACATTCCCAGCAAACTTCCATCCCCACTGGGAGAGTAACAGCGGTTTCCATGATGACTGTGCTGGAGTGTGCAGTGTTTGTGGAGTACAGAGAAGCTTTGGTTATTAAAGCCTCGCTCGCTCCGTGTCCCGTTTGAAATACTGAACAATAATAGAGCTTCACAATGACCATTACAGTGAGACCCTTAAATCCTATAAATGTTGCAAAACAGAAACGTTTGCAATGCAGAGAGTTTGTGGTGATTTGTGGCATTTTTTAAATACAAGACTTATTTCTAATAAACAAGATTAATTAAATCCCAAACAAAACATGAAATAAGCCACAGTATTAACTGTATCAAGTTGATGAGTTTAGTATAAAAACTAAATTAAATGAAAATATCACAAAATGGCAAATATTAAAGAACTTTTATAACTCCAGTTGTTTTATTACTTTAATTTTACATTTTTAGCATTTGACATAGAAATAATAACATAAGTGCAAGAAGCTGAAGTACTCTCTATCAAGCACTCATGTCCAATCAAGCAGTTTGAAGCGCTCTTATGATTTTCCAAGGAATATGATACATTTAATGGCTATGTTTGGTTGAGGATTGCAAATGAGTTTATTTGAATAAATTAGCTACAATAAATGTTATTCTAAAGGCAATTCTCTCCCAGCTGAGCACTCACGCACTAATGTGTGTTCAAGATGGAGTTATTCTGACATAATTGCATCATTGTGAAAAAGCTGGATATTAGGTGTGCATGTTTGTGTACACATGAAAGACCTCTCAACATTCATACACTTGGCATATTGTAGACTTTTGTGATAGTCTGTAAAACAAATATGGATGAAGCATTACTCCGTCTTGTCATCAGGCCTTTTTGAAGTGAAAATGAGCAGCGTTGGGGAGCTGACAGTGCAGGCAGAAGAAGCTTGCACAAGCTCCTAAGCATCTGCTTACTCCACTCAGCACTGCATTCACAGCATCAGTTACTTGGGTTTAAGTAATCAGCTGTAACCAGAATCAAATAAAAATGGGACCTTTGAACTGTGTCAGCTGAAACCTATAGAAATACAGAAATTATTTGTTAACATTGCTATATCTTTTCTGACTTACAGGGTTTCTAAGTCATTTTCCAGCTCTGATTAAATTAAAATGAGCTGCTTACACATTTAAAGCAAAATTCTGGTACTTTCCCTTCAGTAGCTGTACTGAGTTCAATCAAATGCTGTTGTCATTAATGCCAAACAATATAAAAGAACATATAAATGTAAAATGAGTAATAAAGTATAGAGTATTACTTTTTGGAATTGCTTCAGAAAACTTCTGAAACATGAAATATTTTTTAATGAGTGCTCGGAAATGGAAAACACACACGCACACCAACAACAACTAGTTTCTGAATTCATGATCGTTTTGTCAAACTGCCAAGGAGATACCAGGTGTAAGAAACCAACCAGTTTATTGACATAATTAGATTTTAACAGAATTCAGACTTTTTGCAAATGAGCACTAGTGTTCAGATAACAAGGAAGTTTACTGGAACTGATGTATATTGCAGGCAGTATATTGAGATATATAAATACGAGCTGAGTCCAGCTATTTTTTAACGCTTTCCAGACACAATTGAGGTTCCATTTGCCATTTTCTCTTATGGATGGGTTCAAAAACTCTTTACATCATTACAGTAAGTATTACTAACTCTCAGAATCCAAGTAATAGCAATATTTTACTGTAGTGTTTTTGAGTTATTCCATCCTGAACGTGGCTTTTAAAAAAAAAAAAAAAAAAAACACATTTAGTTCACCACCAGGTTATACTTTCCAGTGAGGAGTTATGGGGAGTAAAAAGGGTGAATCTCGGACAATGTCAAACTCCATAAGTTCCATAATTGTTTTCTCCTGAAACTCATTATACAAATGTCACTTTTAAGGGGCACCATAATACATTTTTGCTTAGGGCAGGTGATATTTGCAAAAGACTGGAGTTTATGTATGTCGTAAATAGTTGAAACAGAATCAAGTCATAGAGTCAAGTGATTAGATCACAAGATCTTCCAGGAAGGTGATCCCAAGAAGACATCCTTGGTATCATAAACTCTGGACTAGAATGTAAGCCTTAAGCGAGGTGGGTGCTTTTGAATGGAAGTGGGTTGAACAAGGAGATAAGTGATTGGCTAGGGGAGTGATTGGAGAGAGTAGCTTCAAATGCAGTGTGTGATTGAGGAGTGATTCTGTCTCATGACTGATGACTGGATTCCTGACACCTTACTACCTTCTTTTCAACAATGCACATAGATCAAAAGATCAAATCATATATATGTATATATTAGTTTACCAGTTAATGGTCTTTCTCACTAGCAAACAAACAATTCAAAAGAAAAAAATATATAAATAACATAGCATTGTGACTAAAGGTCACCACTCCAGACATGCATAATTAGCACATTTAAATAGAATAGTAAATAGATTGCGATTTGAAATTAAATTAATACTATATTTAGCCTGTGCACAAAAAGTTCTGAAATTCTGACGCTTAAAGTATTCTTATGGAAGCTTACTGTCTGGATGGATGTTCCCTCAAGAGGCTGCTGTCTCTGCAGCCGGTAACAGTAACAGCTCACCAGGGTTCAGCTTTCCAGGACCGCTTCTGCATAAATCTTATCCCAAGTGCTTCTAACTAAAAAGCATGAAATACTTCCCCGTGGCAGTCAGGAGCATTATTTATGCAGTGCATGAGGACACTGTCGTCCATTTATGAGTGCACATAATAGTGTCTGTGTCTTCACCAAACGCCCATACTTTACCCTCAATTACGTCTCTGCAAAATAACTTGAGACTCTGCATTAAACGACATTAACTTATTATTCATAAAACCCTGAGTGATTTGTGACACATTCTCATTAGTCTGGTTGAAAGTCACCTGGCTTTTCTTTCATTTCTTTTTTTATTCTCTTAAGACTTTGAAGACATATAGTTTAGCCTCCTTACAGTGGTTTAAATGTGTTGGTGACTGAGAAAAACACTGTGTCATAAGATGTCAACAATGTTTTACTGTGTTGACGAGAGGTTTCTTTTATCGAAGCAAAGTTATTGAATGGAGTATTGTGAATTAATCTAATAAGTCAGGGTTTTAATTGCTGGAATACTTTGATAATTTATTATGTTGGCTTGCAAAATATTGTTATTTATCATTCATATTCTATTAGGAAGTGGCCAGTCCTCTGTTAAATAGTAGTGGAAGTGACAACATTTAGTGCAACCATATATAAGGTCGGGGACTGCTCAATGTACCTTGCATGTTGTGATGTGGGAAGTTTTCAATCAATTACATACTCTATCTGCATTGTAATCAATCTAAAATGTTCAAATTCCAAAAAGAAATACATGATCTTGAAATGTACTCTATTGTGGTTTAATGCTGTTTCTAAAAAGACCAGTTTAAAGCTGCACCGTGAAACCTGGTTTGGTAAGGTGAACAAGAATGCACCAGAGGACATAAAACCCTTCAGTTCTCAACGATAAAAGTGTATTTCTTCCATATTTGAAAAGCCCATAGTCAACCTACAATGCTCGTCATGTAATGCAGTCCTGGTTTGTCCATTTGTTCCACATTACAATAAATGCCAGTCACAAAATGCCATAACGCCATTAAACCAAGCGAAGGGCAAAGAAGATAAGGCACTGAGGAGGTGGGGAAATGCTGGCTGTCATTTGCGAAAGTTTTGAAGACAAAATCGGTCTAACATCTGCATGTGGACAGTGTTTAACCAATCTACTGTGGTGTTCAAACCAGTCACTTGATCCAGTATTTTACTTGTTATTGTATTCTGAACATTTCATTTAAATGAAAAATTACGTCATTTTAGCATTTTGAGAAAAAGAGTGCCATGGAATTGTCACATTTTGAAAATAAATAAATGATGTATTTAAAAAATAATATATGTTTTTATGGTTTTGACGTGCTTTATGAAAGTTTGGAACAGAAAATTTAGATTTTCCTCAAACCACTTTCATGCTAAAGATAACTTTCTGCAAATGTGTGATTGGTTGATATTTGGAGCAATTTGTTTGTTTCCACAGCAATAAACCTTACAAAAGAAGAGGTTTTGGAAGAAAAGGTGGGAAAAATGGAACACAGATACAGATTAAAGGGGCATCAGGCCTAAATAAGAGGCCCGCTTCAGGCCCATGGGCATAGGTCCAAAGAGTTATTAACCTTGTTTTACTAAAAATACTTTACTACAGAAAGATAGAGCACATTTTCCTAAAACACTCAAATTGTTTTGGCAGAATTGCTTTTCAAATTATTTTATTTAAACTTAGGACACTCTGCAGCATACAAGCAATCCAACAATCATTGATCTTTCAAGATAACTGTCCTCACAGCACCATGTAAACTCAGAATAACCCGGAGAAAAACATGCACAGATCCACAGGAGTTTCCAATATCAGGCTGTCAATAAAACCTGAGAACAGGAAGTAGAGCAGCATTTACAGCAAATCAATGGTCCCTGGAGTCTCTTTACATCATGTCAGCGGAAGAAAGTGGATCTTTGTGAGCGCAGAGCAATACTGTATCTCAAACACAGGGAAGAAATGATGATAAAATGAAGAAGAGCAGAGAAAAGCTAAGTTGGCCATGACTGAACCTCTGATGGGCTCATTTGAGTTATCAACCCCACAAAAACTCCGGTCTCTCTTCCTCTATCTCACACATAAACTGACACAATTTGTACTCTCCATCCTTTGAAGAGTAGTTTAAGAGTCATTCTCCCTGGAAATAAGGATAACAAAGTCTTAATTCTCCACTGAAACAAGCTTCTGCCAGTTTCAGGCAAACTCAACTTTATTTATCTGGAGCTTTCACCCAAAGCGCTGTTCATAGTGATCAATACATGTACAATTTAAAATATAAAAAACAAGACATGAATGCAACAATATACATCATCCACAACATAAAGAATCTAAAAGCAACAACAGTAATAGAAGATTTCAGGTTGACTTTCTGGGATTAAAAAAAAATATATTTACAATTTCGGTTTTAAACCGTCTAATGTGGTAAATGATTTCAAAGATTTGGTGCAGCAACATCAATAGTTCTAGCACATCTATGCCCAGCTTTGACTTTGAGACCTGGTACAAGGGCAGGTCTACTGACCTGAGTCCATGAGAAGCAGTGTCTGGAGTGAGCTTATTTTGAAAAGATATGGTTGGGACAAGACCTTACCTTTTGTGCTCCAGCTGCATCCTGGACAAGATGGTGACCTGCGAGGGAAGATGCTAAGTGCATTCCAATTATTCAAAAGTGGGGTGTCACAGTGGCAGAGTGGGTAGCACTGTGGCCTTCCAGTTAGAAAGTTGCTGGTTTGAGGCTCGCCAATGACCTTCCTGGAAGACGTTTGCACGTTCTCCCCGTGCTTGTGCTGTGGTTTCCCCCACAGTTCCAAAAAACTTGATGTTAGGTCTAATAATCTAAATAATCTAAATTCCCCTGCAATGGACTGGCGACCTGTCCAGGGTGTACCCCCGCCTCTCACCTAATGTGATAGAGATAGGAGATAGGCACTGGCAGTCCCATGTGACCCCAAAACGAGAATATAATGGGTTGCAAAATGAATGATGTGACTCACATATTGTTTATTTTGTTTTTAAATATATTCTCTGAAGATTTCGAAAAGGTTATTCGTTTTTATATTTTTGGCTTTAAATGAACATTACAAGAGTCATTTGCTATATTAAAGTACCGTATTTTTCGCCATATAAGCCGGCATATAAGACGCACCCAATTTTAAATGAGGAAGATCTAGAAAAAAAAAGATTCTGAATCAAATACTGTTCGGACGGTTTCGGAGCTAGGCCAAAGCCGCGGCCTCTCTTACGCCTCTCCTACGGCCGTGACCGCCCTGCGCTCCGTGGCGCTTTGCATTCGCCGTATAAGACGCACCAACTTTTCCCCCTCAGTTTTGGGGAAGAAAAAGTGTGTCTTATACGGTGAAAAATATGGTAATATGTGAGAAAACACAAACCGTCTTTCAGTTTCATTGTACAGACCCCAAATCGGTGCCATTACTTTCATCTCATTGTAAAAAGAAGGGATAACCCTAGGGCCTAGGTAAAACCTGTGAGATGGCCTGTGTTTTTAAAGTTCTGGAAAAAAATTGCTTGGGGTTTAGTAGAGGTTTACCTAGTTTTCTTAATACAATTTTCACATTGTTTTCATTGTTTTTTTGTGGGATTTATGATATGTGTTTTGTCTCAACACTTTAGATGTTTGTTATAAAACATAAAAACAGTTTGTTCTCAAACTTTCTTTTTTTGCTGTAATAATTGGCAATTTAATAACTAGGTTTGTTATTTCAGGTTTGTTGTGGAATTATTTAGTAATGTAATTAAAACATATTTGACTAAAAAAAAAGTTGTATTAAAGTTGTACTCAATAAATTAAATTCATTTTGTATTCAGCATGCAGTCAGAAAAGCACTACAGAAATGTAAAAACAATTAAGGATTTCATTGAGAAAGATATTAAAATTATCTCAAAATAAACAGTAACACATTTTGACCAATCTCTAAAGAGTAGATAGCATGCACAGTGTTATACAGACTGCAACAGGGCATCAGTCTGCAAGTCAAGGTTTAATTCATCCCTTCCAAACTTTCAAATTCACAATTTCCATTCATTTACAACCTCTCTCCAGCAGACCCACCATGTAAACACAAACACACTGGGGAATGAATCTGTAATGAATGATTTTCCGGCTGGCTAGTCAGGGGTCGCACTAGATCCCTGATAGCAAGCAAAAAAAAGGAAAAATAACAGACGGGTCCGGATTACAGTGCATTATTTACCTGGGGCTAACATGCCCGCAAATAAAACAAGGATGTTCTATCAATCAGCCTACACAAGCTGTGATCTGTGCTAATAGAAGCCAGTGTGAGTCTCTACCCTCAGAGGCATGTCAATGTCACAGTTCCATTATAATGTGTTAATGGGCCTTGCCACAAATGCTAACACTTGTCTGAGAGAAATGATGCATAGCCTGGTGTCATTACAGAGCAAATTGTTCTTCATCTAAAAATAACTTCACGCACATTGATTCCCTTTGGAGAAAAACATAAAAATGGGCCAAAAAACTGAAAAATGTGGCTCTGCGAATCCAGCTTTCACTTCCCGTCATGGTTAGATATGTGTATGCAAATGGATTTTGTATTAGGAGAGTCACAGATGAATAACTTCTCAGGTCTGATTACAGTAATCTCCTCAGGGAAGAGCCCATGAAACCTTTGGCCCGTAGGTTAATCCTGCGATTAGCATAGGCTAATATCTGCATGGAATTAGCATCAAAAGTGATTTGACAAAGTGATCATTTTTCGTTTAATTCATTCATGAGAGATAACATCTAGCATTATATCATATGCAAATTATGTCAGTGATATTTTAAGTTAGGCAGGGCTTGTCATATTTTATATGTTGAAATTGTTGGTCATTGTGATATAAGTTTATTAA
Source organism: Danionella cerebrum (assembly GCA_007224835.1). NCBI lineage: Eukaryota > Metazoa > Chordata > Actinopteri > Cypriniformes > Danionidae > Danionella > Danionella cerebrum. Next base: position 86,903 of record SRMA01026726.1, on the reverse strand, counting down.
AAATGAATTAGGGATGTTATTTGACTCGAAAGAGGACCCCCCCCCCACTTCTCCCATTCAATTCACATTCTATGAAGTAAGAACTCAATGATCATTAGAAATACATATGATGTTAATGGTTGGTATGACTTGACTAATATCATCCAGAATGTCAACATAATGTGCATAATATGTATATGGATGTCTCTTCATATGTGAAAATCATGCAAAAAATTGTTTACATGCAAATCTAAAAGTGTCAGTGGTAACTAATTAAATAAATGTAATTGAATAGTTTCCTCAGAAATTGCAATTTTGTGAGTAGATTAATAAATGTAAACTTCTACTTGATTACATTTCAGTTCTGTATCTATACTTTTACTGCACTAATTTTCTTCAATATGCCTTACTTTTATTGTGATTTTTAAATGGGTTTTTTTTCTACAGTGATTTGCATCTATTCTGTCCAATCACATTGCAACTAAAGGAAGATTTTTAATATTTTGAATAACACAGTAGATTCTGGGAAAAAACTAAAACTATTAGGGGTGTAACTGTTCACGGTATGTATTGAACCGTTTCGATACGGCCTGTTCGGTTCGGGACACTTGCGTACCGTTTCGGTATTCGGTATTTTTATTAAATGATATAAATGTATTATTAGCGCGATATTAAGCGCAGCGGAACAATGTTCCTAGGCGAGTTTCCGCACGGACGCTATTGAGTGACGAGCACGAGCGCGAGAATCATATCAAAAGCGAAGGAGAAGCCAGAGCTTGAAGACCCTCTCACCTCACTGCGGTCTCGTGTTTGAGAACACTTTCGCTTCTCTGTTAAAATACATAGCGGGGATAGACGAGTGGATAAATTTAAAGTTGTATGCCGACATTGTTCCACGGAGATCGGGCAGGCAACACATCTAACATTTTCTACTGCTGGAGATATTATAACCAGATCTATGCTCTCTTCAGAAAATGTGGATAGGTAATCTATCCTAACTAGTTGCAGTATTTCATTTTTTATTTAAAAAAATGTGTTTTTCTTAATAAAGAGTGCAATTTATTTAAAATATCACCCAAATGTGTCACTTTTTTTTATTTTATGCAAGAATTCTACTGTGTATTGGCAGCTTTTTAAAATAAAGAATATGTAAGTTCTTAGTGTTTTGTACCGAACCGAATGAACCGAACCGAACTTACCAAGACACTGTACCGAACCGAATGAACCGAACCGAACGCTCCAAGACACTGTACCGAACCGAATGAACCGAACCGAACGCTCCAAGACACTGTACCCAACCGAATACGATTTTAGCGTACCGTTACACCCCTAAAAACTATACATACAATAGTAATACATATGCACAATCTAATGTATTCTAAATGAACCCTTTGTACTTACACACTGTTTGTTTAAAAACATTTCTTACTATTTTACTATTTTCCTAAAAGTTGCCACATGTATCAAACCTTCAGAGCATCAGTGAGCTGGAGGCTGCTGTTCAGACTGAGCATCAATCAACAGGCTTTAACTGAGTACTGCTGAGCAAGCGCGGTAACTACGGAAACCACACTCAGCCACATCAGCACTAGCCAAGATGCCAAGTCGCGAAACCAGCATTCATAAAGCAGAGCGCTGATGAGCCCGACTGCATGCAGGACAGAGAAACATAAAGCACTTCTTCAGCTCATCAACAATGTGAGATTTTATTTCAGCTTCGATCATCACCTGCATGAGGAATAGAGAGGCTTCACACTTTCACAAACATAGATAGATACAGTAACAAGGTGGTTGCTTTTTTTTTTACATCGATTGAGCAATAGAAGATCTGATTATGGCTAATTTCTTCCATATTTATTTGTTAAAACATGTTTTTGGAAAAATTATGTTTAATATTGAATGCCTAAAATGAATGGTGACAGTTGCTGGTCATTTAAAGTTGATTTATTGCATTGATGCATTACAAATACATTTTTTATGATATTTTAATTTTATGACTTTTAGGTGCATGGGTTGAATGATTTACTGGAGGTATTGAAGCATCTATGTATAAAACACATTTCTGTGAATAAATTAACATAATTGTGTAGAGTACAAGTACTTTTACAGTTGACTTAATTATTATAGAACAATAGAAAAACACAAAAATAACACAATAAATGGAAAGAAGTTGCTACAGTGACCTTCTTAAAGGTGGCAGTACATTAGAGAATCAAATGATTTGTTCAATGAAACAAATCATTTAAGAACAGATCAGTGAGCTGCAATACTTTTCTTTTAAACTCAGATTAAACCAATTGCAAGCAGAGATATGCATTGATTCTGATCTGGACTTATGTGGGAAAAGGACGATTTGCTAAAAACATACAGAAATCAATCTCTACTCCACATACTTCCCTTAGACCATTCGCTCCCTGTAGTTGGCTGTTAGACTTATATAACAAGAACTCGGCAGAAATGTTTGGGATGTTTTAAAACAAGCATCTGATCAGCAGAGGACATATTCCAGAGACAACTGTCTAGAATCAAGAGAAAACAACTTTCTATGTTTTCATTTCATCTCTTCAGAGCGATTAATTCATTTTCATTTATGTAGCGCTCCACTTGAAGAGGGGTGTTGCACAGTTGGTATTTAAAATGCTTGGGAGATTTAGGGATCTAAAACAAATTTTTTTGTCAAAAAAAAAAATATACACAGCATATAATAGTCCCCACTCAAAAATGGCACATTCCTATACTTTACACACTAAAAATCATATACATTTTCTAGTCTTTCGTCAAGTCTTATTTAAATAGCCCACGTTTAATTATTTAGGTGCAAAAATAATAGATTGATGAAATTCTATTCAAATTTCCAAATCCAAAGACATGCATCACATCTTGTTTTTTTCCTGTTTTACAGGAGACAGCCTGTGAAAATGAGATTGTACACCACAATTAAAGTTAATAGCTGCTAATTAAATTGAGATGGATTCCAAGACAAGCTGTACATATGAATTGTCAACAGAAAAGGAACACATAACATAAAAGAGCACTAGGGTGTCGACAGGTGTTGATGCAAACAGAGATTCATGCTTTGGCACATAACTCAACCCACACTTAAAGGCGAAAACTGATGGTGAAAGAGTCAACAGAGCATCGTGATGTAATTTCTCACTCCTGTCATCACAGCAAATATGCTGCTGGCCTTGAGTTAACATGAAGGGTAATTGTTTGTAGATGAGTAGACTGCAGTTTAAACATTGATAAAGCTGAGAAGAAAATTAGTATATTAGGGAAGAGTGGAAAAAAATGACTTTTATGAATATATTTTATTAATTTGATATACAGTAAACTATATGTATTGCGGAATTGCAAAATTATAATATTACCCTTGCATTAATTTATTAATATTACTACATATTTGATTGCAGAGCTTTTTGTATTACCAAATTAAAGGAGTATATTCTAGTGTCCCTAAAAATATTTCACCTCTTAAAATCTGGCAATTTATTCACAGTTTCCTTTATTAAAACACATTTAAGGGAGACTCTTAGTATTAGGAATAGGGCTGGGTGATAATTAATTCATTTTTCAACCCGCTTATTCCCTTTGGGGGTCAAGGGGGTCTGCCAGTACCACATTGGGCGTGAGGCAGGGGTCATCAGTCCATTGCAGAGGGCTGGCTGATAAGCAACTAATCGCAATTACAATTCAGAAGCTATAATCGTTCACATTTTTCCAGGTTAGTTTGATTACTTTCCCTTTAAAAACACTACCGCGTGTGGAGTCATGTGACCGATCCGTGAATTCGTTTTAGAGAAAGTGTGCTTTAATTTCAGTTGATCATTTATTGACGTCCAATACATAATCATAGATAGTAGATAGGCCCTAACATGGAAGTATTCAGTCACTTTATGATTGAAAATAAAACAGGAAAAAATGTATAAAATAAAATTATAATAATGTACAGCTTTAATTTGCTAGTTACTTGTAATGTGTTATTGATACTTATTCTGAATATTCTTTTCATAATATAGTATTTTTTATTTATTTATGTCAGATAATTTCGTGTAGAATAATAAAATCTCCACCCAATTCACTGTTTCTATTCATGCCAGTAGGCCTCGTCAAAAGAAAGAAATATTACTAAAACATTATGATAAGGTTTTAGAAATAGATTGTTATAAGAAACACACAACATATATGCACAAAATTAAATCATTAAAAAAAGTCTTTAAATTAATCATTCCGGCAGGCTAATGAAATAGTGACTGAATTGGATGATAAGGACCTTATCTACAGAACATCATAAAAAACATTCATACCAGTGATAGAATAATGTTAATAGAATAACATGTGAAGCACCTCGTTGGGGTCTACAATGGAGCACATTGAGGAAGTTTGGCCAACTACTCTCCGCACTCACTCTCATATTCAGATAGTAATCCAATTAATTACATAATTAAAATAAAAATATCTGATTCTTTTAGGGCAGTGTTGATACATATAGAAGATATTCAAATGGTTGGCCTACTTTAGTTTTGCTCTCTTGAAAAGAATTTGGTTCTACAGGCGATTTATTAATGACCTGTGATGGATTTAAGTTTCCAAAATTCCAGTTATGACCAAATAGGTCATCTAAGATCAACAGAGATAGAAATTCACAGTTTAGAGTAGGATGAAAGAAAACAAAGGTTTTGCAATTTTTTGTTTAACTATATCTTTAAAGCTAATGCTACTGCAATTTTTAAGAAAAAGATTTATGTCTTTAATTTGGTTAATTTAACAGCCTCCCACTTTCATCAATCAGGAAAAAGAGAAAGTGCTTCATATCTCAACAGGAGAGATAATGGGATATCAGTGTGTTCTGGCAAGTTAATCTGCTCGACAACAGGACAAAACTGCTTCCTGCTGTCCGCAAATCCATCCGACTTAGAGAAATCCATGCGTTTCCCTAATCAATACACTCCTGGCAAAACCCATTCATTAAGCTGTACTGTATATGAATGGCCTATTACTGAAAGAGAGAAATGCAGAGAACTCCATTAAAATAAATGCATTATTCTGCCTGTCTTCATTATGGTGAGATCTTGTGGATAGTGTTGTTCTCTAAAAGGGGAGTTGGCTCTGAAACCAAGGAGTAATTGAACTGCACACACCCTGCTGAATAAACCAAATCCATTTCCAAAGACAGATGAAGCAGAAGTCATTGAAGTGACAAACTATTCTGAGCTGAACTATAAATATCTGTATAACCTGAAATCAGACAAAAAAAATGATAAATATTTGACTACGGTTGAGTTATTCACACTTTTCCCCTGAAGAGTCCACATTTGACCAAAAGTAAAATGGTGTGTCAAAGTCCAATGTTTGTGGACTATCTTTTATGGATTTTCCCTTAAAATGTCAAGCTTTTTTTTTTCTTCCAGAACAAAAATCCTAGTTTGGTTCTAACAGGTCGACTTTTTCTAATCTTAATTCACATGGGTGAAAACCTGGATGGTCAATGTCAACAATGCTCATAACAATGTCTGTTTTACGTGACATTTGTATAATGAACTTCGGGAGAACGGGCTAGGATATGCCACAGCTGTTATCGTTCATGGCATTCATCTCATACTCATATAATTCCTCATTCAAAAATGTCTGAGTTTCCCTTAGTTACCTCACTAAGGAGATAAAAACACAGATCTGTTTTCGGACAGTCTGCCTTGTATGTTCATACCCGCCAACTGTAGTTCCACGTCTTTGCAGGTCAGGGCCATGCACTACTGAGGGGAGAATTCAATGAGCCAGGCTCAACATGGTGTGCCACCATACTGCCAAATATCAACATATAAATACGAATTCATACCCCCTCTGATTTACTAGTAAAGTTCTAGTAAAAAACGGCTTCCACATGGATCCACAGTCAGTCCATTGTAGTCCTAGCCATGCAAAACTTGGGCGTTCAAATCAGAGGCACCCTAGACCCAATTTGCTGGGGCATCTGCCCAGTAAAATCGAAAGGCATTTTTATCATTTACTTCAATCCAGACATCAACATAAATGTAGGAATCAAAGCATGAAACAAAATAGACATATGCATCAGGAAAATATTCGTAGCGCTTCACTTTTTCCACTTTTTTTATTTCACATGAATGACAATGTGAAAAAATATTTTTTTAATGGTTGCTAATTTATTACAAATAAAAACACTGAAAAATCCTGTGCACATAAGCATTCACAGCCTTTGTCATGAAGCTCTAAATTGAGTTTTTTACTTTTTTCCACTGATCATTCATGAGATGTTTCAGCAGCTTAACTGGAGTTCACCTGTGGTAAATTCAGTTGATTGGACATGATTTGAAAAAGCATACACCTGTTTATATAAAGTTTAGAGGTTGACAGTGCCTGTGAAAGCACAAACTAAGCATGAAGAAGACAAAGGAATTGCCTGTATACCCCTGAGACAGGATTGGATACAAGGCTGGAGAAGGTTACAGAACATATTCTGCAGATCTGAGAGTTTCAATCAGCACTGAGGCCTCCAGCATCTGAAAGAGTTTGATGTTTGGAACCACTAGGACTCTTTCTAGAGCCGGGTCAGGGAGGTCATCAATAACTCGATGGTCACTGTGTCTGAGCTCCAGTGTTCTTCTGTGGAGAGAGAAGAACCTTACAGGCGGTCAAACATCTGGGTAGCAATCCACCATTTAGGCCTCCATGGTAATGAAAGTCAGTCGCAGTAAGACCGAATACATGTGTTTGAACGAGAAGGAGGGAAGTAGAACAGTGAGGTTACAGGGGGCTGAGGTCAAGAAGGTCCAGAAGTTTAGGTATTTGGGTTCACCAGTCCAGTGCGGCAGGGAGTGTGGAAAAGAGGCAAAGAGGCGAGTGCAGGCGAAAGGTTGGAGAAAGTAGAGAAAAGTGTCAGGGGTGTTGTGTGACAGAAGAGTGTCAGCAAGAATCAAAGGAAAGGTGTACAGAACAGTAGTGAGACCAGTTATGATATATGGGATAGAGACAGTAGTAGTCTCTAGTAGTCTCTTTGACTTATTTCATGAAAAAATGAAAGTAAAAAGCATAAAATGTAATTATTTCTAACACAATTCAAAATATATGAAAAAACACAAACAATTCACCATTTAACCTTATAACAAAGGCAAAAAAGCTTCTTTACACAGACCACTTCAATGAGTGTTAAGTGCTTCAGTTGTTTAGCAAGCTTCGCAGTGGCCTTTTCTGCAGCTACAGTAAGGTCAATGACTTTTAATTAGCAGAAATGCCTATTTTTACTGTTTAAGTAATCAGACATTTGCACATTTTTTATCCAGTCTAGAGATTTCTGGTGTCTGCTTCTTTAAACTTCATCCATAACAGAGAATGTGGATTTTGCCTCCTTTTCTGTCTTTTGAGAAAATGTCTACATGATTTTAAAGATCAACTTGAAAGCAGACAACAGTTAGAATCCAGTTATTACCAAAGATCGATCCTAATATTAATAGAACAAGCAAATATTCAAAATAATCGTAGTCATTCATACACTTTTGTAATGAATTTATGCCAAAATGAAAATAATTTAAAAAAAATGCTCAAGGACAAAAACAATCAAGTTTAAAAACTCTTAATAGCAAATAATCCCTCTAAAACCCTTGTGCATTTTCAAAGTGAGTCATCATCTTGTATGAGCTAAGGAAGAGTAGATTATATGATGAGCCCAGTAAATTTGATGTAGAAAAAAATTGGATATACAGTATTTTTTTTCTCTTATAGTTATACTGTCAATACTAGGCTTTTGTAATAAAGCATAAGCCTGTGGGAGCTTAAATCTCCGCTTTCTCCCCTAAACCTGTCAGGAAATTGACTGAGAAGGACCCAATTGCAGTGAGTAAAAAATATTTATTAACCAAAGTACAACAGAAGCACCGTCTTCTGGGTGTCTGGAAGAATCAAAAATAACTACAACATAAGAGGAGAGCAAACTAAACTGAGTGTCTCTAGTACAAGCATTAGAGAGAACTAATACGCCAGTAAGGAAACATGGAAAGGAGGAAATAAATAGTACTGCTAATAAGGAACAAACGAGGGGCAGCTGAGAGGTGAAACGATCAGAGGGGAAACAGGTGTGACAGGACTCCCCCCCTAAAGACGCCACTTGGCGGCTACATGGAATAAGAAGGGTGAGAACGGTAAAAATCCTCGATGAGAGTCTTGTCGAGGATGTCTCTTGTGGGAACCCAGCTTCTGTCCTTGGGTCCGTAACCCTCCCAGTCTACCAGAAACTGAAGACCTCGGCCAAGGCGTCTGACCTCTAGCAGACGTTTAACCTTAAAAGTAGAGTCAGATGAGCAATGGTTATGAAAGGGGGGGGAGGAGGGGGTATGGGATGAGGAAGAAAGAAAAGGTTTAATACATGATACATGAAAGACAGGGTGGATACGAGCAAGGTGAGAGGGGAGACTTAGACGCACAGCAGAGGGGTTAATGACTTTGGATATGGAAAAAGGACCGATGAAACGAGGCTCAAGCTTACGAGAGGGACCTTTCTGAGGGAGTGTACGGGTAGAGAGCCAAACCCGTTGGCCACAACAGTATCGCGGAGCGGGGCGGCGGTGACGGTCGGCGGCTACTCGCATACGTCTTTGAGAAGACTGGAGTGAGCGGTTAACTAGACGCCAAGTACGCGAGGCACGGCGAATAAACTCTCGAATAGAGGGTACAGCCACCTCACTCTCCTGAGCAGTAAAGAGAGGAGGCTGATACCCAAGGCATGCCTTAAAAGGAGAGACCCCCGTCGAGGCAGAGGGGAGAGAATTGTGGGCATACTCAGCCCAAGGAAGTTGATCAACCCACGACACAGGGCAACTCCTAGTAAGGCAGCGGAGCATGCGACCTAAATCCTGGTTGGACCTCTCCGCCTGACCGTTACTCTGGGGGTGGAACCCAGAGGAAAGGCTGGCGGTGGCACCAATCAATCGACAAAACTCCCTCCAAACCTGAGAGGTAAACTGAGTGCCTCGGTCGGACACAATGTCGAGAGGGAGACCGTGTATGCGAAAGATGTGATTAAAAACTAGACGAGCCGTCTCCAAGGCGGAAGGGAGACCTGGTAGTGGAATGAAGTGAACTGACTTCGAAAATCGATCCACCACCGTTAGAATGGTGGAGAACCCTTTTGAGACGGGGAGACCAGTAACGAAATCAAGCGCCACATGAGACCAGGGACGAGAAGGAATGGGGAGAGGATGGAGGAGACCAGCTGGGGAAGAGGAGCTGGACTTACACTGAGCACAGATAGCACATGAGCGCACAAAACGGGCAACATCGTGAGCAAGCGACGGCCACCAAAAACGTTGACGAATCATCCCCAGAGTTCTTTTGTCGCCAGGGTGACAGGAGAGCTTTGAGGAATGCGCCCAGCGGAGTACAGCACCGCGGAGAGATTTGCGGACAAAAAGGCGATTAGGGGGGCAACGGGACGAAACCCTGCTTGGGACCCCTCTTAGGGATTTTTGTACAGTACGTTCAATTCCCCAGGAGAGGGCACCAATGATCCTCTCTGAGGGAATGATGAGAGAAGCCCCCTTAGGTTCAGATGCATCGCAAAATTGACGCGAGAGCGCATCCGGTTTGGTATTACGCGAACCGGGGCGATACGTAATAATAAAGTCAAAGCGTGCCAAAAAGAGAGACCACCGGGACTGCCGATCGTTCATAGTCTTAGAGGAGCGGAGAAACTCAAGGTTACGGTGGTCTGTCCAGACTATGAAAGGAATGGATGCCCCTTCTAGCCAATGCCGCCACTCTCCTAGTGCCAGCTTAATGGCAAGGAGCTCGCGATCACCAACCCCATAACGACGTTCGGTGGGGTTGAGGCAGTGAGAAAAAAAAGCACAGGGGTGAACCTTGCCATCGGACTCGAGGCGCTGGGACAAAACGGCTCCGACCCCAGATTCAGAAGCATCGACCTCGACGATGAACTGCTTGTCAGGAGAGGGAGTGATTAAGATCGGCGCAGAAGTAAAAAGGTTCTTGAGGTGGTCAAATGCCTCTTGGGCAGAACGAGACCATACAAAAGGCTGATTAACGGAGGTGAGCGCAGAAAGAGGAGCAGCGATCGAGCCAAAGTTGCGAATAAAACGTCTGTAAAAATTAGAAAAACCCAAAAAGCGTTGTAGCGCGGAACGAGATTCGGGCACGGGCCAGTCCAGCACAGCACTGACCTTGGCGGGGTCCATCCGTAACCCTCCCGAACCGACTATGTGTCCTAAAAACTGAACTGACGGCTTATGAAAGGCGCATTTCTCTGGCTTCACGAAAAGGCGGTTCTCCAGAAGGCGCTGGAGGACACTGCGCACATGAATGGTGTGCGATTGGGCATCTCGAGAGAAAATTAAAATGTCGTCCAAATAAACGAAGACGCATACGTTAAGCATGTCCCGAAGGACATCATTAACGAATGCTTGGAACACTGCAGGAGCGTTCACGAGACCGAACGGGAGGACGCGGTACTCAAAATGTCCGAGCGGGGTGTTAAACGCCGTTTTCCACTCGTCCCCTTCTCTGATGCGCACAAGGTGGTAGGCATTGCGCAAGTCTAGCTTGGTAAATATGGTCGACCCCTGTAAGAGGTCGAACGCACTCGACATGAGAGGAAGGGGGTATTTATTTTTAACAGTGATCTTATTCAGACCGCGGTAGTCTATGCACGGACGCAAGGAGCCGTCCTTCTTTTTAACGAAGAAAAAACCGGCTCCTGCTGGCGAGGAGGAGGGAACAATAGTACCAGCCGCCAGGGACTCCTCCAAATACTCCTCAAGTGCTTTCCTCTCAGGAGCCGAGATGGAGTAAAGACGGCCCCTGGGAGGAATAGCACCGGGGAGGAGATCAATGGCACAGTCATAAGGTCTGTGAGGAGGTAGAGAGGAAGCTAAAGATTTGCTAAAAACCCTAGCAAGGTCATGATAACACTCCGGAACCCCTGCTAGATCAGGGATCTCGGTCAAAGGAGAATTAGAAGGTTGAACAGAAGACTTTGCCGACAAAAGACAGGAGGAGTGACATGAGAGCTTCCAAGAGAGAATGTTCCCACTAAGCCAGTCAATCTGAGGATTATGTCCGAGCAGCCAGGGATGACCAAGCACTACAGGGGTCTTAGGAGCATGAAAAACATAAAAACTGAGTCTTTCCTGGTGGTTGCCTGAAACAAGGAGGTTGACTGGTTCAGTGAAGTGAGAAACCTCTGCAAAAACATGTCCATCCAGAGAATAAATGGAAATAGGCTTCATAAGTCTCTGTAAAATAATGCAATTAGCTACAGCAAAAGATTTATCCATAAAATTTCCCTCAGCACCAGAGTCCAACAGAGCATGTATCTGAATGGAAGAAGACCTAACAGAAATAGTCACTGGTAACAGTGTGCGTGAAGGAGCGGAGAGAGGAGAAACAGTTGTGGAGCTCACCAAATATCTCCTCTCTATCGGCGAGCCTTTCCTTTTAAAGGGCACTGAGAGAGTTGGTGACCCGCGTTAGCACAGTAAACACAGAGCTGTTGATCAATCCGCCGCTGTCTCTCAGCCCGGGACAGATGGAAACCTCCAAGCTGCATCGGCTCGGGGGAAGTGACGTCACAAACCAACGAAGAGGAGTCGAAACTGTCGGAAACTGCCGAAGACTCCCGAGTCTCCCTTGGAAATCCTCTGCGGAGCCGGCGTGACTGTAGCCTCTTGTTGATGCGAAGAGCGATCTCCGCAACGGCATCAAAAGTAGTAGGAAGCTCCTGTATCAGCAGCTCGTCTCGAATCTCGGGATTGAGACCCTCCAGGAACCGAGCGACGAGAGCAGCCTCATTCCATCCACTCGAAGCTGCCAGTGTCCGGAACTCTACGGCGAAGTCGGTCACAGAGTGTGAACCCTGGCGAAGAGAGGCTAAGGCTCGGGATGCCTCGAAACCAGATAGCGAACGATCGAAAACCCGAACCATCTCCTCCTGGAAGGCCTTGAAACTCTGGCAACAGTTAGCCTTGGAGCGCCATAGTGCCGTTCCCCAGCTACGGGCTCGATCGGTTAGCAGTGATATAACGAAAGCGACCTTGGCCACGTCCGTGGCATAGGTGCGGGGTTGTAATGAAAATACAAGTTCGCATTGTGTGAGGAATGCTAAACACTGATCCGGCTCTCCCGAATAAATCGGTGGATTATTCACCCTTGGTTCTGGCACAGTGGTTGTTCCTGAGTGAGAGGCCTGGAGAGTACTCAGGGCTGCGCTGAGTTCGTTCACCCGTGAAGCGAGCGACTCGATGACGCGTCTGGAATCCGCAATCTCAGCGGTGTGTCGACCAAGAAGCACGCCTTGATGTTGGACTGCATCCTGCATGGTGGTTCCAGCTGCTGGGTCCATGACAGACTGGCGTATTCTGTCAGGAAATTGACTGAGAAGGACCCAATTGCAGTGAGTAAAAAATATTTATTAACCAAAGTACAACAGAAGCACCGTCTTCTGGGTGTCTGGAAGAATCCAAAAATAACTACAACATAAGAGGAGAGCAAACTAAACTGAGTGTCTCTAGTACAAGCATTAGAGAGAACTAATACGCCAGTAAGGAAACATGGAAAGGAGGAAATAAATAGTACTGCTAATAAGGAACAAACGAGGGGCAGCTGAGAGGTGAAACGATCAGAGGGGAAACAGGTGTGACAAAACCATAATGTTCAACAATCATAGTTTTCAGATCATCCGAGAGTTGTTTTGAGAGTCACTCATAGAAGATGCAAAGAAAAACTTACAATTCACCTCATTTAGATAGGATTCACCTGCATGGAGGTCAAGGGTCACTGAGGTTACCAAAAGAACTTTTGAGTTCTACTAATTAGTGCTAAAAGTATTGAAATCAATAAAAGTGTCCCTAAATGTATGTAAATGCCCAAGATTGTTTTTTGTTCCATAAATCATATAAACGTCTTAAACATCACAGTGTGTCTCCTATATGATACATTTAACTGAAATTTCTTATCCAGACAACCATGATTTATATAGGAAAATCATGGGGTGCCCAAACCTTTGTATACCACTTTATGCGTAACATTACACTTTCCATACAGTCAACCTACAATCTATTAAAAGGAAATCAAAATCACAGCTGCTCTGAGATCTGATCCTGACAGGAAAGATCCCATATGGTCCCATCTGAAGCCCATATCCATGACATTCCAGTCTTTTTCTTAGACAGACAAAGATGAGATGACCTTTTTCACTCTGTGCTGTAGAAGACTCATATTCAAAAAGAAAAGCATTTTTTTTTTCAAGAGCATAAAGCCCATTTCAGCAAAGCTCTTGGTGAGTCTGTTTCCATATGCAATCGAGAGCTGAGATTCACTCTCTGCCCTGCCTGACAATCAGATGAACTGTGAAAGAGTGAGGAGGGGCGAAAAGAATAGATTTTCTCACTCTTTAGGTATGCATATGCTTCTTTTGCAAGCTTATGAAATCTTCCATGTAATGACCATAACTTTTGCAAGGACTAAAGTATAAATGCACAGTTAAGTATGTTCTCAACTAATTGTTTGAACAAGCACCTCAACATCCAAGGTCATGGTCTTTGACCAGAAAAAAATTTTCGTTCTAGATTGGCAGAAACATTGAATGCAATGGTCGTAAGGTCATTGCCAGGACCTGTTATCTGAAAAAACTGAATATGGTCATGAATAGCCAAAATAACTGAAAATTGGCATAGAGGCATGAAGCATGTGTGCTGAAACCAAAAGATACAAAGTTCATGCTCAGTCTGAGCAAAACTAGCCATGTACCGGTATGTTAAATCTCAGATTGAACTAGGCAATCATTCCAATGCAGAGTTTCTAAAATTTTCTAAAAAAGGATATGTTTACTATTTCCATTTAACATTAGCTTCAAAATACTTATGGATGAATTGGTGTTTCAGTCAATTCAATGTTTGATTCTTGGGGAATACCTTGATGTTGATGCGTGGTCATGAATGTTGGTGAAAGCCCGGCTCAAGTGTCTACTCAATATGAGCCCAGAATGCCACTGTTACACAATATTGGTTCCAACCATCTAGATTAAAAATGACATGTGTCTCAGCTCACAGTCAGCCCCAGACTGCACCCTCACACACTGTACACTTTCTTACCACCTTGTTATCACCTCCCAGCACCCACACCCCTCGTCCGAGCTGCCAAACAGATGGACACCAGCGTGCATGTGTGAGTTGTCTGGTTGACTGAGCCTCAACATGACCATTATTATTTCAGTCCTCCAGACTAAAACCCACATATGTCAATTCACACTCACAGAATAGGAACAGGTTTAGAATGAGATGTGGCTCTGGAGGTTTTCTGTAATAAACACTGGTTGAGTGTCTGGAGTCACAGTTTCAAGATGAGCTGTTGATTTAAAAAACATCTGACACTGCTGCAAATTACATATCTAATCACATTTTCTCAGCCATTATTTTGGATTAAAAATGCAAACGGAAGGGCCAGCTGTAGAAAATTCTGTTGAATTGTTTATCATTTCGATATAATACATTGTTTTTAGACTAATCACTGGAAAGTGAGAATACATACACAATAGACCTGTGACCTAAACCCATATTTAATATGTTAATAGGACTGGCAACCTGTCCATGGTCTACTTACACATTTAACCCAATGAGCACTAGCAGAACCTCTAAGCATTGAAAAGGAAGATTAGATAAATGACTGAATGAATTTCAACAGTCTCATCAGTTTAATCACTTTTAAATCTAATAAAGGCCAAATATACACTTATGAATGGACAATGAAATCATCCAGCATCCGCATGGTTAGAAGAGTACAGTTAGAAAGGATGGATAGAAACAGTATTTCTGAGAAAAGAAAATACTAACTTGAGAAGTTGAGATGAAAAATATTGCAAGAATTTGATCTTGCTGAGTTTGAGCACTGCAAACTTTGATGACTGATTTGTCTCAGCAGTTAAATGTAAAATGGTTACTGACGAAAGTAGAGGGGTGACTGTTGAAGACTCCAGCTGAAAGGTGAACAACCAACCAGCAGCTTGATTTTGCCTTATTGAGTCTTAATCCATCCTTAGATGTCTTTTTCAAGCAGTCTGTTATGTAGGTTGTCGAAAACCAATGGTATGGGATTTCATGTCTCTGGATAATGGGGCCCAGAACTAAACCTTGCAGAACACAATTGGGCAGCTGATGAGTAAAGGATCCTACACACCGATTCGAATTGAGATTCACACAAATCTTCTTTGTCTCGGTCGGGGAAATATTGATGCAATGAATCTCCCTGCCTAGAGATGGCATTCACAGTGCAACAGATGCACTCCGACAAGGAAAAGATGGCAAACAAGGAAAAAGGAAAGAAGTAGACGACAATGGTAAAGAAATGAATTAGAGAATTTAAAACTGATATGTTCAACAGTTAAAAGCTGATTAAATAAAAAAATGCATGAGCTGTTAGAAACAACAGTGTCATTTCTGCTCAACGCAACTTATTCTTTAGTGTTTGGACCACATAGCATATTGTGCTTGTGTTACAAGCATCTTCTGTGTTCTTACTCTAGATAGTGCCGGCCTCTCTCTATCTCTCTAGTGTGTTCCAGCAGTTACAGGAAGTGGGGTGCTACAGGGTGATTATGTTAATTTACAAAGGCAATTAACACTTAACACCCAGGGGACATTTAACTTTCTGGGTCTATTAATTATGCACTTTGTACATACCAAAATATCCTCTTATCCTTAAGAAAATGTACTAATTAAGCCCAAAATACAGCAGAAAGTTGATGTTGTTGCAGAAATGTCTGGAAAAAAATTTTTGAAAGGAAGCCAAGAGTGTCGTCACTAGATCAGCTCTCCTTCATTTCTCCTCAGCCGTACATAGAGGAATGCAATGCAACAGCATCTTCAATATTCATGAGTTTTGAAAATCTTTTAACACCAGATTCATTTAAGCAACATAAACATTTTACAGGTATTGTTGCTTCTAATTTTTCACAATACTTCTTTTACCAACTGTTTCTTGGTTTGGAACACATGGTTTAGCTGTTAAAATTAGCCAAAGGAGGGCTACGTATTCCGGTGCTTGGAGACTTCTAATACCCATTCCATAATTCTAATAACAGCTTTCAGTCATGTGATTACTGTTTTAAATATGATTTTATATATAATTCTAGTGTGTTGGGTCAGAAACTGCTCAGGTTATTTTAGCAAAAAGCATTTACGCAAAAACAGCAAGTACTATAGCTAGTTTTCTGCTTAGTTCTACTATGTAAATAACTACCTCATTGCAATGGTTAAAAAGAGAGAGATTTGCAAATCACTGACCTCATGTCAGCATGGTGCAGGACAGCACACAGATGGACATTGAGGAGTAACTGAGGAGATCCCTTTATATTAAATTATAATAAGCTGCAGTTACTCCTTTAATGGCAGGACTGTGCTTAGAGCCTGTGGGTGTTTTTCTGGTGTGATGTAACATGTAGGACATATTTTGAAACATAAGGAGAAATCTCTGAAAGAGGAAATGATTAAACATCCAAAGCTGTATTCTATAAAGGATTTGAGAAAATACAATAGAAGGTTTTTCTTCATAAACACAAAGAAATGTCATCTTGTGTGTAAAAGCTTTAAGTAATTGATTGAGAATTTGGACTATTTATTCAGTTTTACAATATTTTAAAGGAGCTCTTAAATCGAGAATTTAATGTCATGGATATAAATAAAATTAACAAGTCTAGGATTGTTGTAGTGGTATTTTTTTCTCTGTTCATTTTGATGTATAAATGTAACAGCTAACTGTCTGCTTGGAGTGAAAGCACAAATAATGCCATTCTTCCACACTTCCATTCAAACATGGGTCTAGAAAACCACTAAATAAACCCTCCCCACAAAAGGGATACTCTCCTCTTCAGCTTATTTGACATTGACAAATTCCTGCTGCAAATCAGGTCTAGTTACCATTGTTCTGATGTCCCCTGTAAAAAAAAAAAAACTTTGTCTTTAAAACAGAAGTGGGTTGGTACTCCTTACGGGATTACGCATCTGAGCGAATATCCAGTGATGAATCTAAACTTAGCAGATCTGTTTACCATTCAAGTCAAGCCAGCAACTGAAGTCTATGTCTTCCCCTCTGAGTCGTCTGCTGAGGCCAAAGGCCAACTTTATTTGTGTTGCAGCACTCAATCATCTGTGCGCTGTTTACTCCGGACTGCCCTGGACACAGATCAGGTCAGAGGAACATATTCTCAGCACAGAGACTGTTTGTCCACCGTATGCTCATGACAAACACACTGAAGCTACTCAAAGATAACATAGATGAGAAAAAGATGAAGAGAAAAGGTTGAGTTTATTCAAGAGGGTCTGGATTGTGAAAGTTTGCTGTCTTTGAATCAATGTTGTACATTTTGTCTGTATATTTGTCTCTCTCGATCCATCCATCTATTCAAGAAACCATCCACCAGTGATCAAACAAGGCTCTATACAGGGACCTGTCTGTATGTTCTATTAATAACTTAAAAAAAAAGTTGAGAGCACTCAAAATTTCAAGACAACCATCTTCAATTTATTTATTTATTTTTTGTTGTTGTTTTGGGATGGGGGTGGGGTCAAGAGTTGTCATCTTGCTTTCTTAACTTTGAACTTTAACATAGAGCTGCAAAGCATACAAATATAAATTATCTGAACAAATTAATCCTGGTTAAAACAACTTTGGGCAACTTTTATCAAGACTTTGAAAGGTGAGAAGGCCCTAAGAGCTCGAAAAATTGATTGCAGTTTACCTTGGAGTCTTTTTATAGTGCATTAAAGACAGTGTAACCAATAAAGATAACATTGAGGTGTAGTTTTACTCTTTTTGATGCTGCACTCTGACTATTGCATTGTACAAATTGAAATATTAATTTGGTATTCGTGGGTTTGTGAGTCAACTAAAACACAATAAAGAAATGCACCACATTTTACACAAAACTTGTGAAACTCTAACATACAATTGCAATATATTAGCTAAAATTGTAAAAAAAACTATAACTTTGTCAGTGAAATGAATATTAAAGTCACGTGGCTAATGTGCTAACCATGAGGTCATTTAACGTTAACACATAAACATTCTTACCAGGCTGGGAACAAGAAAGAACAAACTTTATTATGGATTTAAAAGAGTTGCTCAACTTCTTTTAATTAAATGCAGCATGAGACAGAGAGACAAACGTCTGCTTACCTCACACACGGAAAAAGATTTGTTCAAATGAATCGAGTCAAGAATCAATAGACTCTCAAAGGTACAGAATATAACAGCCAGCATTAGAGCTCAAAAGTAGTAACAAACTTTGGTAAAAAAAGTAGAAAAGTAGTAAAAAAATGACACTAATAAAAAACAGCAACCACTCAGAGTTGTTAGATTTTAACTCATACCTGTTACAGAGCAGAAGCTAAATTAAAGCAGAGGGGTAAATGTCTGCCTTTCTCCACTGCTGGAGGTATAGTGTGGAGGAGACACATGCTGACACAAGCTGCCCACCACAGAAACACACTGAGCTCGGTCTGTTCTGCAGCGGATGGGCGCCCCAGTCAGGTGCCAGATTAGAAATATGGTTAATTTTCACCAAAATCTGGTCGACACCTAGATGGATAAACCAGAGCTCACAAACTGCATTGGGGCGATTCCAACTGATGAGTGATGATACATTTGAGATTTTCTTGCCATCATCTAGTCAGTGTGTCTTTTCTATCTTTCTATCGGTCCCTATATCTCCATTACTGTAGTTTCACTTCTGAGGTGGCACGGGCATCTGTTTCAGATGTGCCCTGGAGAGGTATTTAAGGTTTATCCAGCCACAAGATAGCTCCAAAAAAAGAGATAGGACACATAGGAGGGCACTTTATTGAAAAGCCTTAGAGCAATCAAATATTCACCCAGTTGAGCTGAAAGAGGAATTTTACAAGGACATCAAAAAAGTCTAGGAGTCAATCGAAAGACTGCTCCCCCATGAAATGGTCCCAGATAAGCAGTGAATGATTTACTCTCCTCTTACTTTCCAAAATACACTATACCTATTTAAATATCAACAATACCTGCATGGATGACTGTGTTCTGTCTGTAACACGTTTTGAAGCCAAACTAATTCAGCTATTTCACGTTTCGTAAACACAGAGGTCTTGTGATCAAGGAAAAGACATGTATCTGTTTCAGAGTTGTTAATCTTTGGAGTTATACAAATATGAAACAAATATCATGTTCAGCATGTTGAAAATATCAAAAGAGATATTTATTGCATTGATAAAAAACTGTAAACACTTTTAAAGATATATTTTTGATCACTAAGGCCACCTAAGATGCCAGTCAAGACTACATCTAACTGAAAAATGTACAAAACTGACCAAAAATCCTATCATTTACAAGAGCTGAGAAAACAAGGAACACCCAGAGGAAGTGGTGCTGAGCTGAACAGAGGGACCAAGAAGCACCACACTGTTCTTCACAGACATGGTCCCCCTGCCTTTCTTAATTACTTTGTGCAGTTCAACGTGAAAAGATGTCAGATCGCCAGAGACGAAGATCTGTCCTAATGAATGAAAACAGATGGACTGGTCATAGAGTTGCAGAGACTGCCAAAAGATTCATGGAGGAGAGGGAATGCTGAGAGGGAAACAGAACCACAACACAGAAGAAACAATCGGATTGATTGATGGAATTCATGTTTCTCATAAAAAAGATTTGGCTCAGAAATGTTCTTAATCTAACTTTCTCTCTGTAAAGGTGTTTTGAAATATGTTTTATCATGACTACTGCACAAAAAATATGAATTGAGTTTTCGAAAATGAATGAGGTTATTTCTCCACATTTAATGGCAGATTAACAAGCTCCCCCGATGTGAACAGAAATTAATTATAAATGGACTGTGGAGGATGTGTCAAGCTGATTGACAGGGCTTGCAGCTAGGCAACATTGATGCATACTTCATAAAAAAAAAATAAAGTGGAACCTGTACTTTTTTTCAATCCACAATGAGCACAAACTGACATACGCAAGTAAACAGGCTCAGCAAATGATGGAAGGGATAATGGCCAAGGGATGGTGTTCTATTTTTTGTTAGAAGCACAGACTATATAAAACAATGGACAGAGTAGGTTTCTGATCAAGTGGTTGTATGGTTAAATTAGGCTTAAGCAATTTTTTTACAAAGCTCGATAAGTCCATCAGTGCAAATAGGATGAGGGGTTGAGGAGGTGGAAAGATGACAGCTTTTAAAAGTTTTTAATTGTTTTATAATCATTCCATGAAGACGGAAAGGAATCAGGCCATTTTCCAGGTGCTCACAGTCAAATTCTGCTGGTACCAATCTTTAGTTTTAGCATGGGAATCCGCTCATATATGAATTCAGCCTCAAGTGGACAGTCGAAGAATTGCAGGTTCAGTCATAGCGTAATATGAATCTAGAAGGAAAAGTGGGAGGATGTTGCTTGGTAGAGAGGCTGTGGGACAGTGAGAAAGAGAGCAGCCAGGGAGAATGAGGCTGATGGTGATGTGAATTAGCTGTAGTTGGGTGACTACAAGGATTAGGACACCAGCAGAAACAGAGCTGCTGTTTCGATGAGGATCCAGCGTTCCGACAGCATGATCCTTCATGGCCCACCTAACTAAAAACACACGCATGCACACTGGGGTGCTATTGACTTCCAGGAATTTGCTTGTGTTGATGGAGGCACACTCTCTGCAAGATGCTCTTTTGTACATAAGTGTGTTTGCTTAGTGGAGGTCTCATTTATGTCTGAAAATGGACTTCCATTTAATTCTTAATAAATGTAACCCTTGAAAGTCTGAAGCCTTGTTGAGCATTTTTTACTACTCTTAATTTACTCTTAAAAATTACCTTTAAAACATATTTTTTGGCAGTTCTTGATATCAATTTTATTGTACAAATATTTTTTAATTACATTACACAATATTTCCACAACAATCCTGACAAAAAAAAACTCATAAAAAACTGTCATTTTAAGTGCAATAATCTAAAAAAAATGTACAAAACATTTTATGTTATGTTATGTACATTATGTTCTGTACATATATAAAAGTTGAATAAAAAAAATAAATAAATCCCTCCCCCCAAAAGACAAAGAAAATAACAAAACAATGTGAAAATTGTACACCTCTCCTAAACCGTATACACTTCTTCAAGCCCTTTTTCTTCCATTGTGCTTTGTTTTGTATCAGAACATTGAAAAGACAAGCCATATTGCAGGTCTTTTACTTCCAAGGGTTATTCCTTCTTTTTATCACTAGAGGGGACTGATGGCACCCAGCTGCACTGTTATAGAAGTACAAATACTCAGTCACGTAATTTGCTGTTTTTATTGAATTCTATATTATATTTTAGGTGACAAATTAAAATTATGAGTTACATCAATAAACACTGAACACGTTCCGTTGCTTTAGATATTGTCTTTTGGAGATCTTTAAAAAATACATAGATAAAGTGTTCTGTGTCCTTACGTTTGAATGTTTTTAAACATCTTTCTTATTACAGCTGCATGCTTTAACTTCCTTATTCAAGCACCTCGTTAGCGTTGTGAATGAAATTGTGTATAAATAAACTTGCTTTGCCTTTTCAAAGCTTCATAGCAATAAATGATGATAAAATGATTATTCACAAAACATTGTTGTGTATCATTATTGTTCTTAACAATCCATTATGTTAAATATCAAATAAAAATCTTTAAAGACACTTCCACTGACATATAATGAGCACCATCAAAAATACAGAGAACCAAGGCAGACGAAGAGGTTGGTACTGAGAGTGCTGGTTATGAAGCTCTGTCCTGGGTGGTTGTGCTTATTCAGAAACACCAGAGATCCAGTTCTGTGCTTCATTTGTTCAGCTCATTAAATATTGAGAAAGTGGCAGAATAGCAGATTTGTGTGATTGCCAATAAAACGGCTTAGCTGCACAGTGAAATTTCTTGAAGCATGCATCCCCCATCCCCCATGTCTCACTTGCTCTCATCCTTCAATCCATTACAGGTGCGAAGAACAAGTGACTATAAATGTTTTTTCCAGCTGTTTCCCAATCAGCATTCTGTCGGTATCATTTAAACACTTAACAGCATATTTGAATCATGTGTTTTGAATTTAAAGCATGATACCATTACAAATGACTGGTTTCTTTTAGGGTTTAGACCTAAATCTCAATGTGATTGATTTAAATAAATACAATAATTGGTACATGTTTTAAGAATGCACTTTATTGATGTACCTCAATCTATAATGACATTGGGTAAGAATGTTTTAAAAAGAAGTTATACATTGGTCTTTTAAGGGCCGTGGATTTTTAGAGTGCAGCAGGCTGGACACGAACATCTCCAGAGCCTCATTAGGAACCAAATCACAATGTAGTATGCACATACATGTTTATGAGCATGTGTAACGAGTATAGAATATATTTAATATAGTCTGCTTTATAAATACATATTTACACGAAGAAAAACATGCAGTGCAACATGCATTTTTAATCAAAGCAGCAAGTGGGTGAAATGATAACGATGCAATGAGGGGATATTGAAAGATTGCAGGTCAAAAATAATGTGCAGGGTTTTGTGGCAAACTTTGATGTTCTTTGACAGTCCCTCATACGTCCCCCACACGAGCCTTAGATGTTGCAATCAGAATATAAAATTAGAAGCAAAATCATTGGATACTGTGTATATAGTTTAAACAGTTTTAAAAATAGTTTTATTTCCCATGTTTCAAATAAGTTTCATGCAGCTTCATAGAATTGTGATGAAAGCTTGATTTGAAAGATTCCCAATTGTATTTTGGACAACAAAAGACCAACTATGCCCTTTCTGAGAAGACTCAGCATGTATGGATTGCCTTTTTTATGCAAACACATGCTTCGGATGAAATAGGTACCCCTTGTTCAGTGAAAGTGGTGAACTGGTGACCTGTTCATAGCACTTCCCACTACTTCCCACGACCAATACTGCAGCAACCACAAAACACTATGAACATTATTAGAACTAAATTATTGACTGAAAAATCTTTATAAAAGCACTTCATAAAACTCCTTTCATAGTTTTTCATCTGTTAAATCCTAACAGCAGCACTTCATCTCTGTATGTTTGCTCTGCCACAAACCATTTAACCGCTATCATTATTATCACACTGTTCTCCAATGTCATTGACAAAGATAAAATCATGTTTGATCCGTTATGGGACATGTAGTTGTTAAAGGATTAGTTCTGGCATCAGAGGTGTGTCAGCATGTCTTTCAAACCCTGCGACTCGTAACCTACTGTGTTTCTTCCCTCTAAGGTGCTACAAAAAACTGGATATATAGAGAGAAACAGTCTTTTTGTGAGGTGGCTCTCCTGCTGCGGTCAATTTTCTCTTTCTCTAGGGTCCTTAAAGCTGCTGGGCCAAGAGAACGCCACAGGAGAACTTAAGAACTGATGTCATCCTGATGGATACTGCACATAAGCCCATATTCATGCTTTACAAAGCTACAAAGAAAAATGCTCATTGAGGCCTAAAATTCACACACTTTATTCATAATTTATAATCAAGATATTCGAGGGAAATACTGATCCATTCATTACATTAATTTTAAAATATGTTTCTTTTTCTTTTCAACCTATAACTTTGTTTAAATGAGACAAAACAATAACTAGATGTAGATATGTTCTGCTCAGTGTGATGCTCAATGGAAATCTTGATTTACAGGTGAGTAAAGAGTTCAGGGAAACAAGAGCTAATGGTTTGTGAAACGTATTTAAAGGTGGAATAGAATTGTCAATATACAAAGCTAAACGAAATGCAGGAGTTTGCTCATCATAGAGTTCATAAGCAAGCTATGACACAGCAAGAAATTGGCAAAAAAGATAGGTATAAGGAAGGAAAAGGGATTTATTAGGAACCTTTTTCCTCCGGTGCTAGTAATAAGAAGAAATAATTTGACCTGGAGCTATCAATGTTGTTGGTTCTTAGAACCACTAACATAACATAAAAAGTTTTAGGGCTACATATCAGATAAAGTACATTGTGTTGTGCCCATACAAAATGGCAGACACAAAAATATATTTATAACAGCTGTGGTGGTCTTAGGCTGTGGAATTTACATGGAGACCACCTCTGGATTCGGAGCTTAGGGATTCAATCCATCTTGTTGTTGTTTTTGGTTTTTAACCTATCCGATATTTTACTGACAATTAAAATGTCAAAAATAGACGTAATAAATAAAAATGTTAAATCACTAACATTTTTCTATTTATATTGTTATATTGCCATGTTTCCAAAGATGCGGATAAATTAATACACAAAATTGGAAAATTCTGCAAAATATTCAGTTTCATAGAGCACAAAATTGTTACTTCCTGACACACTGGTCCGAAATATCAAAAGAAAAATAAAGTTGCATTAGGAGAAGGCCTTTATTTGTATATAATAACTTACTGGTGTCTTAGAACACGTAGACGGAACACGTTTACGGTTTAAATTTGTTACATGCATATTTATTGCTGGGCATCTTGCCATTTCCATCCAGGTTTTTTTGTTCCGATATTCGAAAATGTGTATAAAAAGAAATCGATGGAAACGCTGCAATTGTGGATGTGCATTTCTGGGTACTGGATCAATGTTAGTTAAATAGACTTTCTGAACAAAGTTTACTTCATTGCCTAGCAGAAAGGAACAAGAGAGAAAAGTGTACACGCAAACATGAAGCTAGGGTTGAAAAACACACTTTCGCATTAATTTCACCGTACATAATTTGAACGTGAAAGCTAGCATACTCAACATTTTTGTGTGCACACAGTTTGATACATGAGGCCCCAGGTTCAAGATTGTGTTCATAAATATCTCTCTATTCCTATGTAAAAAGCGACCATGAAAAGCATAAACTAATGGGTTTGTGTACATAAACTATTCTTGGCCTCTTTTCTCAAGAGGCTGCTTATGGACATTACTTTAAACACTGCTGTTCTAGAGCTTTCCATGACCATTCTTCAAAGCTTTTGAAAATCCAAGACTGCCAGGAGAAGAGGTAGGAAATGGGTGAGCCATTCTGCCCTTTAATTAGCCCTACATTCATCAATTCCACACAGTCTACATTCAGCACCTCCACAACACACCAGTGCACAGATGAGCCCAGGGCTTTCCTATTGGATTCTGAGCACCTCATTGAGTTCTGTGATATAAAGAAACCGGGCAGCCTGTCTTATGGTTTTCACATTTTCAGTGGGGGGATATTTCAGAGATGTTTCGCTATCAAATATGATCAGGTATTATTCTAAGCGACTTTCAGCCATCTTAAAACAGGTTTAAGATGGCTCTTTATTAGTGTTTTTACAAGTCATTGGTACACAAAACACTCCTGAGCAGATCCCATCACTGTAGATTTGTGATTTGAGCCCCAACCTGACTGAAGTCACACACAGTCTTCCCTCTCCCTCTGATCAATCTGTAGATATTCATAGATTTGTGTTCCTCATGCAGCTATTGCACAGTGGCTGCTAGCGTCTGAACACCCCACGGTCGGTTTGAAATGAAAATGAGCCGCAGATACAAAAGAAAAGAAAAACAAATCGTGTGTATCAGTGGGGCATCATGATGGGCAGAAGATTGAGGAG
This sequence comes from Danionella cerebrum, assembly GCA_007224835.1. Lineage (NCBI taxonomy): Eukaryota > Metazoa > Chordata > Actinopteri > Cypriniformes > Danionidae > Danionella > Danionella cerebrum. Next base: position 61,329 of record SRMA01026726.1, on the reverse strand, counting down.
CAGATACAATCGTCTGATCAGACAACCTTGTAAATCAAACAAACCAGAAGAAAGAAGCGATGTGTGATCGAAAGAGTCACAGAAAAGCTGTAAGGCCTTAGTACAAACAAGAGTTGTCCCTGAATCCACTTTCTCATAATCTGAAAGGACTCAGTGGAATAATAAGAGCAGCATCTTCACTGTAAAAGGGGAACATGAAGGGCATTCTCAATGAAGTAAAGTCCAGGGACACATTTCTATATAATATGTAGAATCTTTTTTCTCTTTAGCTTCAGGCTGAGAATATATCTAAAAATCAAAATTGCACATAGTACAATCAACAAGTGAACTTTGTCTATTCTATTCTATTCCAAAATTGATATTCTCTTCTTATTTATCTCATAAGCATCAGATATTTCACTGTCACTAATCTGGGCAATGAATATGATTCGTTTGATATACCTGCTGGACTCGTCTCCATTCTTCCGTGATTCCATATTTAAACATAAAGATCAGTGGTGTACTAGACATCAGTCTTTAAAGGGTGCGTGTCCCCAAAACCCAAATACCCACACCTCCAACATAAGATGAAACAACCTAATTGTTCTTATAAAATATGGAGGCTTTAAATCCATGCAAGGTTCTGTACCTAGATTATAGTATCTTTGCTTCAAATTCTTATATAAACATAAAATCTTATGCATTTACAAAACACATTACACAACTTTGATCTGTAGATTCAGCAGTCATGAAATTTTCACAAGGTTCACCAATAGGGCCTGTCTTGTAGTCTAAAGAAGAAGTACAAGGTAACTGTCCGGACGCAGATTAATTCTGTCTTATACCACCCAGTGAAGAGATAGGGAGGAAGGTGGGTTGAAGCCACTGGTGGCATGCCCTGATTACTCCTCCTGAAAAAATTCCCTTAGTAAATATTAGGCTCAACGCAAGCAGTAAATATTATAATTTAAACATTTTATTTGTGACTTTCTTGAATAGTGACATATAATTAGGTCAAAACTTTTTTTATAAAATGACCATTTTGTCCTTCACATTTAATGCTTTGGACCTCAGCGTTACAGCACATTAACTTCTTAATTACGAGTCCACTTCCATCTCCCACTATCGGTGCCCTGAGATGGGCATATCTTGTAGTGTTTGTGAGGCTGAAGAGAAAGAGGGAATGATTTTCTGTGCACAAAGTATCTTTTTTTTGATCATTTTCCCTTCAATTCTGCATGTCTACCATTGACTCACAGTTAAGATTTTCTAGAGAGCAGAATTTTTATATAACCTGATTTGGATCAATAATTAAGATCAAAATTTCAAACACAATGGACAGAATATATTTTATTACCAAAGAATAAACAAGGCTCTCTCTCTCTCTTTCTGGTCCTGTCCCTCCCTGCCGGGTTCCTCCCTGGTGGTTTCCCTGTCGTTCTAACTACCTCGTCACCTGTTCCTGATCTTGTAATCTGAATTTCTCCCCTTTATATTCTCTGTGTTTCCTTTTTCACTGGTTAATTGTTCTCTTCACCACCTTTGTCTGTGTTCTGTGACTATACTCCAGTTATCAGAGTAAGCGTTATGTTCATTGATGTTTTGGAGTCTGCTAAGATTGTTAGTTAGGAAATACGAAAATACTCCTACAATTTTTTAAATATTCCTTTAAATCCGTATGGCAGTTAGTTTAACAAGCCATCAAAATCTTAAGAAATATTCTCATAAAAAGAAGTCAAAATTAAGTAATTTATGTTGAGAATTAATTGGAAAAACCCACTTACTTATTAGCTGAGAGATATACAGCCTCCATCTTACAAGCACAAATCAAATTAATTAATTTCAAACTCTAAATCTAAACTTTCTTTGACACTAATTGACAGTTGAGTAGTCTTCTTTTAGTGGACAAAGATGTATTGGGTGTAATATTTAGAAGTCAATAAAGCCCCAGTGGAAGTATCTTACTCACCAGCCAAGAGTGTAACATTTCGTTTGTCTGCTCCTTTTAGGCCAGAGGATTTCCTCTCACCTTTTCTGTGTCAGAGCCCAAGAACAAGACCCGCTGGATCGATTCACACACTCTCTCTAGAGAAAGAGAGGAAGAGCGCTGATTCATTACTTAACGCTTCACCCAAAGGCACCCATGAATGGTTTTAGCCAATACCTATAGTCCAAAGAACACAGGATATATTAAGAATGTGTAATTTTACTATTATATCACAGTGCTGTGGTTTGATATTTGTGCCTATGCGCACAGTGCATTATATAAATCTTTGATTCCATCTAATACAAAAAATAAACAAACAGTGGCTACTTAATCCTTAGAAGTCAGGGACCTTTTTGAGCATTTTGAAAACTTTAAAATGTGCTTGAAAAAATTATATTTAGATTTTTTTTACATTACTTCATATCATTTTTTTTAGTACAAGCACAGCTTCTATTTTTTCATTACATTAAACAATAATTCCACAATAAACCTGAACTTTGAAAAACACAAAGCTTATCATAGGTCTTGCACTTCATCACTAAATGGCACTATAGCAACAATTTGGGGTCTATAAAACGAAACTAAAAGACGATCACACACATTTTAAATTTTCTCACATTTTAATTTTTATTACCTTGCAATTGATGTCATGATTCTTGTAATTTTCATTCAAAACTAATAAACTTTTTGAAACCTATACATTCAATTTTAAGTCAAAATTAAACAATAGGTGGGTCGCATCATTAATACTTAATTCAAATCAGAGTGCAGAGACTTCTAAGGGTTACATTTAAACAAGATAAACATTTAAATGAAACTTCAAAACCAGTGCAATGACTGCAGTCAAATGGTCAATCTGGGCTGTCGTGATGTAGGAGTTGGTTTATTCAATAATCTAAATTCCCTTTGGGTGTGAATGTGTGAGTGAATGTTGCACTGTGATGGACTGGCCTCTCACCAATGTGTACTGGAGATAGGCACCTCGCAGACCTCCGTATAAGAGGGGTTGGAAAATGAAAAAAAATATATAAAATTTTTTTCCCTTTGGTAAAATCCAATAATAGTGAAAAAACAACAATAAGAAAAACATTTGGCACACTTCCGATTAAACAATGGTCCACAGACAAATTAAATATAAATCCATAAATTGAACAATTAATTCAATTTAAAAAAATTAAACTGTGAGTGACAAGATCACAACGAAAGTAACTGGAATATTTTAACTATAAACTGACACGTTGACCCTTTAGGAATCCCCCCAAAATGATATTGTCATTCGACTGAGAAATTGTGCAGATTTAGGAAATCTGACCAGTAGATGAGGTAAACCTGTCTGAAAAAGTATGTGCATGAGTGCTTTGAGAGCTCGAATGGCTTCGAAATAAGGCATAAAAATATTGGTTTGACTGGGTGCTGATGGCCCTGATCTCTTCAATAACTCCATTATTAATGGCAAGGTATGAACGTGACCCAGTACTAACACAGCAGATAAAGAACACTACACAAAAACACACACTCTCTTCACAGTTCACCCGTTTATGAGATATGAGCTAAACGCAGATCAGGGCATGTAAAGCAATAGACCATCGGACAGGACTCTTGTTTTTTTTTTCTTTTAATAAAACTAATCTGTAGGTTGGTGGTGGTGTGAACTGAAGCCGTGTGACAGATGGAGCAGAGGATGTGATGAAGATGAAGCTCTGATAAATCCAAGGCAACTCTCTGCAGGACTTGACATCATCACATATGCGCTGATGGGAACATGGCATAATATGTCAAAATACAATAATGTAAGTGCATGAAGTCATTCAAACGCTCTCTTCTGGATGACGGTTTTTGTCTCCTGGTGGCCAGAGGTTAAACCATCATGCAAATGCAACAGAATTTGTGAAAGTGCCCAGAAAGTCAACTTTAAGTAAATGTTTCATACATTGCAGATGGAAGTTTCAGGATGTTCTTGATGGGAAGTAAGATGGACTAGTGTCTAGCAGCTATGAGCATCTTTGATATCTATCTGCCAATATACGTTAGAGTTTGAGGCAGCATCCTTACCTTAAGAAAGGTTAATAAAGGATAATTTACATATATTCCAACAGTCAATACTTTGGACACCTCATGAAACAAATGTTATTATCCTCCACAGAAAAACACAAGTGTTTTTGGAATGTTTACTAGACCCATATGTGTGCTGATATTTAAATATTGAACTTGTACACTTATTTTCAGACACACCTTTGGGCATCTTTAGGGTGTTTTTGTCAATCCTGAACTGCACAAATCCTCACTAGACCTCAAAATATTTACTTCTTGTTGAATACACAGTTCACAAAGAGCTGGGACCATGATTTCAGTCTGGCCTGGGACGATGATGATGATTAGGAGGGTGTGTCTACCTCACAATTGCCTGGAGAAGGGATTAGCCATCTGATACAGACCATAATGAGTGCATTTGGGAACAGAAGGACCAAACTCCAGTAGGAAACAGACATTTTTCACTCATATAATGTCTGTCTGAGCAGATCAATCAGGATAAACTAAAGCGATTCCCATCATGTGTTTTGTGCATAATCTCTACAGGATAATCAAGCGTTTTGAATATGCATGAGCTGAGTTACAGTATGCATCCTGAACTCTGCCAACCATGCTTTTTAATGAGACTTAATGAGACTGAGTTGTTGTTCAGTGTAATGATGGAGACCGTATTACACAAAATAACAGATGTGTTACACTAAATGATGAAATATGCAAATCTGCTTCTATCGCAGACAATTGATGGGACTTCAAAAATGATTTGTGATCACGTTGAGAAGAATTAATTCATAAAAACTGTAACTAGAGTCACAATTAAGGTGAGAAGAGGCAAAAGCAGGACACAATCAATCAAATGGACATTGAAAGGCTACCAGTGGCTAGAAAACACAGGAGACCATCAGGGGGAAATACAGCTTCCAATAGTCAAAAATATTATATTCTTCTATTACCGTATATATTAGAAAATATTCCGTAATATTCTATATTCTAAGTTAGCTCTTGTTATTGTTAGGTGGGTGTTTAATTAATGGAATAATAAGAAAGCTAATAACAAATGAATACAATTAAAATGTAATATAAAATTTGTAATTAAATGTACAAATAGTTATCACTGCAGAAAAAAAACACAACCACACAATTTATTACTTATTGGCTTATAAACCTTGGTTTAAGTAATTAAACAAAAATGTCAGATATTTTATTTAAATTGGCACTTTGCATCATTATGTGAAAATTAGTAATATATTAATACATTTGCACATTTTAACATAGTTTATACTTCACACAGTATTTTCACATTTTTTTCAAGAACATTAAATTCATTTTGCAAGTTCAATACTGCTTTTGAAGAATTTAATCTCAAGTTAATAATCCTTTGTTTGTAGTATTTTGTGCAAACCTCTATATGTATGGAATTGTGCAAACACGGCAGTACAAGAATAAAATTGGCCTGCTTTGTCTCTGAGATGATATAAGACAATGTAACATACAAAACAGTGTTGATTTTCTGACGGGGGGAACCCTGTGGACACCATAAAAGGATTCCAAAGGACTGATAAGATGAAGGGAAGTCACTGTGAGGGAAAGAATCACTTGATAAATGCGTCTGCTGGTGTTCTCCTACCCCAAGCTCAGAGACACATTCCCTCCCACTCATGACCTGCACAGCACAAGCACATGCTGCCAATCTAATTAATTTTACACAATAAGAGATTATAATCTCAATGTCAGATCCGTTGGCTTTGGAAATGTTGCCTGGCAGCCGCTCATAGTTCTCCCTGCTCTGTGCTGCTTTAATCAAGCACATTTAGAAATAATCAGCCAGGTTTTCTCGCCAACATTTTGTCAAGCATTTTTTATCAGCACGCTACAAACTGTTCATTAAAACAAGAATTTTAATGATGAAGTCAGTCTCTTGACTGCATGTCATCACACGCAATTTTAAACAGTGACTCCTTTTCATGTCCACTGATAGTTATATTCACTCAAACGCTAATTCTCAAATTATAAACTTGATTTGACATTAGAAGACAATCTAGCAAAATGATTACTCAACCATTTACACTTTTGGCACCTTCTAATTCCAGGCAATTGAGCTGTAAATTACCTGGAAGGCACACAAACTGTACAATGGTACTCAACGTATGTCAAGAGTGCTTTGCATTTCAGATTCCAAACCAGCTACCCGTTGCTTCAATGACTGCAAAGCCTTGGCTTCATTATGTAGTCACCTGAATTGGTTTTGGCTAACTTTTGTGTAGTGCAGAAGACTAGTTGGTATCCAGCTGCCAATCCTATTTGCCAAATTCATATTAAGGCAAAAACTAATCAGCTAACTAAATATCCCCCATGGCTGATCAGTCCAGAATATATATATGAAAGCTTAGCTTTTGTTCCCAAATCCAGTGGCAAAACCATTAGGACTCATAGAACAAAACCGGTAATTACACATGGTAATTACATCAGAAAAGGAAGTCTAAGTGTCATAAAAGTTCTTCCAGTCCGACCCCTTGGTCTATAGTGGATGGTGCGCTGGGCATGTAGTCGCGGTTGCCAGGGAGACATACGTCTTAATTTCCTAGGCTTCTCTTTCTCTCTCCATTTCTCGTCCAGCCCCCATACAATGAAACACCACCAGTGATGACTTCTGGGAGCAACCCATAATTTCCGAGATGAGGATGCGACTTTAAACAATCATATTACTGTACTAGTCTCTCTAAACTTAAAATAAATTAAAATAAAGCTGTATATACTTTGCTCTTTTGTTTCTTTTTCCTTTTCTTGTTTTTCATTAATTAAATTATTTTATTATTTTTTTTTGCATTTCTGCATCTCATGAGACTTAAAACAGCTGATAAGCTCCAGTTTTTGTTAAAGCTGGAAACTGGAAGTGACATGTTCTCTACTGTATGTTCAATCAGGTACAGTGACCCTGCAAATATGCAAACTGCAACATGTTTAGGAATGAGCGGTGCAAAACATCTGTTAATGAATACTTAGGATGAACCATTAACCCTAGGTTTTGTGTAAGCATGTTAAAAAAAGATTACATTTATACAGGGTTTAGGATTACACAGGGTTAACAATTTAGTGTGAAAAGCCCTGGAGTGTTTCTAAAGTTTGAAGTTCTCATTTAACGCATATTGATAAGATACAAGAAAAATGACAACTCTAATCCAAAAACCAAACCCCAGACAGCATTTGCTTTAAAGAGAAGAACCATACACAAGACATTTCCTTGTGTTACTTTTCCAGAAATTTGAAGGTCCACCAGAGAACTTTCCTTGCTTTAATGTAATAACCTGCCGGAACGAATATGCAGCACACTTTGAATCGATGTCAAAATCAAGAGCACTTACATGATGTGAGGAATCTCAAAGGTTTTTACTTTGTGTGTTCTGGTTCTTTGAAGCAGTAGGGGTTGGTTGTGTGGCATTGATGCAGCTCACGGCGGCAGAGAATCGCTTCCTGCTCTCGCTGCCAACAGCTCTCATACCTCCCCTTCACTTATTAATAAAGACACTTGGCAACCGGCAACGTAGCACAAGCATCTGCGTGTTCTGAACACGGGGACCCAGTGTCAGAATTTATCACTCTTATTTGCTAAATGACCTTGGGCTGCTCACATACGTCCAGCCAGACTTAATGCACAGCCTGCAAGGCATCTTAGACAGAGAAAACAATCTGCAAATCAATTCAGAATTTTGCCACAAGCTTTCCTGCTGGCCATTAGAAACCAATGTCACCTTCAGAGGGAATACCAAGAACTAAATTGCTGTCTTTTGGAGAGCCCTTGGTATACAAGATCAAATGGTTTATTGGGACTGGATGTGTACAAGGAAACATTTACATTTAACCTAAATATCCAGCAAACTTTGATCTAAAACATGTAGTTTTTTTTTGTTATTCATCTATAGTAAAAGCCAATTAATTGCTATTATGAACACCAAATACGCTGTTTCCAATCTCCAATTGAAATCAGCTCCTTATTTTTTTTCGTTGTAGTATGATACCTTGAAATGACTGGATTGTACTAAATGTGATATTTTTATGATAAGCACAGCCACTGCAATATTGTAATAACCAAACTAACACAAAAAACGTTGAGAATCACACATGGAACGATAATGGGCCTCAGTTTGTGTTCATTGATCTCTCTGCGCACCTCTGCATTGATTCTCCATCCACCAGGAGGATATCATCTCACTGGCTTCCTACCGCAGAGCCAAGGTTAAAGCCTCACTAAAAGAATAACCTGAGCCCCTTCATCCTTCTGTTTGTATGGCTGGAAAAATCTTTGTCTGTTTATGGGACAAAAGATGAATCTTCTTTAAAACAGTCATAGACCTCAGCTTTACAGCTCTCTTGCTTGCATTTCAGAGGTGCAGAGAGAGCATTGCTTGGAATATAGAATTTAAAGCTGGAGCAATATAGGAGGATTTAAAAGCCGGCTGTGTTGGCGGAGCATGACTGTGTGCAGTGAAAAATATCCACCACCCATCTTTTAGCATGTGAAAATAAATAAGTATTTACAAAATTAACCAGGAATAATTTAATATTTGCAGAGTCATTTTGTTGTTGACAAAGCTGTGTTTAAATGTTAAACAAACAGGAAGGATTCTAGTGAATGAGAGTGAATAGAATAACCCAAATCCCATTTCCTGCAAGGAAACATTTAATAATACATGGTTGAAGCCATACATAAGCTTTTAAACTGATCTAAACTAGGGGATGTTTTTGTGCTTTATTTTGCTATTACCTTCCCATTATAAAAAGTAAATAAAAAAGTGCCGATTGATCTCAACTCTGCAAACATGACTAATGCTGGAAGAAATGCTGGATGTTAAATATCCCTGCAGCTTCGTCATGGAGTCATTAATGCAGGGATTAACCATCTCACAGCTCACCAGCGCACTGTAATTGCTCACTTCACTTCAGGAGCACACATATGAGGAGGGATTACACTCTTATGAGCTGTCTGTATGAGTGCCCTGAACATTCTAGTAGGAAAAAGAGACCTCAGGCTTTACCAGACATAACATTTGAACACAGGGAAGTTTTACGGGATGAACATTACAACATTTTTTGCAGGTTCAGAACTGGGACTATTTATATATAACTGAGTATGCTGTATATATTACATAATATGAGTTTTAGGCAGGCGTGAAATAATACTGAAAACAAAAAATGCTCTACAAATATGGAACCAAATGCAGTGAATAAACAACAGAGAAATCTAAACCATAAAAAAAAAAAATAAATAAACACTTGCATACGGTTTTTATAGCTTTGGGACATCTTAGAGAATTAACCACAGATCTTCTGTGTATGTAGCTCTCTCACATCTGTCTGTTTCTTAATCTAATCCAAGACACGCTCTGTAATGTTAAGGTTAGGTTGCTGTTGTGGTTCTTGTTCATCTTTATACTGAAAATGAGGCCTATGACATGTCTTCCTGACGGTATTGAATAATGAAAAATATCTGCCTCTATTTCTCAGCATTGAAAAAAACAATCCAGACTAAAACCATTTGCAAAAATGCAGACCTAAACATTCACGGAACCATCACCATGCTTAACACTCATTTGAACTGCTCTATAGCCATTCAATGGAGAACTGCCTTCTGTTACAGACAGATATTTCCGATTTTGAGCACACCAGATAGTTGGAGGTTTGGCTTTATAGCTTCAACACATCCATTCTAAACCACTTCTTGGCAGACTCCTCCAGTAGACAGTACATGAGTGTACCTGGGTCTCTGGTTCCTGTCAGTTCTGAGCTGATGTTGGACATCTTCTATTTTGGAAGAGTAGTTTGTTTGATGTGATCTGAAAAACAAGTTTCCTGGGCTGACCATTGCATTTTCAATCCTCCATGTTGCCCATTTATTTATGGTAAACAGCACATTTTAAAATCTGCTTTCAAATATTTAAAAAATAAGGTATTGTGTGTAATGGCTGAATTTATAATCAATTACAAGTTTTATGAATGTATATTTTTTATTTATCACTATTTAGTGAATAGAGCCTTGGTAATTTATGTATATATTTTAAAAACTGGACAGAAGGTTTTCCATATAGATCCATTTAGTCAGTTTCAATTAAAACTTTAATGGCATCTGGCAACATTATGTCAGTTTAAAGTGGCTTCCACATTTTTAATCACGATCCTGTTGAAAATAGCCACCATTAGCTTAAAACTGCTTTTCAATTTACAAAATACAACTGAAAGTGCCTAAAGGTTTGACATGTTTTGGTGCGTTTTATTAAAGGTCACATGAAAATCTGTTTTAACACAAACAAAAGAAGCAAATGTCAGCTTAACATGCTTTTATTTCAAATGTGCACTTAAAACACAAAACTCAAACAGCACTCAGTCTCAATCATCCTCAAGCCAGAACAAACAAACAACCAGACAAATAAATGAACAGCAGTCATGCATTTGATTTTGCAAATAGTTTTTTGTTTTGCTCGTCTAGAAAAACCTCATTATCAGAACAATTGCATTTGTATGCTAATTACACTCTCCCCCGTTACTGTGTATATTTAAATTTGATTAGAGTGTTATTCCTTTGAAGAGGTTAGGAAGATGTCAGGATGCCACATCTATTCATTTTCTTCTCTTTTGCTCTCTTACCATTTATTACCCTGAAGCCAACTTGGGATCAAGGAAAAAGGATTAAAATGTGTATACTTCAAATAAAAAAACAAATGATAATCTAGATATTTACTGTTTAATTTATGTCATAATCCCTAATACCTACATTGGGAACATTTATTATAGCACAATAGCACAATAGACCTGCTGAAGTGCACAAATGAGAATTTATTATACAATTACATCTGATAACATGTTCAATGCCTCACTGCTCTTGAGTTACACTGGTTTGTTTTACAGTTCTCCCGACTGTCATCACAGTTATCTTTAGTACTGTTATTATGTTGAGCCGCTGTCAGAATCGCTGTAACCATCCTCCCTCTGTGTTAGCTGTCACAGCTCTCAGATATCATGGCTATTATGAAATCTCATCAGGGTGCTGAAAGACAGAAAAAGCACCACTATACTCATTCAGCGTCACTGCAGATGTTGTGAAAATAATTAAAGCTACTGCATTTACAGCTAGAAATCACACAACCATACATTCTTTAATTTAACCCTTTTGCAGTGTTAAGATTTTTGTTACTCAGCCAGTGTTCATGGGTCTGGTGGACCCGCTGGTGTTTTGGGTTTTCAAAACAACACAACCTTTTTAACTTTGAACATTTGTCATGTGAATATTTAATTTGGTGAACTATGAACAGCAAAAAATATCAACATTTATTAATTAAAAGTTTGTTTTGTTTTTGTTTTTCCTAAATTAACGATTTGTGACATTTATGAATTATTGTGCAACCCGTTCATTGTAAAAAAATGTAATAAAATAAGAAAATCTGTTCTAATCAAGTGGACAAAGTGGAAAAAGAACCCATATACAAGTACATATATATATATATATATATATATATATATATATATATATATATATATATATTCATGTTGAAAGTAAATTTACATTTTTCTTCCCTGATTTGAACAGGAAACATTTTAGTGGACCTAAATAATTTAGAAAAGGTCATTTTAAACGGTTAGAAATATAAAACACTATATAAACACTGGGTACACCCCTAATGGAAAATTTGACTTAAAGTATTTAGTATTTTGTCCTGCTTCAACCTTTATGTAGGATCCTCTTGGAATCCTCTTCCACTCTTCCACAACAACATTACAGGGTATGTTGAAGATCTCGCTCCCCTGCACTTTCCATCTGAGAATGCCCCGCAGATACTCTATACTACATTGGTGATTAGGTCTAATGGCATGCTTGGCCAGCCAATCACTTTTACCCTCAGCTTCTTTAGCAAGCCTTTTGGAGTTATTATCATGTTGGAATAATGTCCTGTAGCAGTGTTATGCCAAATACCAAAGATATGTCACAGTACATATAGGGATACATGGTTCAATCAGTGAACTGTTGCCAGCCAACTGCGCCTGAACTCATGCAGCCCCAGACCATGACAAAGCCACAACTATACGTGATTATAGGCAAGGCACATCTTGGCCTTATCAGACCACAGGAAATGCTCTTAGTATTTTGAATCCCTGTCTGTTTGTCTTCAGCCAACCACTTGTGCATCATCTTTATTGTGCTTACTAATCTTTACAGAGTCTTCATTGAGGTACAACAGCCTGAATTTGACCAATTTGATTAGCTAGTTTGAGAGAGTGAGAGTGAAAAACCAACATACCTGCTCCCCATTCACACCAGGGATGGTAGTTAGGGCATTATTTCGACATTTACTCTAATGAGTATAATTACTTTTGTTGAAAGAGGTTTGGACAATAAAATGGAGGTTATTGAGTAGGTATTTCCCCAAAGCAATCAATGATAACTATCGTCGATTACTATTTTTTGCCATTACCTACATCTCATTTAAACCCTTGTTGTCTTTCTGGATGAATTGTGATGCAACTCCTGATATTGAAGAGGAGTTGAGTGGTATTTGACAAGCTGGAATCGTGCAAACACACACACTCACATTTTCTGTCATTGAGGCGCAGCAGTCATTGGTTTGCACTGAACAGATGATGATCAAGCTCAGATCATAATCCAATCTTCAGAAAAACACAAAACAGCTTATAGCCTCGCTTACTGCACATAAATGTGTGATTATCAAGCACAACAGCATTACGCCTGTCCTTAAATGACATCTAATCATCAAGATGTGGACTGGAAATTATAGTAGGTGTGGTTTAATACTTTTCTATCTGTTCATTTAAGGCGTTTGAGGTCAGGACGAAGGGAGAATCATTTCAAACTGCCATCTTGATGCGAGACAGTGTTTTCAAAGGAGATTGATAAGATTGCATTTGAACTTCAGTAAGCACAACAGCCATTAATAAAAATGTCTGTATCTCTGAAGACATGCACAGAAGCTTAAACATAGTGCAGACACCAAGATGAATGTCAGGCCAATACAGATTTTTCATAGGCAATATTTTGAAAGATCTTTGGTGTGGGTAATGTTGTTTCTTTTTAGATTTCATTTTTGATGCAGAGATAATTAAGGAATTTTTCATTATTTACAGATTTGTGATGATGACCACACCAGTTCAGGAAACTAGAAAAGCTTAATTTTTGTGCAGACAAAATGTATTTCTTTTTAGAGATAACTAATTACCTTCTTCTTCTTTTCCTTTTGGCTGTTCCTAGTTTAAGGGTCGCCACAGCGAAACATCTGTTTCCACCTAACTCTGTCCTCAGTATCCTCTACTCTTGCACCAACTAACTTCATGTCCTCTTTCAGCACATCCATATATCTCATCTTTGGCTTTCCTCTTGACCTCTTGCCTGGCATCTCCATCTCCAACATCCTTCTACCAATATAACCACTATCTCTCCTCTGCACATGTCCAAACCATCTCAATCTGACCTCTCTGACTTTGTCTCCAGTCCCTCTGATGTGCTCGTTCCTAATCTTGTCCATCCTTGTCACTCCTAAACTGAACCTCAACAACCACAACTCTGCTACTCTGCTACTTCCATCTCTCATCTTGATAACTATAAAAACCTTTGGCATGACTGAAGACCTCCCCACATAGATTCGAATTTTGATCTGGAGTTTCGTGCAGCTAACGGAGCGAGTGGTGCAGTCTTTGTCCAAAACCAAACACTTGCCCATCATCAACCATCGAAAAGTGCTTTATAAAACAGTGATGCAGTTAAATGCAAGCTGCAGTGTGTTAATAATGCTTTCATGCATGTTTATGCTGTTTTAACCAAGTGGCCACACATGGCCAGTGGAGCGAAGCGAAACCGTGGGGATGGCCCGCACATGGCTGGCTGCAGAATTATTTCCTTCCAATACAAGTGTAATGTAACTTTTTTGTCCTGAGAAATTACGTTATTTACACAAACGGTAAATAACCTTTATTCTATGCAGTGAATAAAGTTCAATAGTTCAAAGATTCAGGGAAGTCATTGTCAAATTCTTGTTAATGTTTATGAAATGAGCTGTATATTTCAAGATGCTGCATGTGAGAGAGGTGTGTGAGACGGAAATCTGAAACTATGGCCATCAGAAAGTTCCGTGTGCGAATGTGCACCCTCTCTCTGACTATCATGGAGGCACTCACTTTACGCTCTCATATTAGTTTAATGTAGGCAGTGTCACGTTGTCAATTTTTTACGGTCAATGATTTTAACACATTCACAAAACCACTCAGTGACTGAAAAGTTTGTCATGCATATTAATAGACCATGTGGCATTTCTGCATTTTTGAACTTTGTTGCGTAACTATACTTTTAACTTTGTGTTTAAAACAGGAAGTGCCAAAATGGCCCAAAAACTGAAAATGAACCCCTTTATTGTTGAAAATAAAGTAAATGGCTCACTGCCTTCACACTTCCCTTGTTGTGATACTACTTCCTCTCTAGATTAACCACCTCCGCTTACCACCCAAGATAATCTGTGTCTCCTCATCTCACCCTGTGTCTCATCAACCTTGTCGTCTTGTTGGTGTTCCCTCTGGTGTTGGTCTCCATTGGATAACCGCTATGTCCTCTTCTACACCTGCTCCCTTGACACAGAAGCAGCAGATGAGTTATTAAGATCATTGCAAGGAATGTTTTCTTGTTCTGTACTTCAATTGCGTGATCAATATATCTGCATTGTGAGTAATACCTGCTGTTCTGTGATGTGAGCATGCTGCTTTTTCTCACTTATTCATTCAACTTCTATTACAACCTAGTGTAGACAGTAGTGATACAAAGCAAACAACATAATGGCCTGCTTTGCTTCAAAGTCCTTCTTTTATAGTCCTTTACGATCCCTATGGAACCCAGCAATCATTTAAACTTGTCGGTCTCACTCTTAATACAACGTCCCTCATTGGAGCAGCTTCCTTTTCTTGTTCCATTGCTGATTGCTTGATCTTATAAAGAAATGCCAGAGTTCTTGTTTATCTGGTGTTTTAAATACAAACCACCTGTTCCTGAGTTTGAGTTTCTGTGCTTCCTTCCAATGTGAAAGAAGTTGTATATATATATATATATATATATATATATATATATATATATATATAGTTGTTTCAATTTACAGCATTTAATTCATTTTAATCAGGTGCATAAAAAAATAAAATGTGTCCTGATTGATTTTTTGAAGGATTATTATTACAACGCACAACAACTCCCACCCTCCCCATAAAACAGTGGTTGAAGGGGTTGAGAGAGACAAAAGTTTATGTAGGCTGATAATGAGCATGATACGCAACAATGCTTGTTGCTAACACCTAATAAAAACTTACATTATCATGTACAAACAAATTCTTTTAAATCATTATTCAAGTTACGTTATTACCTCACATGTTCTTTGTGCAGGAACCACTGCACCACTATATAAAGTTTGGCAAGAAGTCAATGAAACTTGTTCCAAGTAACTTGTATTTTTTGTCTCTTATGTCTTTCATCCCTTGAAAGCTGCAGCTTTGGAAGATAAACCTTCTCTGGGATTAGGGGACAAGAAAGAGCTCTCCAGAAAAGCTGTCAGAACTAGAAGTGTATAATGTGAATTTGGCCAAATGTAATGCATTTGACAGATATAAATATATTATTGTATTATATACATATTTAAAACATAATAAAAGCATGTCATTAAGGGAGAAAAGGAGTGTACTTCATTCTTTAAACTGATTGTTGATTGTTACCTGTTCAGTTTTCCTAAGCCACGCGCATCAGTGAATAATTACAGCCAGTCAAAAAAAAATGCTGTTTCAAGCCCTGAACCGCTAAACTGTCAACCGTGACTCAGTTCGCTTCTGCAAACACAAATGGTTCCTCATTTTGAATAAAAAGACAAGATGTTACTGTGAGTCTGTGAGACCAAAACAGTACAGTGAAATTTTAAATGTGAAAAATACATTTTAACTGTCGAACTAGATAACAAAAGGATGCCACATGGTCCATTGGGAAATGTGGGGCGTTTAATCAGGCGCATAAGACCAACCACAAACCACCTCTATAATTAAAATAATCTCATTATCATAATCATATAACTACAGCTAAGAAATGTAATAATACCAATGCACATTTGAACAAGCCTGAAGCTAAAATCGTAGTTAATATGCAATATATTACTTTAATCCTGTCCTTTATTGAAATATTTACTCTAATTACATTTACAAACAATGAAATGTATTCATTTCATTCTGAGCATGTCAGCATTATTTTCTTGGTAAAGACATTTCTAAAGGTGGTATTGTCAGTTTGTACCGGTGCGTTCTATACACAACAAAATATGGGTATTAAAGAGAAAATTTAAATCCTATGACACTTCAGTGTGGATTTCAAAGGTTCTTTAATATCATTTCAGACATTTCAGTTCTGTAAGCACTTTTAGAAAGTACTTCACACAAAAAAAAATGTTTAGTTTATTTTTCACTCGCTTACTCTTTACACAACGAATGTAGTTTTTTTTTGTCTGCTTTGTACAATTCTATTAATGTTCTAGAAATTATGTAAGCAACAAGCACAACTTTTAAATAACAGTGAAAAATCACACCATAATCATAAAAGTGCATCTTCCTTGTCTCTCTCCAGATGAGAGAGAGAGACTCATTGGAGAATTAGATCTGTTCCTGAGATCCTTCCTAAATACTCTCCACACCGGCTACAAAGAGATGCCTCTGGCTAACAGGATTTCACTCCATGAGAGTTATTTTATCATGACTCAGTCAGTATTAGAGCCGGATTAAACCTGTTTGAAGATAAAGTGTTTGACAGCTATACCAGGAGAGTCAGAAGAGTGTGAGTGAGTAAAACACTCTCCTGGTAATGAAGTGCAGGATACACGTGTGAAGAATACAATGTTACTCAACATCTGGTTGTACACTGTAAAAAATTTGCAGAAACTGAACACCCGCATATCATATAAATGCTACAGAAAAATACTGTATTTCACAAAACATGTCAGAACTGTAGAATTTACAGTGAAAAAAAAATATTAGGTTTTACAGAGAAATACCTTAAATTTAACGGTTAAAATGTAATGAAAATATGACTTTTAATGTAAAAGTTACAAATTACTGCATTATTATTATTATTATTATTATAATAAAATACATGATTTAAAATGTTCTAAAATTAGTTTTGGAGACACTAATGAACACTAATGGGATCATCATCATTTAGACAGCTATAAACCATAAAACATGATTCAATTATGGAAAATTTACACTTTTACACTTTTAATTTTCACTATTATTTCAACACAAACCTTTAAAAAGAGACCATTCCGAGCTGTAAAAAAAAAACAGTAATTAAAAGTTATTATTCCACTGCATACCTTAAAATTAGACAGTTCTTAACTGTATAAAAGAGGGTCATGAACCGTAAATATAACATTGTAAAAACTTTAATTGTAAAAATATAAACTGTATTTATAGCAACAAAAATATGTTAATTACACAGTTATAAATACAAGAATCAGTAAAATTTACAGTACAATCCTGTAAAACCAACAAAGGTGCTGCAGATTGCAGACAGATTCAGACAGATTGCATTGGGTATTTACAGTATTACTTACCAGATCATAGCAATGAAATATTTTCATATTATATATAGCCGTATACATAAAAGCCATACCTCAAATGTGGGAACAAGGGCAGGTAACTCAAATGTGCATGAAAACAATGCAACTGGGGTTCAGAACAAATGGCAACAGGGGCTCTGGACTGATGCATCAACATCTGAAATATTTAGCTACAGTAAAATAAAGAGTGTTTCCAGGCATCAGTGAAGCATGTGGGGGGCTGTTTGGGGTTGCATTTCTGTAAATTGTGAGATCTGGTCAGGATAAATGATGTTCTTAATGCTTAGAAACTCAGGCAGATACTTTTTCCTCATGAAATAACATTGGAGAGGCATATGATTGGCCCGTAATTTATTCTGCAACAGGACAACAAGCTCAAAAATACAACCAAAGTTATTAAGAAATATATTCAGGATAAATAAGAACAAGAACGGTAAGTGATGCCCCCACAGAGCCCTGACTTCCAGTGTTTCATTTTTCACACCTGGATTAAACCTTTGCACAGTATTATACATAGTTATAAATGATCAAAAATCTAGTATTGCAGTATTTATGTAGCCTTTGTGAGATGAATGAATATGATTATATGCAATTATATTGTCCACAACACGAAGTCTGTGCTTGCTAACTATTAGCTCAGTGCTCACGAAGCCAAGCGTGTGGCATCAGTAATGGGAAGGGATGGAGAGATTATTTATCTGTTATTGTGCTTAATCAAACTCTTATGCAACTTTAACAAGCAGATAATTAACCCAGAGTAGCTGAAAATAACTCACAGGTGCATTATTAATGGAAGACATATTACATTCATTAGCCCGAGAACACTGCTGCAGGAAAGTTTCCACGCAAGACTCTCCCAGAGAATGGGAGAGAGACCTCCAGATGAGAATCCCCATTATTGTCCTCATTGTGTAAAACAAACACAGAATGGCTTTAAATATGTTCATATTTTGGTCATTTGGTCAAAGCACATCTGTAGATAGTTGAATTATGAGGCTAGGACATGCATGCCAGTGATAACAAAACATGGTAAAATGGACTGGACAGATTTTTTTTTTTTAATATTGTGGGTTCAGTTTTTAATATATTACAAAGATACATGTATTTTAGTTTAAGTGTATTTTCTTCTGTTTATTAAAATCTGAATATTGAATTGACCATATGGGTAGCATTAATCCAGTCAGTCTGTGGTTCTGTTTATGTGTAATCGAAGACTAGGAGGCTTTGATAGTATTCTTTAATTCATGCTATTTATATAGCGAAGTTTGGGTGGAGCTTATTGGACTATCCAATCACCTATGCCTGCCTACAATTATGATTCAGTATTTTCTATCAAATATAAGGCTGTTCCTGTCAGAGTAATGCCAGTGTTTGATCAAGCTGCTCCACCTCTACCCCTTCTTAAAAAACATAGAGCATTTTTTCATCTGTTTAAAATTCTTTAGCCAGAGACAATTTCCAAAATGCATGAAGTTTGGAATAGTAAATAAAGGGGAATTAAATCAAAATAATGTTCATTCATCCATCCATTTTCCAACTAGTTTATTCCCTTTTGGGGGTCACAGCTGGTGCCTATTTCCAGGCACCCTGGATCACACCCTGAACAGGTTGCCAGACCATTGCCAAGCCTCGAAGCGACTACCTTCTAACTGGAAGGCAACAGTGCTACCCATTGCCCCACTGTGCACCCTATAATAACTTTCAATATATGCCAATTTCTTATATGCAAAGTCTCATCATTTACTTAGCATAGCATGGCTCTTTAAGTAGATTGGGGTGGGGGGGTGTTGAATATGGACTTGAGAAAACTATGTAGAACAAGTGATGGCATGGCCCGAGCCTTAGTCTGCTCCTTGTGAAACTCCTCTAAATTCTTTCTATGAAATGCTTGGATGTAAAACTGTTAAGCAATAGCTTATTTAGCAATCAAATTTGTGATTTAATCTCGTTATGAAGGTCATCAATAACTGCATTTCAAGTAAGTAGTCATCCCATTAATGTTTAGCCTATATTGACTTGTAGTTCATTTAAAGGTTTGGGAAACATTAGCAGCTAAACGTAAGTGTGAGTTCACTATTTACCATGAGATGTTTCGAGGTGTACCCGTAATACAAAACATCTAGAGATTATTATTATAGGTTATTTTCAAACATCCCCAAAACAATGTAATCTAAATGTATAGTAAATGGTAACTGTAGGCATTTCATACATGTACTTTATTCATCAAACACTGATGCAAATCTAATCTTTATTTATTTTTGTCAATAAATTCATCAAATGTATCTGTGTCTTCAATCTGCATAAAAAAAAATATTCCTGTTCTTCAATTGGGAAAATAAATCACAGACTTAAACAATATAGCTCTATGTTTCCGACATCACAAATTCCCAACACGTAAATAGTTGTGCTACATTAAAATGTGTAAAACTCATTTGTTTGCTCATATAATCATATGCACCTTTTATTTAAATAAAGATTAAACAATAGTTTAAAATAAAATACACCTCAATGGACAGAGTATTCGTGTTAACGAGCCAGCTTCTAAGTTTTTTTATTCTTGTTGGCAAACATGATAATGCAAATACCAAATGCCATTATTTCTATTATCTATCACAAGTGCAAAGATCTAAATGTGTCAGTATTTGTTTCTACACACTCTTTATTCCTCTGCTTGACTGTCTTACATTGTTCTTGCATCATCCATGCATTCTCATCTTCCAGCATCTTTAATCTTTAGCGTTTCTTCCACCTCTTACAACAGTGTACACTGTCACTGTACATTTTCTAAAAGTATTCTATGCATGCAGTGCATTTCAAACTTGTTTGGCTTTGTTAGTGCTTCCTTTGATCAGAGGCTGCTTCACTTGCTGCTAAACCGTGTTCTGTCAAAAACTGATAAAAAGTGCATCATTTTAGTTTGGGGTTGCTTTAATTACTTAATTATACAAAGCAGCCTCTATCTTTGTGGTCATCCTTTGTTTGTTAAAAAGTGAATTGATTTGTAGCTTTTACTTGAAAATGATTGCAGTTTACTCTGCTTAACCATTCTTTACTAAAAGTGTGTAAGTACTTTCTACACGGCAGTTAACAGCGCCACAGAAAAATTCCAACAGCACTTCTATAAAACAAAACAAAGTGACACAAATCTCAGCATCAGAGAAAATATGGTTTGGAATGTGCTTACAAAGGTATCCAGTAATAAACTTTCTGCAAGGAACACTTTGGCTTCAAAACATAGCTATAAAAGTGTTATTTTGCGGCGTGAGAACAATTATGACTGGCTGCAATCGCCCTGAATTTTATTAATGTAAGAATTGTCCCCTCGCCTACAATAGCTTGAAAATGATTTTTTTTTTATCATCGACTTTAAGGGCAGGCAATGACAACTGAGGGAGATAATTCACTGAACTGGTAGAGCTGCATTTATAACTTGCAGGACTTATTGTTTTAAAGGAACCCTTGTGGACACTGTGTGTGAGTGCGTTTTGCTGTAACATTGAAAAGAGAATGTTATGTCTTCATATTAGTTTTCGGTTTCAGACACTATTTTGTGAGTGGGAAAAGGGGATTTAATAATTCAGAGAAGGGTTCATCTTTTTCACAATGAACGTTTTCCTTTAAAACAAAGACTTCTTTAAAATGAAAATAAAAAAAAATGACTGAGGTGTAAAAATGTATAATTTATTAGTTTAATTTTAGGTTAAAAAGTGAGACCTCCCTCGGCGTGGGATTGACTTCACATTCTTGTCCACAAATGTAACGTAAATTTGAGTGCTCTTTGTTCGAATAAAGATAAGCAAGTTTTTTTGTTCTCATGTCTGCTGTGAGGCCAGACAGAGTTCGGAAATGCCAGGGTTTGGAAAGATGGAAGAGACAAGAGAAGTTGCTCTCAATTAACTTGTAGGAAGAAGAGAGGAAGGGAACATGATGAATACTTAATGAAGGTGCAACCCACTATATTTACTCTTTCGCATAAAAGATCTGGATGTAAGAAATAACTTTTTTATTCTAATATCGCTCGTCATTGTAATATAACTACCTGCATAATTTAAATTATGGAACCTGTAACAAATCAAGTCCAAATATGCAATGCATCCCCTTTTTTTTACATCAGGGAATATGCATCCCCTTATGCTATGGAAGATAACAGAAGCATTT
This sequence comes from Danionella cerebrum, assembly GCA_007224835.1. Taxonomy (NCBI): domain Eukaryota; kingdom Metazoa; phylum Chordata; class Actinopteri; order Cypriniformes; family Danionidae; genus Danionella; species Danionella cerebrum. The sequence goes on along the minus strand of SRMA01026726.1, from coordinate 39,549 downwards.
AGACAGCAGTTGTATATGATGTTTATGTGTGAAGAGAAAGCATTTGCGTGCATTTAACAAAGTTCATAAATGAATGGGTGGATACATTTAATCTATAATTTGAAGAGAGTGAACGGCTTTTTCAAAAATAACAGTGTAGAAATGACAGGAAAGTGATGGGAGTGCAATGATAAAAACATTAATGAGAAACAATTCACACAAGTAAGCTTGTCAAGCTATTGGTTCTAAACAAAAGGTAGATTAAACTCAAATTAAATGCTCACAGAGATATTGAGGAAGATAACAGTAACATTTTTGTATGTAGTTTTTGTTTTTTAGTGGCTTGAAAAGCTGTAAAGATTACATCCAACAAGCATGTCAAATCTGCTGCACATGTGTACAGCAAGAGTTAAACACACACAAGCAAGGATTGAAAGCAAGACTGCCTGTGGCTTCCGGATTGGTTAAAGGTCAGCCTGGAAGCATTACTGAATGGAAAAATTCAAATTAGGACGTTGAAGCTGGAAGATGTGATTATGGTGGAAGGGTTTTAGCAGCGGGATTGCCACATGCTCACCTTTAGCTTTTAAAAATGGAGGCCTCTGCCCACTGGTCATACCAGACCATCACAGCACAGCTGTCAAACAATTCATCATGCACCTCCATCTGTTAGACTGAACTCACCCAGAGAGCTATTGAAAACAGCCAGCAGGTGACTATATAGCTAAACAGCTCTCAGAATCTGGCCAGGTTCTGCTTTTAATTCATTTCTAACACACTCAATAGTACATTTCTCTTCAACTGGATACGAGTAAACCATCAAAGGACTTATGTTTAGTTATAATTAAAGTCTATAAACGTTAGCTTTACACATTCAAGTCATTTTTATCTATTTTTCAAATAAAAGTATTAATTGTAAATGCATATTTATATCTCAGCTGTTTTGTAAGTTTTGTTCTGTATGTGATGGAGCAGGGCCTGCTCATCAGAATTTTTAAAATACTAATTAATGTTAAGTGGTGCAAGCTGATTTAAATGAGGTTATCAAGTGACTCAAGGTCCCATGACCAGAACCTTCCATTTTCCCATTCCAACGGGGGGAGTTCTTAAAATTCTCTGTGAAAGAGACATGAATATAATTTAGTTTATGTAAATTGTTGTTTGCCAAATGAGCAATTGTTGTTTGCCAATGTTGACGTAAAACATATTGTATAAATTTGAGTTTCATTTTGTTTAAGGATAGGCTTTGTTTTCTTGGGTGAAAAAGTTCAATATACTTACCTGCTGATGGTTCGACCCATTTTGAGCTCTCCTATAAAAGAGCTCAAGTTCATTCAGTCTGGAGGAGAGAGCGGGAGACAATAGACTGATTTTGACTCCCTTGAAAAGTGTGATCACACCTTATACATGAATGGAACCTTGTGACTTTTAGCTCTGCTTAGAGCTTATAGACTCTTTCCTCATTTTGTTGCTGAATCCACCTCTGCAAACCCTATAGCTAGCTTTAGCTGACCCAGTTTAGTAAAGAGATTTTTGCTGCTGAGCAAATTTTTCTTTTTCTTATTTAGGAACAGGGTTTTGTAAATATTTATGTTTGGATGTTGTTTTGGTTTGTCCCACTTTAACCACTGGTAGCACAATAAAACACCTGAAATTCCTCCTTGCTCTGACCATCTCCAGTTCTTTGACCCTTGGTATCCTACATTACGACAGTTGGGCACCAAAGTCTGGGATGTTTTGGTTGGAATTCATCCATAGTATATTGCTAAAAACCTAATTGTGCCAATGTCTCCATGTTTTATGAATACTTATTGATTATCATATATTAAATATGCTTTGATTACTTATTTATTATTTCAATATAACATTTGTTAATTTTTTCTAAATATTTACTCATTCTTCAGATTTGGTGTTGAGAGAATCATTGTCGTACTATTAAATTTACTAAATAAGGAAATATGTGTAGTTAAATTTTAGCTTGTTTGATTCACCCAGACACAATAGTCTTTTCTTTAATGCAAAAACTGCATAAATAAACAGAATCAAATAAAAAATCAGGACCTTTAGATTTTTTTGCTTTTATAAAAGCCACCCCTTTAGAATTGCTTCGCTTTGGATGAACTTGTGCTACTCTGAGGCGCAGATGCTCTTTGTGAATTTGCAGCACTCTTACAGAAACCTGCAAAGAGTTCTGGAAGGAATGATTGTGGAATAAGGACGAAGGCTTCGATGCTATTCACAGGGAAGAGCTTCTGCAAAAGCAGTGGCAGTCAGCTTTGAATAGACTCTGGAGTAAAAAGCCTCAGAGACAGGCTGCGCTGACAGCAAGCATGCGGACATCAGCAGAAAGTGCCATGTTACAACATGTACAAGCTTTATGTGTGTCCAAACAAACACAGGGACCACTGTCATGTCTGACATCTGCTGTTTATTCCTAGCAACTATGTTTTGTGTAGAGTAGGCAACATGAATGGAATGCATACTGCTTTAGTGCATGGTAAAAAAAAAAAAATGGCTCATGAGATTTCTGCAATTGAAACTGAAAATCAGAACACCATATCAATGCAGAAAAACAAAGCTTTGGTTCCCAGTGAGCAAAATAGATATAACAATCAGCTCTATGCAAATCCAAGTTGTGAAAGTTGCTTGAAGTGCATTGAAATGTAAATTTAATTCTGCCTAGATGAAAAGCATAAGGATATGCTTGCATTACCTTACTGGTCTGCCCTTATATAAATTAGAAAGTAAAAAAAAATACAATAACTTCTTGCTGCATGTGACCATTGAAAAATAACAATATTGACAAATAAAGCACACTTTCCATCCAGAGTCCAAGAGAACAAAACTGTAATTTACTGATAAACTGGCACCAAATATAAAAAGAAAAATGTAAGTTGCTGTATTACGAGAAGGCCTTTTTTGTGTATAAGAACTTACTTGCATCATAGAACACCTAGACGAAATGCAAATATGTGCAATCATGTTGCTTTTGGAGGCAGGAGACTGCTCTTTGGGAACGCAGATGGTCAAGACACTGAACCACGTTGATGGGAGACTTTGGGTAAGGAATATTAGAATGACCAAAACATTTGAAGGATCGGAGCTTATACGCAGCTTTTTTTCTTTTCAAACAAAAGTTTATGTTAGTTGTGCGTATAATTTTTTATGCATGTTTTCAAAATGCATGTGCATCTCCCCGTCACCGTCCAGGGTTTTTTGGATGGAAATGCAGCAAATAATGACGTCCCATTGACCTCATAATGGCTAGAATTTAACTTTAATCTAGAATCTCAGCCTTAACCTTAATCAATCTTAGCCTTCTTATTTTCCAGGAAAGTGCAGGTCTAGTTATATTCTTTTAGCAATAACTAGATTATACTTATCGTCATAGAAAAAGTTGATCAAAAAAAATAAACATCCATTAATCTAACGTAAAATTATTTTGAGGATAGATTTCTTGATTAACAAATCAGAATAGTGTCTGTAATTATGCAACCTTGAACATTTTAATTGTTTTGAGCCCATAAAACGTTTAAAAAATTTGCTGCAATCTGCTGGATGAGACTTCCTAATGAAGATGAGACAGGACTCAGCAGACTTTTGTTCATCCTCGAATAAGTGCATTCATTAACATTCTGCTCTCAAGCTTCATTAATGAGAAAACAGCATAATACATACTAATTATGAGCTGATGTGAGAAGATCATGCATGTGCGACTGACACTCTCTTCCGTCGGGCTTCTTTCTGTGTTAAAGGATCTTTGGTATGATTCTTAAAAGAAGTCATTCCTGACCTTAAAGGTTAAACTGTGTGTCCATTTGAAGTGGTTCAATCTGAATAGTTTATGGGGGCACCTTGGCCCTTAATAAAATGGTAAAAGAGATTGAGGACTTTTCAAGCCAGTGTGGAAATCAGCCAAAGCTTTCATTAAGAAAAAAACACCATGTTCTGATTCCTTCATCCTCGTACTGTCAGTTTATGTCATGCCATTAATTTTGATTAAAAAAAATCAATATCTCAGCCAGCATTAACACTGATTGCTCCAGGTTTTCTGTTCCAAATTTAACTTATACACATATTTATGCACTTTAGGACTTTTGAGGAACCCACAATCTTCCTGTATAACATTGAGCATGCAGCAAATGAACAACTGAACTTTCTACCGAGTCAGCATTTGCTCCATCTACTGGCAGTTTGGGTATGTGAAGCATATACGATTTGCACAAAAAAAAGTATCAATCAGTCTGAAAATGTCTTGGGGATTAGGGTCGTGCTTGGGCAAAAGAAACATAAAATTATAAAGAAAAACATGGATTCATTTACTAAGTCTTGTAAACGATTGCCTCTAAAGCCCATCAGTGTTGTTTACTTTAGAACAGGGTCCTATGCACTGCCAATAGGTAAGTAGTAAGCACCTACTTAACCATATGAATAGGTTGATTATGGCCTTTAGATGGCATGACGACATCTTATAGAACTAGGTTATTAATCATAGAAAAACACGTAGTTTCAATTCTGATTGATTTCCATCTCAGTCACAGCAGTTCCCTTGAAGCAGCGACTTAGGTCATCCTGCCTTGATGGAGACATTAAACCTGGAGTGTTTTCTCAGTAATGAAGGAGGCTGACACACAGCTCATAACAGCATTCCCTTCTTCTCCTCCTTTGATTTTTGTCTCCATGCCTTTCTGTTCATTCCACATTAATTATCTGTCATGATAACAGGAGCATCTGCAGCAGTGTCTCTGCCTCTTCATCTTAATGAGCAATCAAAACCTCGTCTGCAATGTGCCGATCTTTAATTGTCACGGGTTGGAACAACATGTTTGAAGTGTCTCTCATAATGGAAAACGTTTAGAGAACCAGGGACAATATGGACAGAGCGTGCTGTGCTAGGGACAGACTTTACTTGAATTCATGTCAGTCAGTCTTATTCACAACACTCGCTTGTATTGTAAATATAAGTAATCCTAATAAAATGTGAATGTGAGCTTGAGAACTGAATTATTCCTGTTTAAAAAAAAGTGTGAAACTGTGTAAATGTGGGGAAAAAATGTTTAATGTTTTCAGGCTGTGTAACAGTGGAAAAATGTGCAACACTACTTCCCCCAGAATAATGAAATAATCAATAAATAAAAATGTTAATTGCACAATAATGTTCCCCCACGGCTATCATTGACATAAGTGACAGTTAAAAATCTACATTAAACTAAGCACAAAACCCCAATCTCTGCGCTCTAACTCCATTTCCATCTAGTACTGTGTCTCAGAAGTGGAAGTCTAAGCTGGGAAGCCAATGCTTCCTTCTTAAGGGCATTTACTCCTACTCCAATGGGGGAAACCAAAATACGGTTTTTAATAATACCCCATTCCCAGGACAGATAAATAGTCTCAAACATTCTCAATGTAAATGATGGCCACTTAAATATTTAACCCATTAACTACAAAAATAGGTTTTAATACTAATAATAATAATAAAAAAAGAACACCTATATTAATTTCCATTGTATTTCTCATCCTTTTAAGCTTATGAGTTACACAATAAACACAAAAAGGTTTCTTTATTGTTCACATTGCATAAATTATTAATGAACTGGGAAAGGGTCTTGGTTCTGGTAGGCATTGGACGCTATGCAGATCAGTTCAGCAGTGGCCAATTTGCTCAGGGTCAACCTTCATCACAGCCCATTTATGTTTAATTGCTCTAAAATGTAATCCATTTTGTACTGTCAAATCTAATGTTTGTCATCTCTCCCTCGGTGAAAAACAGACAATGTTTTCATGGTCGCCGTGCTGCTCAACTGATTTACTGTATTATATTGGAAGTGTGTATTTAGGTGAGAGCTACTATTAATTGGTGAGATCTAATACACGCTGAGGAGGTTGGGAAGTGAACACCCTCAGAGCCAGGCTAATTTACCCTCTTGACCTCTTAATAATGGAAAAGAGATTGCCTGAGATGCTGTATTGGTTAGGAGAGTGATTTTTATTCCTTTAACTTGTTACTTTCTTTGTGTGATAGCATTCCTATGGTTCAGTTTGTAGAACATTGCGCTAATAACGCAATGGTTGTGGGTTCAAATGCCAGGAGAAGCAAGAACTCACAAAAGTGTGTTCATACATACAAATGTTGGTCACTTTGGATAAAAACATCTGACAAATATTTAATATGGATATTAAAGGGAAATTATAGGGGAAATTATCTAGGGTTACTCATTGTGGAGTACCAAAAGTGGCAAAATGCTTAATTTGTTGTTATGATGCTGACATTATTAAGAATTTCCATTAAGTTAAGAGAGTAAGTTTATATTGTAGCATTAATAATGTGGCATCATGCAATGGCAAAAAAGAAGCCAAACTGTACACAGATATTAAATAGTTCAGTTCATATTTTCATAATAAATGTAAACCACTGTATATTTTATCAAGTCGGGCCAGGAATTCCAAAGAATTGAAAGTTCCATAGTTGAAAGAAAGTGTGACCTCTTTTTGCATTTTTTTTATCAATGAATACTCTAAAAACCTTGGTTTCTCTAAAAAATACCTTGGTTTTTATAAATGATCTGCACCTTTTCAAAAATGGAAAGTTCAAAACCCAAATGGCTTTGAAAATCTTAAACATTAAAATTATATTGGTTGAGAATGCTTCAGCTAATAAGCCTCATACTAAAACATTCATCACACTAGCAATACAGATTTTCCCTAATATCAACACATAAAACATGCCAAATCTGATTATATGCTTTAATATGCTGTGCCAATCCAGAGATAACTTCAGGTCTTATAATGTTAAACTTTTCTCAGGAAAATGTCAAAGTGTTCTTCATTCTGTTGACATGAGTCATCATGAAGCATCACATTCTGAGCTTAGAGCAAAACCAAATGTAACAAAGTTTTTCTTCTAAAAAGGTCAATGTTTGATGAAAGTAAGGTCGTCAATTGATGAAAGCACACTGTGTAAGATGGTTCGGTTGCTAAGCCTGATGTTAATTCATGATGCAATTTTGAAACCCTAAAACGTTTCCTCATCCTTCCAAGATGTGCATAACATGCAAACTTTTTCTTTAGAAATTCACTTCGAAGGGAAATGTTGTCTTCATTTCATCTCAAGTAGTTCCAAACTGTGTTTATTTCTTCAAAGACTTAAACGGTGCCATATTATGCAAAATCAACAAAATCAATTTCTACTGTTGCGGTGTTGTTTCCTCACCAAAAACATGCGTCAATGCATCAATATTTGCATTTATTAGTGCATAATTGTGTAATCCAATATTCCCTTTCAGTCAGCTTAAAACCCTTGATCCTCAAACCTCAACCTCAATCAATCAAGTCGTGTGCTCCCCCTTCTATATCATATTTTAAGGGTTTAAAAGTCAGTGATATCAGCTGTTTTCTGTCTATTTGCACTGAAAGGGGCATGACAAAACATGGGCATGAAAGGGGAATGGGGGGGGGGTCTACTCTGATCCAAAATGTATCCTAAATACTTTATCTTCTAATAGTGAGCAACAACATTCAGATTCTAAAACAGCATGTATTTTAAAGTAAACAAAGCTCACAAAAAAGTATTGTTTAATGTTATAATGTACTACTGTCATATATAAGGTGAAATAAATAATGTACACCTATAGAATTTTATCAGAATAGATTAATGGGTTCTTGAATGTCTTCTTTTCTCTAGGATTTCTAGTCTAATTGCTGTCGCCTGTGTAATCATTTGAACCCTGTTTCTATTTAGCCACCATTTTTCATTTGTTCTCCTTATTGACCCTTTCCAATTACAGTCTGTGCAGTCTCTGGTTTCCTGTCAGTGTAAAGAACTTCTTGTTGTTGGTAACGAGAACTGACAGAGGGGACGACTGCAGGAGCTTCTGAATGATCTTCACCAGTACACGGAACACTAGAGGAAGACAAATGAAATGATCACAGATTTGCATGATTAATGAATTTCATTATTAGGACTTAGATGCACGTGATGGAATACAGATGTGGTCTAAAGCTCAATGTGTTTCTCATATGGATAAAAGTTAGATAATATACCTTTACTGTTTAGTCTAAGGCAAATCTATCTGCAATTTCTAAACAGTGTTTATATTAATCTTTTTTTATTAACTAAATAACGGGGTAAAATAAGAAAAGAAAATCTATGCTTTTTAGTGCTGTCAAAATTAGGGCATTGTCAATGCATGCGCATACAATTATTTAACATTATTAAAGTTTTTTATTCTGCAATTAATGCAAGTTCATTACTGCCTGCTTTCATTACTACTGCCTTCATTACACCAGTTTGGCAGGTAACCGTGTGAATATAGTGATTCATAAACAAAGCCTGGTCATTTATTCATTAAGTTGAGCTTATTTCTCCTCCTTTGAAGAAGTCTTATGTTATTCAGGTTTTCCATGTGGTTTCCATTTGTTTTTGTGATCAATGAACTGTGATCAATAAATGATGATCATTAAACTACAATAAATATGGCTTTCAAGCCAAACGTTAATTTGGAGAATACTGATAGTTTATTGCGGATATGTTGTTTACATGAGAAAATCTGTGTCACATGTTAAAAATTTCAATAAACAATCAGATCTTGAATTTAAATAGTTTGTATGTCCTGATTTTACATTCATTTTTTTTTTACATTTTACATTTACATATCCAAAATTCAGTCTTTTAATTTCGATAAATCGTGATTAATTGCTAACAATTGTGCGATTAGGTATTTATTGCATTTTTTTATTGCATCAATTGACATCACTAATGCTTTTAAATTGGGTCACAACTTCAATCGAAAACTTGTTTTGAAACCTTTATGTTTTATATTTACTATATAGTATATACTGTAAACAACATATGACTTAAATGATGTTGTTAAACAAGTTTCGGCAGTAGCACCTGCAGACAATTAGCACTGGGCAGTCCTCCTAATCAACCTTGTTAGAACTCGCATCAAACACAGTCAGATCATTCAGTTATACAGTAAAAAAGCCTTCAGACACTTCACCAGGTTTGTTTTAAATACCCATACTGTGAATATCATGTATGAAAACAAAATGATGCAATGGAAGATAGAGAAAAATTGGTTTTGTACTGTTTCAGGCAGTTTTTCTATAGAATGATAAAAACTAAAAATTACAAAGTATATAAAAAGAGTTGTACCATGTAAGTTAAACTAGCTCACAGTACAGCTGACCATGCCCTCTTCATAATGCAGAAGCTGTTCACATGTAAGCAAGTTCAAGCTCTCTGGAAGTCTCTATAAGGAGTCATTCGATTAATAAATAAATATATCTTTTCAAAACATGTAAAAAGGAAACTTGCTGACGGTCCCAAACCAGGCAAGTGATGAAAGATCCCTCCATTTTTACTGACCATCAGCAATGACACATAGCACTGGGGTATGACTACAGTGTACTTTACCCTAATAATACTCTCAAATCCATAACCCACCACACTGTGAATGTATTCCCATGTTCCTCCTGGTGCATGCTGGGACATTGTCACAACTCTCTGTAAGCACTGGTGAGCAGTGTTCACATTGCTGACTGGATCTCCAAGGTCATTTGTTATCCAAATCACCAGAGGATGTCACGGTCTGCTTTACGGGACCCTCGGGTGAGAAGGTGGCAGAGCAGAGAGCTTGCTGGGATTGAAGTGGGAATTAGAGAGACGGGGTGGTGGAAGAGGAAAGGGTTCAGCATGAATGAAATAAGGTAAAAGAAAATGTCATGAAATATGGCTGAAGTGCATTAGTGATAAAGATAAACGGAATGATGGAGACGAGACGACGGATGCTGTCAGCGGGAGAAGTGGTCTGGCCAGTCAAGCAGAACTCAAGCTGTAAATCTTGAATATAGGCCACGGCAGCCTCCAGACACTGTGTGGGTGCAAATGAGACAAGCTAGATTGTAATAAAATTGATAATCGAGTGATTGCAAAGCACCTTTTTATTAAGTGTTCTCAGCCAGCCACTACTTTTCAAAGGACTCATAGGAGGAATCATTTTGTCCCTTAAACATTACATTATACGGTATATTTACACACATGCCGTATTAAGTTACATTAACTGCTTTACTTTAACCTACACATTTGTTTGAGTATTAAATACTTAACTCAGCCAACATTAAGCTATATAAATTCCGATTTTTATAACTACAAAATTTTTGAATATGCAACTAAAGAGAAAGTAAGCCAAAACCTGATGTTATAGAACAGTGTTTTTCATTCAGTGTTACAATTCCCAAGTTCACCTGTTTGTCTAAATCAACAGGCAGGATACAGAGTTTTTAAATAAAATCAAACAAAATAAAATAAAATAAGCCAACATACTAATGGTTGTGGGGCTAATGAACAATCTAGACTAGATGAACTACATGCAAAACTCTAAATGCTCATGGCTTTTATAGCATTCAAGGACAGTAGTACATGACTGCATTTGCCAAGCAGTAATTGCCATATCCTTTGAAAAGCTCAAAAGGCACAATTTCTTCCCGACATTGCTAGTCTATGTCTTGAAACGTATTCATCGGTGAGGAGAAATAAGGGATCTTTAGTCGAATTAAAATGATTTAATTTTGTCACACATTATGCATCTGTCATATATACTGGAACTGATTTTTTTACATACACATAAACTAAATCGTTTTTAAAAATGCATTTTACAAATCCATGAATTGCTGTTTTGTTTTATACAATGCTAGATACAAACTTCCCCAAAGTTTCAGAGATACAGAACAAAGCACCTACAAAATGTAATTAATACAAGTTTGTATTATTACAGATTTTCTTTATATACAATTAATTTAAAGAATAGACATTTGTTTATTTTTAGACTTTGATTACTAATAATGTGCATAACATTAATTATTCCTTTTCTGACATTCAGTTTTGTCATGTTTATTGA